>CM034151.1:191960949-192395037 GCA_019776745.2 Taxus chinensis
TTTCAAAATCAAAGCATGCTTCCAGAAAGGATAAATATAGTACACATGCACGGGTTCATAAAAGCAATTTGAACTACATCTACAAAGAGAAGAATGCATCTACAGAATGAAAGAAGGATTGCAAACTGCAAACATGCATGTATAGAATGGTGAAGATCTGCATAAAACTTCAAGTAGACATCTATCTATAGAAAGTAAAACAAAAGGAGCTCAAACACAGGATAAAAACCAGAACAGTCAACAATTCTAGATACTATGCCAAGTCTGCAGGGAAGTATTATTAGAAACAATGCTATGGAGTGATGTACCCTCACTACACTTTCAGAATGAGTCCAACAGTTACAAATATTGCATCTACAAAGAGAAGAAGGAAAGGCAACAGGTCTGTAATCAAATGGATGACTTATTTACAAGCTTACAAATTCAAACTTGAAGAAGATACAGGTCTACTAAAGAAAGTAGCAGGAAAGATCAAATATACATCTACAGATGCAAAGAAGTAAACGAAAAACAATCATGTGTGCATCTTCCACGGTAAGGTAAAATGAAAAGAGCTCATGTTTTAGATGGAGAACAAACAATATGCATCTACCAAATGCGAAACAGAGTTCGATTATGGAGTTGGGAAATGAAAACAGTTAATATTTCCAAGCACCGAGCCAAGCCCACAGACAATTCATCAAAATGCATAGAACAAAGTTTCAAAAAGTTTTAAACGACGAGTCAGAGTTTAAAAGTTCACTTCAGAATTAAAAGGAGGAAACCCACAAAATGATTTCGATTTACAAAGATGTTACTTGTATTTGCAATGGGTTTAGAGTTACAAGAACAAAACTTGAGCTCAAAAGGGGAAAACATTGTTGGAACTCACCATTTCCTGAGAACGAAGCAATCAAACGAGAAAAAAAACGGTGGTGACTTCTCTCTACAGGGTCTTTCCAAGTTCATTATCTATCAAATACCAAAACCAGACAGAAAACCAGATGCGAAACAAAGATTTATCAATTTATGAGGAAGAACATAGGAGTTTAATCGATAAATGATCTTTAGATCATATACAGAAGGGAAACCAAACATTGAACCAAAAAATGACAAAAATACCTTCAAGATTCTTCAGAAAATCCATGCAACAGTTGAGCAATAATGGCGTCAAGAGTTCAGAAACAAAATGCAAGCTCGAAAACTACCAAGTCTCCAAGAATTCATCAAAAAATCATAGAGCGATAAAATTTTTGCCAGGGCTTCCCCCACAAAGTGAAGATGCAAATGAAATGACTTAATGCCAAGCTCGAAGGTATAAAATCACATTCAAAACTAGCATTCTAAACCCTAACTCATGGTCGAGATCAACAACCCATCAAATGCCAAGTGGAAGATCAAACAGTGGTCATTCTTCACAGGGTCCCAACCGATAAGGCCCAATTAAATGCCACCGACCACATTAATTACTCAAGCCAGAACCCTAATCGGGGTTAGAAGATCTACAGTGGAGAAAATACCAAAGCATAGATCAAGGGTCCCAAAATGCTTCACAAAATCGAAGTTAAAACCACCACAGTCGGGTTCCACAGACCAAGGTTAAGCGAAGGGTGAGTCACCGTGGAGAAGGGGCCACCCCACGTGGATGGTCAACATAATCAATTTACAAGACTTTGTAAAGTCTAAAATATAGTCCACACCACAAAAAAAATCAAACAAATAATATCATATGTCATGATCAATGAAAAGGTGAAAAGTGGTATTACATGCCAAGGCCCAAAGGTGGCGAACCAATTATGCATGGTGGGCTAGCCAAAAGGGTAAACCCCTTAATTTTTTGTACATGCTAAAATCTACAATGTGGTAGCATTCCAAACCAAAGGTGGTCCCCACATGGGGTTTTCAAACAAATTTGTAAATGTCACTTTTGTGACTATCCCGATCAGTGAAGGAAATTAGAAAACATCTATACCTTCACTTTATTTTTGCAAATATAGCTAAGGTTGCATCCTTTTGCCTATACACAGGAGATGATTTTTGCATGCCTTCACAACATGACAAGACAAAGAAGATGAAAAACTTGCATGTGCAAAGAGAGAAGACTTGCCTAGCAAGTAATTTTTAAAATTAGCAATTGTTCACCTTTCTTTCTTAAAAATAGAATAGTCAACTTCAGTTTGACTATATTGTATCTAAGGATGATAATGCCTATTTTTATCACATGCTTTAGTTTGTATTATTTTATTCCTTTATTTATTATTAAATAAAGGGTAAAATTAGAATGCATGGGCGAGTACAACTTTTAAGCTGTTTTTAGGAAGGGGTGAACTTTTGCTATTTATTGTGTGCTCTTGTAAAGCACAGGGCGGAATTTTTTAGAGATTTTTCCCAGAAGAACTTTTGATATGAGTACTGAAGCAATTTCTGCCAGTTTTACCCTCTGATTGTTGAATTACTCTTACCTTTCCAAGTTATTCTGTAGTCTTGTGTATGCCAGTATTAATCTTGTGAATCAATATTCCTTGATTATTTTCTTTACCCTTCTGCAGATCTACTATTTTCTACTAAATTTCATTGTGCATGTTAGCTTACTAGTACTGTTGTGATTTTCCCTCAGTAAAAATTAAGTGTTTTTTCCCTTACATTCTGTAGAAAGTACAAATTGGTTCGTGCACACAAAGAATTCTTCACAAGTCAGTTGTGTATTCCACTCAAGTCAAGTTATTTATTCAAATTTGGTGTATCACCTTAGTAATTATTTCATTTTTAGTCACCTCCTAACCCTAAAACTCCTAGAAAGTAGTCTAGTGAACACCAATAAGGAACCAACCTTTTAACCCTGGAGGTTCACCTCAAAATAGGTATACCCATTAGACTTGAGGTGTCCCCATTGTATCTATGAGAGAGAGAGAGATCTTTTGCAGACTTAGAAAACCTACTGTCATCCCTTTGCTGGGTGCACTTTCGAGAGATAATAGTTTTTGGCACGCCCGGTGGGACCACGAATCAGATCTTCATGTAAATTTTAGATTCTAGAGTAGATCAAAAGTAGATTTACAGCAGATAAAAGTTACTTTTGGGAGCAAAGCTATAGCAAATTAATTCTAAATATTCTATGATCTTTTGGCAACTCTATAAAGTTGATTTCAGACCAGTATTGCAACATGTTCCATGCCTAAAGTGACTATAAGATCATCGGTAAGAGGTATTCCTCCTGAATTTGTTTCTTTACCTTTGAAATCTGCTAGAAGAAGAAGGGTTGGTAATGATTTTCCTTATAACAGACTTGGTTTTGAAAATCATCTTGATATTCCTTCACCATGAATAAATTTTTCAATCAATATCCCATTTTTTCCAATGGCTATTCAACTACCCAGAAATTTTGCAGCCTTTACTAATGGCAGCCCATTAGTAATTACAGTGTATCATGACATTTCTAATGCTTCTCTGGAAAGTCTGCCATCATTTACTAGTGAAAATCAAGTTACACCAACTAAACACATCAAAGATGTTGCAGCCATATGTGCAGTCCACAATATTACTCATGAAGACGTAGATTTAAGACTTTTAGCTGCATCTTTTAAAGGACAAGCCTTGCAATGGTATAAGAACCTAGAGATTGGAAGCATAAGAACTTGGGATGAATTAGGAGAGAAATTACTGGAACAGTTCCAAGACAATTCAGATCATTTGTCCCTGATAGAACAACTATCTACTATCAAGAGAGCCCCTCATGAATTTTTGTCTAGTTTCAACATTCATTTTGCTAGAACTTGGGAAAGAATCCCAGCAAGTGTTAAGCCTCAAGCTGATCACTCTTTCCTTTATTACCTCAGAGCATTGAATAGTGATATTGAAACTATGATTCAATCCATGGGAGATTTTACTCTTCCAGGGGCCTATGACACTGCTATAAAAGTTGAAAACAACCTTATTCAGGCTGGAAAATTAGCACCAAGGCCTACAATGCCATTTTTGGTAGATTTAGCTCCTATCCCACAGCCTATTACAATCATACAGCACACTATTGCAGCCACATCCCCAGATATGTTTAAAGCCTTGCAAACCATGGTAAATAAGTTAACATCAATTGAAAATAAGCTTACATTGCCTAATAGGCCATATCAAGCTCCTTATCAACAAAACCAACAAAATAGGTAGCCTTACCAACTGAATAAAAATTACAGGCAACCTTATCAGCAAAGGCAATTTGATTCTAATGTTCCTAGTGCATCTAACGCTTTGGTTCCAGTTAATATGGCTATAGAAGAGTGATGCTAACCTTGTAATCAGCCTTGATGCATCAAACTACAAATTGCCCAAATGCATTCCTGAACCTGAATCTTATTGCGCAACCTCAATCTGAAGCATTGTTCATACCTCAAATGGAGGGTGGTTAGTAACAAAGTCATGTTCAGAAAACACCTGAACAAATTTTGGTCAGCTTTAATGAGGAGGATTTCATTTCTGTTACCACTAGAGCTCAAGAGAAAGCTACCAAAAATAAAAAAACAACAAAACAGACCTATGCTGCCCACTATTACTGATATATCAACATCTACAGTCTCGAAACTAGCTAATAGTCCTGCTATCTCTCAGAAAATAGTAAGCGTTGTAGCTAGTAAAGAGCAACAAAAACAGCTTCAACATGATCCAAGAAGATTGTTTATCCGTCAGATATCCAAGGCTGTCGAAGTAGAATCAATTTTTGCTAAAACTTATGCTAAAACAGTCAAGTCTATCTCTAAGACTGTTGCTTCTTTTAATATTGTTGATGTGATGAAGAAGCACAATGTTAACATCTCGATGTGGGATGCCTTAAGCATTCGAGGACAACAGGATTTGCTCTCTCATGAACTATCTAAACTGTAGATTTCTTCAAAAACAATAGTAAAGGAAGTCTAAAATATAGATATGGTCCTTGGAACACTTGATCAAGATCACGTAAAGGATGTTATATGGATGGTTCAGAAGGTTCTAAATTCTCATGACATAAAGAAGCCACCACCCTTTTACCTATCTCTCATCATTGGAGAAAATTTAGCTCATAATTGTATGGTGGACAGTGGTACAAGTAGTACAGTCATGCCTAAGTCAATTACTGAAAAATTAGGCCTGCAGTATGAACCTACAGAAAGGAGTGTTTTACAGCTTGATGGGACTGCAACCAATATAGTTGGAGTAATCAGAAATTTGGAGGTAACGTTATATGCTTGCCCAAATGTTTCCATTTTACAAGATGTTACTGTTGTGGATTTACCTCCATATTTTGCTTTGTGCCTATCTACAGACTTTACAGAAAAAATAGGAGGCTACCTCTCTTCTGATTGGTCTTTCTTATTTTTCACTGCATGTTATGGCACTAAGGTTACCATAAATTATGAGCCATTGGCTAGATTTCATATTGAGCCTCATTCACCAAATGTAGTAGTGAATTATTGAGCTTTAGATCAATTTGATTTTGATGATGTAGCTCAGATTTCAACACTAGAAGGTGTTTCTAACATGTTCATGGATGAGAAAATAGTTGAAGAACATGCTCATGATCCTTTTAAGGAAGTTGAAGAACATATTTTTGGTTTTTATTACATACACGAAGAAAGTGCAGCAGTTCCCTTGTCCAAAACAGAAAATAAAACAGAAGGGATTTGGAAGATTCATTTTGATGGAGCTAAGAATAAGAAGGGGCAGGGCACAGGTCTGATGCTCACTTCCCAAACAAAAAAAGTATTTTAAAGTGTTAAGTCTTCAATTTTTGTGCACTTATAATGTAGCTGAGTATGAAGTGTTAATTCATGGCTTACTTTGGGCTAGAAAAAGAGGAATCAACACGTTACAAGTCTTTGGTGATTCTGAGTTAGTAATAAATCAAGTAAAAAACTTCAATGTATGTAAGAATCCATTAACGAATTCTTACAGGAATAGAATTTCAGAATTAATGGAAGATTTTGATGCCATTAATATTCAGTCTATTCCTAGTGCTGAAAATAAACATGCTGATAGACTGGCAGTAGTTGGTGCTAGTTTTGAAGTGCTAGAACAAATAGAAAGCAACAAAGTTTAGCCTCATGTTAAGTTGATTTTCAGACCTTCTATACCTGATAATGAATCTAATTGGCAGGTGTTTGAGAGTGATGATCAAATCTACAGGTTTTTGCAGCAAGAAGCTAAATTTTCTACAGTAAATCAAGATAAATTACAACATCTATATGGTGACCAAATTGTTCAGTTAAAGACAAACAAGTTTCCTCGAGGACTTGTCACATTAGAAGACATCTTCAGCACCGATGACCAGTTAAGAAAGGACAAAGCAAAAATGTCTACTCTTGCTGATAATTACGAAGAGGTTTCAGTTGATGAAGGAAAGAACTTATTTCTTGGAAAGGTATGTTCCTTATCCGAAAAATAATCTTTTATTAAGCTTTGCACTGAATTTAAAGATGTTTTCGCTTGGAGATACCAACACTTGAAAGGGTTTGACCCCAGTATAGCACAACATACGATTGAATTACAACCAAATTCAAACCAGTTAGGCAGAAACAAAGGCCTATAAATCCTAGAATATAACCTCTTATGAGGAAACAATTATCAAAATTGATTGAATTAGGAATTATTTTCCCTGTTAAGCATTCAAGTTGGGTAGCAAATCTTGTTCCAGTTAGGAAAAATAATGGAGAAATTAGATTATGTGTGGATTTTAGAGATCTTAACAAAGCATCATTAAAAGATCATTATCCACTACCGAACATGGATTAGATTTTGAGAACAGTTTCAGGATCAGATAGACTATCCCTTCTAGATGAATACAGTGGATATAATCAGATTTTAGTCCGAGGAGAAGATAGATATAAAACAACTTTTACCACCAAGTGGGGTACTTACACTTATACAAGAATGCCTTTTGGTCTTTCAAATGCCGGTGCAACGTTTCAACGTGCAATGGACATCGATTGTTGTAGCCTACTAAATAAATGCATACTTGTTTATTTAGATGATGTCATTGTATTCTCAAATTTTTTTGATGAACATCTAATGCATTTGAGAAAGACTTTTCAGATCTGTAGGTAGTTTGGAATATCTTTGAATCCCAGAAATTCTATCTTTTCAGTACATGAAGGTAAGATACTCGGCCATATTGTTTCCAAATAGGGTTTAACAATTGATCCTTTCAAAATTGAAGCCATATCACAACTATCATTACCTCATCACAAGAAGGCATTACAGAGCTTTCTTGGAAAAATCAACTTTGTCAGAAGATTTGTCCTAGATTTTACAGCATTGGTTAAGCCATTGACAACCATGCTAAGGAAAGAGAAAACATTCTCTTGGACCAGCGAAGGGAGAGAAGGTTTCGAGGCTATTAAAATAGCTATTTCTCAGGATCCTACTCTTGCAAATAAATTTTTTAACAAAGATTCTACAATGTATGAGCTTGCAGGAGCTGAAACAATCTTAGCTATTCTAACTCAGGTCAATGACGAGAATATCAAACAACCAATTACTTTCTTTGGACAGATCTTGCACGATTACAAAACAAGGTACACATTCCTTGAAAAACAAGTACTTTCCATAAACAAAGGACTAAAGAATTTTAAGTACATGCTTTCAAACAATAGAATTCATGTTCTTGTTTCTCATCCAAATGTGAAAGATTTCTTGTTAAAGAAAGAGTTGAATGAGAAAAGAGCAGGTTAGGTAATGAAGGTTATGGAATATGATGTTGATATCCGAGTTACCAAGACAGTTTGAGGTAAAGGTTTATGTGAGCATATAATTGCTGATATGGAGAAATAATATGATTCAAAACCTGAAGTTTCAGAACACCATGCTGAAACCACGTATCAACAATCAAACGTTATGTTGCAACCAAAAAATCAGCAACCTGAACCTTCTCAAGAAATTCAGGAATCAAGATGGATGATTGATTTGGTTGACTATTTACAACATGACACTTATCCGGAAGGTATGGATAAGAATAAACGAAGATATTTAAGATTACAGGCTATTCCTTATCTCTTCGTTGATGGTGTATTGTTCAGAAGAGATATAAATGAAATCTTGTTGTGATGTCTCAATTATGACAAGATTCAGAAGATATTATCATAATTCCATGAAGGACCTGCAGGAGGTCACTTCTCAGCATGTACTACAACTTTTAAGATCATGAAAGTAGGTTACTATTGGCCTAGCATATTTAAGGACTATTTCGAATGGATCAGAAAGTGCAAGAAATGTGCTTTCTTTGTCGGAAAATAACGTTTAGCTTCGCTACCTTTACAACCTATTTCAGTTGATTAGCCCTTTATGCAGTGGGGTCTTGACTTTATTGGGATGATTAACCTGCCTTCTTCACAAGGACACAAATGGATTCTAATTGCTATAGATTACTTTACATGATGGAATGAATCAGTAGCCTTGAAGGATGCTAATGAAGCTTCAATACTAGCTTTCTATGAAGGTATAGTCAACAAATTTGGTGTTCCAACAACTATCATATTAGATAATTCCTTAGCATTTATCAGTGCTAAAGTAACATATTGGGCTGTTAGCCATGGAATCTACTTGAGCTCTTCATCTAATTATTACCCACAAGCTAATGGCTTAGTTGAAAGCACTAACAAGAATTTGTTAAGGATCATCAGAAGAATAATCAAGGATAATCAAAGAGCTTGGCATCTAATGTTGAATTCAACACTTTGGGATGATAGGGTGACCCCTAAGAGATCAGTTGGAAACTCACTGTACAAACTTGTGTATGGGAAAGAAGTTAGAATGTCAATTTCAGTTGAGTTACCTGCATTAGATTTACTGCATCAAATGGAATTACTTAAGAATGAACCATTGCAGGTCCGTTATGTAGAATTGATGGAATTACAAGAGCTAAGAGATCAAGCTCATTTGAATATGGAGAAAAATTAGAAACAAATGAAGAAGACTTTTGACAAGAAAGCCAGATTCAGAATCTTCAATGAAGGAGATATTGTGTTGAAATGGGATGCTGATCGTGCTAAGCCAGGAAGACACTCAAAGTTTGATACACTCTAGAGTGGTTCTTACATGATATCAGCTTGCAAAGAACACAATGCTTTTCAACTTTCCAAGCTAAATGGAGAGGAACTCCCCATTCCTATGAATGGTATGTTTCTCAAACACTGTTATTGAAAATCTTACAGTGATTGGTTAGAGTAGGATTTCCCTTTCAATAAGTGTAGTTCTGCACATTGCATCGTTCTTTGTTTTCAATAAGTGCATTCATGCACATGGTCTGGTTTTCCAAATCTTTTCCCTAGCTTTAGTTGTTTTGAAAGGGTTGGACCTTTAAGAAAAAGGAAGATTTTGGTTATAGATTTGGACTCCATACCCAATGGAAATAATTAAGACACTAGTCTACAAGCTAGCAGGCAGCTTTCCCCGCAGGATTGCCAGAAATGTTGACAATTTCTGCACCTGTGCAAAAATGGGCAACTCAAAACTTTGTTACGATGGATAGCTTTCGTGAATTATACCCAAGCTAAGGGAATTATATCAGATTATCTTGTTATTGCTGATTTATGAAAGAGATTAAGTGAAATATGTGGCTATGTTTGTTGTTACAAAATGTAACAACTCACATAGTCTGTAATTTCACGAATATCCTCGGCAAAAGAACACAAGCCCCAAAGGACATCTATGTTATCTTTATGAAGGCACCGGGTTATAGAGTATGTAAGGTGTATAGTTTTGGAACAACAGACATAGTGGTAGTTTTCAAGTAATCATATTCACAGTTATTGTCTGTCTGCCTATCAGATTTATTTCTCTGTATTCATTAAAGTTGTCATGATTAACGAGTTTGCATTTATATATGCAGCCATAAAATATTACAATTGACTCCTTTCCTGCTACTTCCATCAAAAAAATATTGACAAACAAACAGTGACAATAATGTCCAAATGGAGATAGCAGAAAGGAGTCAAAACGAAGAATGGAAGCTAAGATAATCACACAGCATACAAAGAGACACATTTCATTCAATGATTATCCACTGGAGTTACAGGTATTCACTTCAAGTTATCCCTTATGTTAATTCATTTTATTGAGATATTGAGTTTCCTACATTATTGTACAATCAAAGGAAAACTGAATGCAGAAAGAGATAATCAAATCATTATTTCAATTTAATGCTTTATTCATAAGAGATCATAAGCTTTCCCACACAAGCCATGGGATATGACTAAGTGACTCATCATATACATGGAGATGAGAATACTGCATGTGCTAAAGAACAAGAGTAGAGGAGTAAAAAGGAACCCATCATTTCCTTTTCTGTCTTCTGTCTCCACTCCTCAGCCTTTCCATCTCCATCTCAACTCTTCCATCTTCCACTTCCATCTCCATTTATTAACACCTACAAGACAAGAGGAGTATCTGTCAAAATTGAGATCAGGGTATAATGTTATTCTAATACTCATGTTCTAAAAGCAAATACATATTCTAAATTCAATGCATCTAATGGTACTTAAAAGAAATAAGTACAGAAACACATGGCACAGGAAAAGAAAGAAACAAAGATGAGTCGGCATCAAGGAAGAGGTAAAGTCCATAAAATGAATCTCAAAAGAGAAGATCAAAGAAGCTAAGGATTGATTTAGAAAGGTAGAATCTGAAGCAGCTTGTGAGAGAAACAAATTTGAAGAATGACACATGTAGAAAGTTGGAAAACAATTGCAGAACAACGAGAGAAGAACATGATTTTGGAAAATTTTAGCCAGAGTCTACCCTTGTAAAATTGACTTTTGATTTAAAATTGAAAGAGGGTTTAAAACCCGCAAGCGAGGATCATGAGGGACAATGTGCATATCAACGAATGTGCGAATGACAGCATGAAGAGATCTCGGGAGGAGCGAGCATCAACTGAATGTGCATGCAAAGATTTGAAACACGGGAAGAACTTGGTTAAGCCATAAAACTCTCCTCTATATCATAGATCAAAAGACGTGTACACATAGGAGGTGTTGAGTAACCCCCATTGCTGCAATCATGATAACTCAAGTAGAGAGGGGGAGTTACATTCCCTAAATAGAAGTGTAACTCCCAATGATGCATATGATGCACTAACGTGCTGACGCACTGACGCGTTGATGCACTAACGTCTAAGGGAATCTCATAATGACCCCTAAATGACACGTGGACCTACGATCTCACCTAAGTGAGGTGACTCACCTAATGATGTGGAAAATAACACACACCAACACCCTCCCTTCATCGTAACTTAGGATGAGGTGGCAAGTTAGAAACGAGAAATGGGTCCCGGCATAAAGCTTGACGAGGTACCCATGTACAAGAAGAAGATCCCAATTAGTTAAGGAAAACCCAGTGGGAAAAACATCCACCATAAGAGAACAACACACTCTCTAATCTAAGAAAGATGCCAAATATTGGTCTCGGCCATAGACGAGCCTGAAAGGGTACCCATGTACAAAGAGGCAATCTCTCGCAAAGAAGAATAAGAGAGAAGAAGAGGGAGATGAGAGGAATGCAAAAGATGCCATGGACAGATCTGAACTCTGTAGCTCTAGGAGGTCTCCCAAAAGAATGTCAATGACGATATCCTCTGCCTTTGGACTAAAGAAGAGCCACCCACAATAAACTGTGTGCTTTCCCTTAGGAATGACATAAATGACGTGGTAGAAGTCTGCCCACTCTGTGAAGGAACCAAAGGCAGCAACATGAAGAACTTTGAGTCTGGTGCACTGAAGTGTGACATAGGTCTAGCGAGTGAGTGCCAAGGAACTGAAGGTAATGCCACGTGTGTAGAACTATCATAGTGAAGAGAAACACCCATAAAAAGGATGTCCAAGTGATGTGAAGGGAACAAAACATCCTCCACAACAGAAAAGGGATCCACAACTGAGGGTGGATCAATGAAGGTCTCTGGAAATGTGGAACATGATTCCTGAAAGGGGCACTCCCAACAATAGAGATGATGAACTCCTCTGAAACACCTATAGATGGATGAGGGACTTGTAGTGCATCCCAAGTAGACTATGCGAAAAGATGACTAAGGTCAAGAAGATACTCGTCCCAATGATGAGGCTCAACAAACAGAAGAGTGATGTCAGATAGGTATGAGCCATCTAATGAAGGTAAAGGAGTGAAAGGGGCCTCGCACACTGAAGGTGGAAAGGAGGATAGTGTAATGACAGTGTGAGGCTGAGTAGGAGACTGCTCGATATCTGATGAGATGTGGGATGTGACAATACTGTCTGGAATAGTGAGAGAAAGAGGAGAGAAGTCCTCTGTAATGCTCTCGACATCAGAACTGGGTGCACAATCCTCGACATCAGAAGTAGAACCAAATGAGTCTGTATCAGTGGAACTTTCATCACACAAAAAAGAAGAGATAATTGAATCATCAGTAGCAACAACAGTGGCAGTATGTTAAGGGTCTCCATAGAAGGACTGAAGAATGCTTTAGACACGGTGTGGTGGATCTGAGTCTGCCACGTGAAACCAGAGAGATCGAGAGACATGCATCATCATGTTACTAAAGAAATGGTCACAAGTGTCAAGGAAATCCTCTAGATGATGATGATGAGTGGGAGCAGGAACTGGCCCAAGCAAGAATGGTAAAAGACCCTCGTGGGCGAAGTAACATTCCATGGAAGCACACCAAGCTAAGTAGTTCCCTCTCCCGGTGAGAAGTGGCGGAGGCTATAAAGTGATCCTACGACACTCAAGTATAGAAAGAGCACTCTACATGATGAAAAATGCAAGATGTAAGGTGTACAAAAGCAAGACATCAGACTCGGCCAATAATGCGTTTGCGTGTGTAGGCCCAAGAGTACAATCAACCCCCTTAGAATGCAACACTTTATAAAAGTAGTGCATTTAAAAAATTGGTAATGCCATCACATAAAGTGCTAAAAATCATGCAACTTTGACTAAATAAGCGCTAAAAAACGAGCAGAGAATCAAAAGTTATAGCATTAAAACGATTCCCGCAACCAATGGAAAAATACAGTAGATGCTGTAAATGCATTAAAAAAGTGCATGAGATGGGTGCAAAGGGTATTCTATGAATACTCATTGGAAAGGGGATGGAATTTTAGCAGGGCTTTGTTTTGATTGCGAGGTGGGTTTAGCCTCCTGCCAACCCCAGACCTTGCCCTTCGTCTTTGACAAGTGTAGGAAAGTCAGATTATAAGCAAAATATAGCCAAAAACCCATTTTTTTTAAAATTACAATTCCGAATGAATGAATGTTTTGTTTTAAGCCATAAAACATTAAAAAAAGGGCTGATGGAGAGGAGAGGCCCACGTTGGAAGAGAGTTCATTGTGTTGGGCTGTTTGGAGCCCACAAGGAGCAGCTAGAGGAGAGCCCACGTGCTGGGTTGTGCATGCAGGTATCACAGGGCGTTGGAGGCCAAGTGGAGACCAAGTTTGAGTGTGCCAGGTGTTGCAGGAACATTAAGAAGATGCGTGGAGCTAGGAGGGAGGTGTTATAGGTTGCAGGAAGACCCCAAACGCAAAAAAATGCCAAAAAAGCTCAAGGAGCTGGATCGTGCTGAAGCCATGTGCTGGATTTATCTGAGTGCTGTAGCAGTAGATGGTGAAGACTCACCACCAAAAAATGCCAGTTTACAAATCTAGAAAAATGGCTGCCTGGGTGTGCATAGGTAGGATTTGAACGTCCAAAGTTGCTGGGAACATGTTGAACACATGCCAAGGTTTGGTGAAAATGTTGAGTTTGAAATGGCCGATGTGTAAGAATAATGTCCAACGGCTGGTGAGAGTCGAGCAAAGAACACCAAGCCAAGGGTCGCAATGCAAGTGAAAAGCTAAGAGAACCAGGGATGCACAACATAGGTCAATGAGACACATTTCTTCAATGTCAATCCACTGGAGTATAGGTATTCGACTAAAAGTTAGTCTGCATTTGTTAATGGCTCCTTGTCAACTCATGTGAGATATTGTTTTTTGTTACATCATTGTATCATCAAGGTAAAATGGGTGGAAGTGCAGAAAGAGATAATCAGCTCATTGTTGCGACCAATGTCAAAGGATTAGCAACCCTTCAATAAGAGATGCATAAGCTTTCCAACACAAGCTCCACCCTCTGTACAGCCTCTGGATATAGACTAAGTGAGGGAATGAATCATATAGCATGAGAACCACGAGAATACTGTAAACAGATGAAATCCTGGTGAACCAATGCTTCAACAACGTGAGTGAAGGAGTAATGAGCTGGTCCAAGACTAGTGAATCATCCACGAACCGAATGCAAGTCCTTCTGAAAACTCACACTTGTCAGTCTTTTCCAAGACCAAGGTGAGGCACAACTCTTAGGACAAACACCAACACAAATCACATAGATCTCCAACCTCAAAGAATTTATGCAGTCAAGGAAACACCTCTAAAAATACATAGAAACTTGAACAATAACCTCGTTAACACTCGAACAAAAAATTGAACCCACGAACACCTGTTAAAACCAAACTCGAATTTTCTATGAAGTCCCAAATCAATGCACTAAACACACGAACGGAATATACATTACTCGACACATGACAACGAGAATTATAGAATATCACGCCGGAAGCCAGGAAAATGCACAGAAACACCGATGAGTGCACGGATCCACAAGATCCACTCTGTACCATGAAAGAGGGTTTAAAACCCGTAAGCGAGGATCACGAAGCTAGATGGATGTGCATATCAAAGAACGTGTAGAATCTGAAGCAGCGTGAAGAGATCTCGGGAGGAGTGAGCATCAACGTAGAATGTGCATGCAAAGATTTGACAACATGGGCAGAACCTAGTTAAGACATAAAACTCTCCTCTATCTCATAGATCAAAAGACGTGTACATATAGGAGGTGTTGAGTAACCCCCAGTGTTGCAATCATGACAACTTGAGTAGAGAGGGGGAGTTACATTCCCAGAATAGGAAGCATGTAACTCCCAATGATGACACATATGCACTGATGCACTGACGTGCTGACGCACTGATGCGCTGATGCAGAATAAGTCAAAAAAAAGGGAATCTCATAATGACCCCTAAATGACACATGGACCTACGATCTCACCTAAGTGAGATGACTCACCTAATGATGTGGAAAATAAACACACCAACAAAAACAGAATTGAAATACATGTTGTTTAGCTACTACATTGCTTTCTAAGCTATCCAAGCTTCAAAAGAAATAAAAACAGTCAAAGAAAAGTACATGTTTCATCATTTTTTAAAGTTGATATCATGATCAAATGAAACATACAAGTTTTCCAGATTCTCATCATGCTACAACTATTGAAGGTTCCTTTTATTTCCAAATTTATGTGTGAATCAAAATAAGCCAACTACTATACAAGTCTTTTTTCAGAAAAGTTGCAATGAATCAAGTGAAGTGAGGATAGGATTATGCTCATTCAGGTGATCAGATAAGCAAAGAGATGTTTTTACATGTTTTCAGAAAGAATAAATCTGCTATCAAAATCTCTGAAAGAGAAGGATTCTGACAATCTATGTAATCTTTGCCAGTAGTTTGCCTTCTTGCAAAATAGACTTTTCCAAAAATATTTTAGAATTGAGAAATAATGAAAGAATTGAAACATAATTGCTCCTATAACTTATAGAAAGTGAAGTACTATTACAGAAAAGAAAACTAAATATTTTATTTCACTTTCTGAGAAATGGGATACTTACTTCATTATACAAACAATATGCAATCATGTTTACAACAAATAAACAACATACAACTTCTAGATTCATCATTCTGAATGCAAATATCAAGCTACAGAATACACAAGTAGCATTCAACTTCCAACATAAAGGAGTAAAACTACAAAGCCAAGATAAGATTTTCAAATCAAAGCATGCCTTCTGAGAAAAGGATAAACTTACTTAATTACACATGCACAGGGTTCATAAAATCCAGTTTTAACTACATCTACAAAGAGAAGAATGCATCTATATAATCTAGTGCCCAGGATTGCAAAGTGCAAACTTGCATGATAAAAAATGGAGAAGATCTACATAAAATATTTTATAATTCAGACATATAATCAACCAAAATATTTTGAACAAAAGGAGCTCACACACATGATTAAAACTATAACAGTCAACTATCTTCTGGATACTATGCACACACACTACAAACAGATGTCATACTTGTTAGAAAAAATTGCTTTGGCAGTAAATTTTAAAAATTATTGCTAAACATTATTTAGAATGAGTTCAACATTTATCCTATTAATGCATCTATTTAGAGATGATCCAAAGGCAAGCTTGATCTAAAATGCATATTCATGACAGTTTTTTTTAAATGTTTCAATCAAATTTATGGTACACTTGAATGTTGAATAATACAGGTCTACTAAAGAATGTATTGCAGGAAAGATCTCTTGTGCGTATTTACCATGACTGCACTTGAATGTAAATGATACAAACATCTTGTTACTTACACATATTTACCAACGTATCTATTTACACACACTAATATCGACTCTCATCGGGCCCCACCCTTACGTGGTTGCAACCATAATCATGTTCTGCATTTAACCTGACACATGCTCCCACAGAGTTTGAGACCACTCCACCCATGCCAGATGCATACAAACAATTCATATTTCCATGCACCGTAAACATAGCACATATGACCGAGATTCATTCTAAGGTCGACGATACGAAATGAAGTTTCAACAAGTTTGACTTGGATCGACGTCACAATGGTACGAAGTGTCACTTCAAACCCCCATGGTTCTAACTGGGAAAATGCCTTCAATTTACATAGTAATAATTATTGGTATTTATAATGGGTTCAGAGTTACATATGTAAACGAAAATTAAGCTGATAACAGGGGAAATCATTGTGTGGAGCCTTACCATTTAATTCAAAACCTCCAAAAGGCACCCACTTCATTGATCGAGAAATCAAAATGGCATTTATGGATCTAATTTACTCTTACAGGTTCATGAGAAGTTCATTAGCTAGGTCGAAAAGGAAAATCTACACAGAAAACCCGCAGTTGTTAAACAACACCATGCTTATCCATCTATCTAGGATCTTCAGAGAATTATAACTCTGAAAACATGATCATGTGGAGACCACCTACAGGAGGGAAACCGCATATAGAATTCATATAATATATGTTTAAAACGTACTCGTTTTCGAGATTCATTACTAGAATTTTATGCGTGCCACACTTAAACGAATACCTGGTCCCGTTATGCTAAAGAAACAACTAGATGTTTCAAGCTTGAAAACAACCATTTAGTTCCTGATGCGGATTCGATCCCAAGATCTTAACCGAGCGTATCGTAATTTCAAACTTCTCTAGGGATATCTACCTGACTCTAGTGAAGATGCAATTGAAATGAGCAATTGTCTCAATCATTTAAGGTATAAGCTCATCTATCGAATATTTTGTTAGTATTCAAATCCTACTCTTTATGGTCGAGATCATTTTTGTCTCGTGACTTGCTACGCACAAGTGGACATGATCAAAAAGTGGTGCAAATGTAGATACCAACATTTGGTCCTAGGTCGATAAGGCCCAATTGATTGCCACGCATGCACATTAATTTCACCATGGTCATATCTAGACCCATTTTAATTTAATTCACGTCTTTTATACCCATCTATTAGCCTAACGGTGGAGAACACTTATCCAAATCTCTAATCAAGGGTCACCAATATGCTTCGAGTAAATCAATGATTAAAACCATCCAAGGAACGGGTTGCCTGCAGTTGACCAAGGTGACCCATCCAAGGGTCACTGTCGACCCATGGAGAATGATTTCACCTCGCCTGGATGGTCAAAATAAGACACATTGCCTAAGATTTATTGCGTAAAGTGTGAACTATAGTCCTTGACATCAAAAAAGCATCCTTGCAGATAATGTCCATTGATGCTTTCCTTTCATCACTTGTGGAGCTTTGGGAGGTTGTACTTACATGCCAAGGCCCAAAAGTGTTTATCTATGTTATGCATGGTGTTATTTTCATTATTATCTTGTAGAACCCCTTAACTTCTTATACATGGTCCAATCTACAATGTTGGTAGCATTTCAATCTTCAAAGTTTATTCTTTTAGTCGTCTTACTTATGGGGGTTTCTTATTCAAATCTGCACCCATCTCTGACTTTATTTTTACTATCTAGATCCAAGTCACTGAAATTAGCTCCACCCAGGTATACCGTCGAGGTGGTCCCCTCTGTCAGCATACTTCTTGTTTCCAGATCCTTCCCTAAGTGTTTGCATCCTTAGTTTGTTACTATTCACAAGATTTCCAGATCTACTATGCATGCCTTCACAACATGTTATTCCAAAGACTATTCTGTCTATACTCTAGTCACCGTGCAAACCAGCCCAGTCGTCGTCGACTAGCGAGTAAATGTTTGCACCCAATTAGCCATTCCTAATCTTTGTTTCTCCACCATCCTAGTCTGATTTTCTATTTTAGACTATCCTTGTATATAAGGCTTATTTATAGCATCTTCAGGTCTTTGTGATCACCTGCATTTGCAGTTTAGTATTATTCCATATCTACATTTCTATCTTATTATCCACCTTTATTTGCTCAAGTCATTGTCGATGCCTGCCCCTTGCACAAATCTGGGTTAAGCTGTCGACCTAGTTAGGGGGTGAACTTTTGTTTTATAGTTAATTTGCTCTTGCAAAGCACAAGGGGGAATTTTCCATCCATTTCTATCCCAGAAGAAATTTTAGATTATGAGTCACTGTACCAGTTTCTACCATGATATCCAACCATCTATCATTTAGTGTTCGAATTACTCTTGCCTTATCAAACGGGGGTTCTACAGTCCATGTGTAAGAAAGTATTACACTTCTTGTGAATCAATATTCCTTCATTCGTCACTTGCCCCCACATATATCATCTAATCCATTTTCTTCTTAGTTCTTATTGTGCATGTACAGGTTCATTGAGTATTGCAACGAGATCATTCACTCAGTAAACGTCCACCCAGTGTTGCATCCATCATTACATTCTGCAGAAAGTTCAAATTATGTTGGTGCACACAAATGGTCTCTTCCCCAGTTAGTTGCCTTCGTAAACCTACTCGATTTATGGCCTCTGCCATTTATTCAAATTCCCCCGTGTTGTGCCTTAGGAAAGTCTTTGCATTTCTCTTTGTTGCCATAATTAATATGTCCCTGGGTTGAGGATCACGTATGGGTCCATTTGTGTTTCCTTGTTTCTCTATCTCTTTGACAGGTCTGTAATTTGGCTCTCTCATTCTCTGTTCACTCAAAAACTCAGGCTTTCCAATTCTTTCCATTTTCCAAAGTTGGGATTTGTTACCCTTGTCATTTTTACCCCAAATAATTGATAAAAAATGAATGGATGTAGCTCTGAAGAGCGTATTTGAGCCTTGTAACGTTCTTAAATCCCGTCCTTGGAAAAAAATTCATCTCCGGGCTAAAAAGGTCATTTTATACATTTTATGGTTTGACGGGCGTTTCTCCCAGTCAAATTTACATCCTTACATCTACAGGGAACATGGCCTCTTTTGGTTGGACACGGCTTGGCGGGGTACTTCAAAATTCTTGTGAAAAGCCTATCTCAACTCAAAATTTATCCATGCGGAGGAACGACACTCGTTTGAAGATCTACTTTTTGGTTTAACCTTGGAGTAGCACCAAGCGGACACGTGGTGAGCCCCGTTCAGTGTCTTAAACTTGGGCACCATTTTAAAATTGCGCCAGGGATACACATGGAGGCTTCCGCCAGGTCTTCCCATACTTAGTATTTTTTCAAAAGGTTTTGGGAGGTCTGGGACATGTGGAGGAACCACGCATGTTTGGGTACCAGCCCTTAAGTTTCATTTTAAAGAAGCGTCTGGAGTACACTTGTAGGTCTCCACTCACTTTGCATGTTACTTGGAATTTTCAATGGCCAAAGGAGACCTCCTTGGAGCATGACACATGACACCTTCTGCTAAGCTTCAAGCCTTCTCACAAATTGTGTCGATCCAGGACCGGTGGCGAGCCCGTGCTCTTTCAAAGTGTGAAATTTTGGGAACCATCTCAAGATGCACCATTGTGACGCATGGAAGTTTGAAAAGTCAGAAGGGGTGGGGAAGTGGACCATTGAGGGCAACTTAGAATTTTTTTATTTTATGCTCAAAAGGGTTAAAATATCAAAAATGGCCCGCAAGCCCGATAGAGGAAAGGTCAAAGCTTTCTCCAGTCAATGGTGGAGGTGAGAACTTTCGGGGTAAATTTGGAAAAATTTCCTTTTGGGAGAAAAGAGTTAAAAGTGAAAAAGGAAGCACGGTTCCACTGGGACCCACATAGGGACATGTGTTAGACCCATTTTTCAAGGGTGGAGTTGCGGGGAAAACTTGGAAAATTTTCCTTTTTCCAAAAAAGATGTAAAATAGTAGAATTTGGCCACAGTTCCTTTGGGACCCACCTCAGGACATGTGTCAGGCTCATTTCTCAAAGGTGGAGCTGCAAAACATAATGTGAAAATTTTACATTTTTCCAAAAGTTGTAAAAAGTCAAAGGAAACCCCTGAGCCCGTTTGAAATTGAATCTTGCACGTGGACGATCCAAATTCAAAGTAAAGATCAACAACAACTGTGAGTTTGAACCTGATTTTCCTCCCATTTTCATTGAAACACACCTGGAAGTGTGAGTCTTCATAATTTCCTGGTATTTATTACACGCAAAACAAAGAGGTGAGTTAATTTTGATATCTAAGTTTGGTGGGAGAGATCTTGAGACGTCTTTGGCCATTATAATGGTCTAACTATCGGGCTCGATATGATTTTCCATTTTTCTTCTCCCGAGCATGCAAGAAACCAGATTTGACAGATTAGGGACATAAGTGGTTGGCAAGTTGAAGGAAGAGTGATTTGCTAGAGGAAGGAATTGAATGTGGGAGATATTCAAAGAGATCTGCCCCCTAGGCACCTGACAGCCTTTTTGTAAATTTGATTATGGGAATCGCAATCGTGATCATGGAAAACACTCATGGCACTCAATGCCTTGATTTTTCGGCGTAAAAGGGGTTTGTTTTAAATGTCATAAATGGCAAAAATTTATCATGTGAATGGTTGGAGTGTTAGAGGTCGAAGACAATTCCCAAGAGGAAAATTTGACAAAGCATGTCTTTTGAGAAGTCGTCTGAGAAGCCTGTATATCTCTTTTGTATTAAGTTTGATCATGTCAAGGTGGTTGCAAGTGTACATCCATTGACAAGCTCTGAGATTATTCTAGAAACTTTCCCCTATTGACAAATTTAATCAAACTCGAGTTATTCTGTGTTGATCTTGAGCAAAATGTGTTTGTTTCATTTCTGAATGTTTGCAAATAGTTTTTCTTGTGCCTATTGCAATCTTGTATCAAAATTTTTATTAATCACATAGGTCTCACTTCTTGTGACATTTTAGTGGCATCTATAATCTCATTTTTTAGAAGATATTTCATCTAGGAGTAAAATAAATGATTTAAAATCACTTTACTTTCATTTGTTGACAGAGATTGTTTGTAATCCTCTGGGTGTACCTCAAGCATGATTGATATTAGATTTTTATGTTTTATTGGGTTTTATAACTCAATCCTTCGTGTTAAAATCTCATAGATTGTGTGAAAAAGTGCTAATCTGGACCTCCATTGAAGTACATATTCTAGTTAAAGAAATATTTTAGCTATTCTGAAGTATTTTGTTGTCTAGACTTTCCATTTTGTAAGAGTTCTCAGAGATTTGGAAAATCAAGTTTATTCTGCCTCACCTCCCACCAAAATTTATTTAAAATCAACCAATCCTACCCATACTACTCCATATTTTCATGTGTGTAAACAAATGCATAAATTTTACTACCAAAACATGCAGATACAATCAGGATTCCATATGTCTTTAGTAGCTTGAACCTTGCCTAGAGAATATCTCCACTATTTAGAATGACAACTCATGAGAGTTATATTTTATTGCATTGATCATATTTTCTTCAAGGTATCCTTAAGAACTTCATTAGGAAGGACATATCCATCTCCCATAAACAACAGGCTACAAAAGGGTTCTCTTACCTTGGTTAAAAGGGACAATCTAAAATAGTTAGGATAGATCAAATCCTCTTGAGGGTGCTATCCATTTCTCCACATCTGAGTGACAGAGGGCTAGTTATATCCCATCCCCAACTACAAAATGACTCAGCGTGATCTATCTGCCTCTAATCTTCATGCCAAAACTTGTGATGTTGCTCATAATTTGAGGGAGAATCAATTTGGGTACCAACACATAAGTGGCGCCATTACTGAGGAATGTTTAAAATTGTTGGGAATTGATGCATGACTGAGACTAATTCACTGATTCACTTCTAGTTCATATCTATTCATCCCATCAACAACACCTAAGTTGTGTCGTTGCTGGGGATATGGTGGTTATAGTTCACATTTAGACCTTGGTAAAAAACTTCTTATATGCTCCAAGTGCTGTGTGCAATTCTTTTCAGTTTTCTCACCTAGTGCACTAGATTTTATTGATAAATATGAGTAAAGAAGGGTTAGAATATTTCCATTTGTAGTTCCTAGTGTGTACAAACATTTGACAGATCATATTTAGTGCATTTACACAAGGTGGAAATCCTTAGTGGCGAATCCCTGTTGATGTGATTCTTAATAAGGACCAGTGTCTTAAAACTTTTTCAAAGTAATTTTTGTTACTAACCTTTGCAAAGGTGGAAGGAAGAAGGTATTTATTTTCTAGGGATCCTTGTAGGACATTATTTCTAGAGATGGTAATAGAAAAATTAGAAGCAAGAAAATCCTTGAGAGCTATTGGAGATCAGCAGACAAGAAGAGGGCTCTCCATTGATGAAAGTGATCGGCCTATTATTGAAGATTACAATTCAAGTGATTTTGAATCAGGTATCCTCTTTGTGGAATTGAATTCTCTAACTGGAGAGGGGCCTTCATTTGATTTTGAAAAGTCTGATTCTCATTTTGCACTTGTCTTTTTAGAAGTTGATAGAGATTTCCAAGAAACAAGGCCTTTAGGGGGTATCCATTTTGAAAATTATACTCATGTGTTTCAAAGACCTTCTACCCCTTATCAATTTGCTAGCCCTCTAGGGTCACCTCCTTAAAACAACATGGCCCTACCCCCACCCAGACCCCCTTTTGTTGTAAACACCTTTGGACCTAAAATTTTTGTAGGGATGGCTAGTTATCCAAATGTAGTGCCTCAAGATGTAAAGAACAAACTACCAAAGTTCCAAGGAAACAATGCTATAACTGGTGATCAACATTTAAAGCTTTTTATCAACATGATGGAAGACTTTGAGATTGAACATGAAGATGTCTATATCAAATTTTTCATCCATGCTCTTGAAGAGGATGTTAGGGACTAGTATAAAGCTTTTCCAGATAATTCGATTGATTCTTGGACAAAGATGAGCAATGCATTTAGATTGTAGTATGGTGATAGAACTGACCCTAGGTTTCTTTTGATAGAATTTGAAAATATCAAGAAGAATCATAATGAGTTAGTACATGATGTCACCACAAGGTTTAATAAGACCTTGAGGAGATTGCATGTTAGGATAAGGCCATGTGATGAATCATGTTTGATCAAATATTCAGATGCATTTAATAAAAAGGTTGCTTACTATTTGAGGGACAAAAACCCTGCTAATTTGAGGCAGCCCTTCACCATGGCTCTACAAATAGAGAACAACATCAAGGTAATTAGAAAGCCCCCAAAAAGGGAAGGTGTAAAACTAATTAACCCAGAAAAACCTCAAACAAGCAAGGCTGTTAATTTGGAAGAAGTTGTGAAGACTTTGGTAGGGGTTGTCATAGAAATTTCCTACAAACTAGCCCGAGATAAAAAGGGGATTGGGTAGAGCTCACAAGGTCAACACAAGTAACAAGGCCAAGACAGGTTCACAAATCACCAAATATCTGATAACAGAGGCAATGGACATGTTGGATTTGGAAATAGGCAGCTCCAAGGCAAGGAAACCAGAATGGTGCCTGATCCTTTGGCTACCGGAGTTGATGTTGTGGAGGAGATAGATGTCAGTGATTGGTGTGATAGATGTTTCATGCCCCATTCTCCATGTGAAGGAAGATCAACAACAAGAAGAATCAAGCTTATGATGACTAATGATGATGATGTCTACATGATAAGTTGCTCAACAAGCTCACAACAAGAGGGAAACTTTAACCAAAGTGATAAGTACCTGGACTGCTGCCACTTTTTGGGACTACATTCATAGGGTACCTATTCTTCCTCCCTCTCATACTTTAGAAGTAGATATTGTACAAGCTTTTGAATTTCCCAATAATTACTTTGAATATTTAAGGGCTTTAATGTTAAATAATTATGATGGAGGAATCCCATATGAGGAAGATAGACAGTTACTGATAAATGCTAATGTCATTGCTCAAGAGAAGGAATATAACACAAGAAGTAAGGCTGTCAAAGGGACAGGGACCCAAGCCAAGCCAAAAGACCCCTTACTTTAAAACATTCCTAAAGAGGATTCTAAGAAAGATGCATTTTCCAAAATCCCTGCAGTTCCAAAAAAAAATTATACCCCTTCTCATGCCTAAGCTGTCAAAAATCAATATACCGCCTAGTGAGTGTGTTAGCTTTCCTTCCAATATTGCCTTGCCATCCAATGATGCCTTGCCAAAGAATTTCCCATATGAAATTGCTCAAATTTTAAGTCAAATCAAAATTTTTGTTCCAATTGTTGAGTTGTTTAGGATTCCCAAGCACAACAAAGAGAGCATTTGAATACTTGGCATTGAAAGAATGAGAAGATTGCCCTAGGTAGAAATGTAAATATTATGGAAACTCCTCCAATCATTGAAGAACTAGAAGCATCACCATCATTAGAAGAGTTAGATGAACCACCTAATGTTTATTTGGGAGCATCCTTGGTAGAGTCTCAACTAAATGTGGATCCATTCTTCACTACCCTAATCATTACCGATAGATTACTCCATAACTACATGTTTGAATCAGGGGCATCATGTAATGTCATGCCTTTGGAAGTCATGAACAAGTTGAATATCAAAGTAACAACAACATATGGGAAGTGAACTGCCATAGACTCCAGAGAAGTTCCAGTGGTGGGATGTGTGAAGGGTTTGGTGGTGCAACTTGCAGCTTACCCAAGTAAACATTTAAAACTTGATGTTGTCATTGTTGACTGCCTAGCCAAGTGGGGCATGCTATTGTCTAGAAAACGGGCTGCAAGTGTTGGTGGGAGTGTCCAAATGGACATGTCCTATGCTACCATCCCAATTAAGGGCATCCTTGTCAGGTTGTATGGAGAAAAGAAGATGTTGCACCTTATTGAAGATCCCAACAATGTATCCTATGAACTATTATACACATTTGTTGATGGAAAGGAGCACAAGATCGAGGGATGCAAGTGTCTTGAACAAGCAAGATCTCCTTGGACTCTATTATTTGATGGAGCTTGCTCCATGTTTGGAAATTGTGCTACTGTTGTTCTACTTTCTCCAGGTCAGGAATTTTTTTTTTTTCCTTCAAACTCAGCTTTGAGTGCACTAACAACATTGATGAGTATGAGGCATTGTTGTTGGGTTTAAGAATTTCTTGGAAATATGGTGTCAAAGACATCATTGTCAAAGGAGACTCAAAATTAATTATAAAACATGTCAGAAAATTGTATGCCACAAAGAATCAATGAATGAAGCAATACAAGCATGCAGTTTGGGATTTCATTGAGATGTTCGATTCATTCAACATTGTGCATCATGATAGAAAGTTTAATGATTTTCCAGAAAGGCTTGCAGTATTGGTGTCTCATTTTTAAAATTGTGCAATTTCCCCATATTGTGAATATGATGTGTAGATATTGACAAGACCCTCTGTCCCTAACAACATTAAACACTGGAAGGTATTTGATGATGATGATCAGATCAGTAGATTTCTGTGGAATAAGGGAGATTTTTCTTATCAATGCATTGATTTGGAGTGATTGGTATGTGCAACAGAGGGGAATGAAACCTTGTTTGTCAAGGGCATCATCTAGCTAAAGACTAATACCATTCCTATAGGGTTGGTTACTCTTAAGTCCAATTTTGATAATGTTGATCTCATTGTTAATAGACGCATGATAACCTTTAGGGATATTGCGGAGCATGACCTTGGCACAAAGGAGAAGATAAGAATTTTTTTGTTAGGCAACAATCTTAGCAAAGAGGAGAAGTAATCATACATCCAATTTTTGAAGAAATACCAAGATTGGATGGCTTGGACCTATTCTGAATTAAAAGCGTACAAAAAGGACCCATTTTAACATGAGATTCCCTTGGAGTCTAATGAAAAGCCTTTCAGGTAGAAATAGAGGCCAATCAATCCAATTTTATCTCTTAAAATGCAAGAAGAAGTGAAGAAGCTAAGAGATAGAGGGATTATTCAGCCCACAAGGTATTCTTCTTGGGTTGCAAACCTAGTACCAATGAGAAACAAGAATGGTGAAATCAGACTGTGTGTAGATTTTAGAAATCTAAATAGAGAATCAATGAAGGATAATTATCCTTTACCGAATATGGAAAACATGCTGCAATTAGTGAATGGGTTTGAATTGCTCTCCACTTTAGATGGGTTCTCTGGTTATAACCAAGTTGTGGTGAAGGAATTAGAAAGGATCAAGACAACCTTTACTACTCCTTGGGGAACTTATGTATATGTCAGGATGCCCTTCGGTTTGATGAATGTTGGAGCTACCTTTCAAAGAGAAATGGATGTTACTTTTGTTGGTTACATCAATGAGTTTATTTTTTTTATCAAGATGATGTAACTATGTTTTCCTGGAAAAGAAGTGATCACTTGCTACACTTGAAGAAGATGCTGATAAGGTGTAGAGAATATGGCATCTCACTCAATCCAAAGAAGTGTCATTTTGGAGTGTAGAAGGAAAAGTTGCTTGGTCACATTGTGTCACAAGAAGGGGTGATGATTGATCTAACGAGGGTAGAGGCCATCAACAAGGTCCCTATTCCAATGACCAAGAAAGGAATTTAGTCTTTCTTTGGGTAGATAAACTTCATCAAGAGATATAAAACTTCACTGAATTGACCATTCTAATCACTTCCATGTTAAAGAAGAACCAGGTCATCAAGTGAGAGGAAGCTATCATCCAAGATTTCAATGGGATTAAAGAGGCACTAAAGCATGCCCCTATTTTGGCAACTCCATACTATAAGAAGCCTTTCCAACTGTTTTCCTCTTCTTCACAAAACACTATTCCTTTTGTCCTGCTGCAGAAGGATGATGAAGGTGCTGAGAGGCCAATTGACTTTTTCAGTAAGGCCTTGTAAGGGGATGAGTTGAAGTACACTTTTATGGAGAAACAAGCATTTGCATTGGTAAAAGAAAAAAAGGTTTTCCGACCTTACATTTTGAGTTCTAAGATGGTTTCTTATGTTCCCGATGCCATGGTCAAAGATATTTTATTAGAGATGGAATTCTCAAGCAAAAGGTGCAGGTGGGTGAACAAGTTGCAAGAATATGATATGGATATTCAAACCACAAAGTTGGTGAGAGGTTTGGGCTTAGCTAAGCTTATGGCTGAGAGAAACTTGCAAAATTTTGAGGTAAATGAGGTAGAAGAAGAAAGAGTAGGTGTTTTTAAAAGGTTGATGAGTTTTGAGTGGTACAAGGATGTAATTTTTTTATCTCAGACACTTATATAGCCCTGAGTATTTAAGTAAGAACCAGAAAAGAGATCTTAAGTTGGCCTCCCAGAAATATGTCATTACTGATTATGGGTTAGCTTAGAGAAACCAAGAAGGAGTCATCTTAAGGTGCATTAATGAAGAAGAAGCCCCTAAGATAATTGTTGATCTCCATGGAGGAGTTTGTGGGGGACATTTTTCTGTAAGAGTCACTGCACAAAAGATCCTAAGGGTTGGTTATTGGTGGCCAACTCTTTTCAAGGATACAACTCTTTTGGTTAGATGATGTGAGAATTTCCAGCACTTCTATGGTAGACTGAAAGCTTCAGGTTCCCTGCCTTTGTAGCCTATATCATTTGAAGCTTCTTTCAAGCAATCAGGAATGGATTTCATTGGTGAGTGGTTGCCAAATTAGGACTTTAATGAAAGCAACAGTCAAGGGACATAAATTCCCTCCTCTTTAATGGGAGAGGTTCCCTTATTGAAAGCAAACAACACAACTATTTTACAAATGTACAACTTCCAACTTTGATGAGGAACTCTGATATCGTGAAAGTGTTTTGATGCCAAGACAGATTATCAATACAAGAGAACAAAAGAACTAATGAATGGGAAAAGGTAGAACAGCACTTTCAGGAAGTATAGATAGCAAAATAGTTCCTTATAAATGCTAAGCAAGGACAATTTATACAATCATTCATATTAAAACCACCAGATGTTATTTCACAGACACAAAGTTCTAGAGATGACATCCACAAGAATACAAAGCTTCTTAATGTAAATAGATTAATGATTCAACAACTTTAGACAAGTAAGAGGGAATAAATAAACGTAGATAGAAACAGGAAGGGAAAATATTCTGTATTGATAGCTTTAAGTCCTTTTTACACTTTCAAAAATGATCAGAGTTCCAGTCCCCTTGGAATGGCCAGGAGAGATCAATAAATAGCTTACAAAGTGGTTACATTTGGTAATCATTTCTTTTAACTAAAAGATTAATTAAGGAAATGCACAATACAAAGTACTTAACTAAATTGCAAGGGGATCGGCACTAAAAATAGAAGAAAAGAATGAAAAACCAGAAGTAGAGACATCCAATTATGACTGAGGGGGGTCCACTGATTTGAGGATTCGATGTCTGAATCTTTTCAATGCTTCTGTTATTTCCATGCCTCTTGGAATTATTGTGTTGGAAGTATCATGTGTCCACGTGCCTAGACATTTCTCCATATCTTTATCAAACTCGGTATGCTCTAGATATTCTTTATCAGCCTCAGCAATATTGAATAAAGAGAAGCAAATGTCTTTCATCTTCTCCTTAGTGAATGACTCTTCTTTGAACAGATCGTCCTTGACAAAGGTTCTGAACTGGGCCTTGATTTCTTGAAGAGAAAAGGGAACACCTGTAGTCTCATCCTGAAGATGGCAGTGGATATCCTTGAAGGCAGATAAAACACAGGTTTTAAAGGACTCCCCTTTTTGCCACACATTTCTCAGTTCTCCCAATGCTTCCTCTAGAACCTTTATCTTCCACTCAATACTGAAGATCCATGTTCTTGACAAGTTATTCTTTGCATCATCAAACACATTGTTGGCCAGCAGGATCTTCTCATCGGTTTGGCCCATTAGACGGAGGTTTGTAATACATCCACTCCAGACCTTCAGCTCCTTGTCCATGGTTTTGATTGAGGAAGTGAGTTTCTGTTGCAAATTGATCACCTTCTCATTGGTTTTGAAGGCTTCCTCAATGAAATTAAAACCTTACTATAGTCATATCATCAACCATGTCCTCAACATCCTTCCCATAAGTTGAATACCTATTTATGTCCTTAATGCTTTGAACTTCATCCTGTTTGAGAACCATGGGAGGTGGGAGAGTAGCCAATGGAGTTGGATCCAAAACTTTATCTTTTGTTAATAATGATCTGATAAAGTTGGAAAGAACTTGGTTCTGTTATTCCAACAGCTCCATGGTTTGCTTTCCTTTTTCAACTAGTTCAATAACCTTAGTGACAGTTTCTCGAAGGTTATGAACCTCACTCTCAGGTGTAGATTCTCCCAGTGGAATTCTGGAAAGTTCCAAGTCAGAGATCAAGAGATCCTTCTCCTCCTTATCTGCCCTAGGTCTGGCAACCTCAAGAAACTGCTGACCTTGAGCATCAGATACCAACCTTGAAGTAGTCTTTGCTTTCTTTGCTGGAGGAGGAGGGGTAGTACCAAGACAGAGCTACCACAGCATCAAAATCAGGCCCGTTGATCGGGAAGAAGACTTTCTTTTCCTGTTATCTACTAGGGACTGCACCCAGGAAAAGGAAGAAGAAGAAATAGAGGAGTCAAGGGGTCTGAGTGTAAGAGAACTCATGGCACTCAGAGTCTGAACTACTATTGCCTCCAGTGGAGAAGTGCATGGAACCTCAAGAATCTCCTTTGTAGAGGAGTTTGTTAAGCTTGGAGGTTCAGTTCTTGATTCTTCCTTCTCCATCTCAGTAAGTGGTTGCAATGGTTTCTTCTGGCTCTTTTGTCTCATCATCCTCATTCTCACTTAGAACAATAATGTTCTCTGGTCCAACAGGTAATTCTGAGTGCTCCAGAAGAGTCTCTTCCTTGATTGGTTCTTGCTTAACCTCTTTGACCTTCTTCTGATACACTTGAGTGGAAGGAGTAGACATTTCAAATCTTTCAATGAGGAAGAAGGAGGATTTTGCTCAAGTACCTCAATACTGGGTGTATGCACTTCCTTCCCATGTGTGGAAGTTTCTCTTGAAGAAGATCTACCCTTGGTTCTTCCTAAATTCATGAACTTTCCTGTCAAACCAAACCTTGGTTCTGACAATGACAAGGGAAATTATCTCACTCAAATCATCCTTCTCCTTCACATACCAATCAAGGGTTTCTAGAGGTGTGTGCTTGATGGATCTTTCATACTCAAAGGATTGCAAGCCCTCATCATCATCCACAAGCCCTTCAGGTACCTGGTAGAGATTAAGATCTAAGATCTGTTGTAGAGACAATCTACCAAAATTCCTCCTCCTTACTTTAAAATCATCAACACAGTCAGCCCAGTAATCCTCTGTGTTAGGATGATGATAATAGGTTATTCTAAGATTCTGATCGTTGAATTTATTTAGATCAAAACAAGACCTAGACTTGAAGAAATGAACAATAAGAGGAGTAATAGCCCTTTCTATATTTTGGGCATCTAGGGCTATCTTGCATGTATAATTCCCCAAGGAGATAGGGAAATGAAGTCCTGTGATATTCTTGTCTCTACATGTTCTATGGAGTTTGTCCAGCTTCCTGCACACCTCAACCATAGCAATTTTATAATTATAAAAAATGGGATACTTGTGAGGTGAACTTTTAAAACAAGCCAATCTGATGTATGAGAACTTTCTAAACTAGATGAAGAAATCCCCATACTTGGCTATCAGAGCCATAGCCTCATCAGAAAACCTCCTAGTAGTGTCACCCTCCTCCAAAAGTCTCACAATGTACATGGTGAAATCATCATTCACCCTTCTAAAATTATGATTGTTGTCCTTGAGGGTAAATTGAGGGAAATATGTGTATATGGGCTCATCCTTCTTTCTCTCAATGTAAGTGAAGCCAAACCACTCCTGAGATGCTGCCAGGGTGTACATGAGGTAAGAAGTCATGTAGAACTTCTTAGTTTGCTAAACATTTGTCAATTGTTCAGTTAGGTTCATACAGATGATCTCAGCCTAGTTTATGTTTTGTTTACCCTCGCAGATGATGTTGATAAAAGGGACACATCCAAAAATGGAAGTCATTGGTAGAGGGCATCCCCATAATATGGGAGAGAAAGATGATGAAATATTATAATTCTTCATTGAAATCAACCCTATACAATGCTTTGGAGAGTTGGGACGCTTCCTTCTTAGGACACTTCAGCCATGACCTAGCCACTCGTGCCTTGTATTTCTCGTTGTCCTTATCAAATAGAGCCTGAGATTGAGCAAGAGTGAGAACAATGGAGTATTTTGTCTCAGGAATGCATAGGGCAGTGGCGATGGTGGAAGCATCTAATTTTGCAATCAATTCTCCATGCACATTAACAACTTCCTTGGTATCTAGGTTGAAATGAGCTCCATAGGTGAGCACGGTGTTGGCACACTACACAGAGATGGGAAAACCAGTAGCATATGTGATTCCATGGTCATTGATCATTTGGGCCATGGGAGCAGGGTTGTTGCACGTTAACCTACCCCAGAAATCATCAAAATCTAAGTGTCGAACTTCACTATCCCTCGATATTAGGCACAGAGGTCTCCAGAGGTGAAAAATGCTTATGCCCTTGAAACTTGATCTTCATTTTTACAGTGCATAGAGGAACGGCCTTCAAAGAAAAGATCCGCAATAAAAATGCAAAGGGATACAGGAAGATGAGATAAAATGACTCAATTGCAAGAATGCGGGAAAGAAATAATGAGCAGGAAATGTGACAAATGCATAGATAATGGTCCCTTTAAATAGCCTTTCAGGAGAGAGAAGATCATAAATGTGCATTAAATACCCCTTGCACTGACTCAAAAAGGTGTTATGTGGGAAAAGTAGAAAAAATTGGCCCGGATGGTCCATGGGACATTAGGACATGTGGGACATGAAAAGCCAATTCAGATCGATGTGGGCCAAAAGAGCACGGAGGTCCAGGGACACAGAAATGCGAAGGATGTGAGGACCTGATTTAGCTGATGTGGGTGATGTGGGAAATTGGGGAACAAGAAGCCCGGGTGAAATTGGGTATATGGACTGAAAAAATGTGAAGAAGCTGACAAACAAGAACTTGTGGGAAAATCGGTTGATCAGCGAACAAAAGGTCTGCATAGAACTTGGGACATATGGGACAAGAAGACTCGATTCAGCCGATGTGGGTGATGTGGGGAATTAGTGAACATGAATCCCAAAGGAACTTGGGACATGAGGGACAAAAATGTCCTGACAGACCACGTAAGTTACTAAAATGACCCCAAGAAATGACATTTTCACTATCTTTTCAAATTTCCTCTTCATTGAAACACTATTGAAGGGTGCCATCTCAAAATTTTTAAAATTTTCAACTTTCAAAAGAGGGGAATTTTGAGGGGACAACACCTGGCTCTTTCTGGGGATGACTTGACTAGATCACAAGAACAAGGAAAGATAAGAATCAAGAAAAACTCTGGGGAAGGAGACTAGTGCCTTATCCATGGGCAAAAAGAGTCAAGGAAAAAACAATAAAGAAGGAAACACACCAAAAACAAGGAAAGGAAAACAACAAAACAAAGACCAGGAAAAGAAAACACACACTATACATAATATACATAGGACTTCCTATTCACCTAGGATTTGAACAATTTCAAGTACTACCCACTATAAGGAAGTGGGAGAGAAGATCCATCCATGTAATCAAGATAGAAAGAATATTCACCAAAAAAGTGCCTGATTCTGAAAGGACCAAGCCAAAGAGAGTCAAACTTACCATGGCTTCCACAAGGTTCATGCCTTTTGTCCCATAGCAAAACAATGTCTCCAACCTTGAACTCTCTGGATCTAGTTTTCTTGTCAAATAAAGATTTAACCTTTTGCTGATGTGCAGAGATCCTATCAAAAACCTGCAGCATGTCTTCATCTAGCTTATGGAGATACATGATCCTCTTATCCAAAGAATCACTGAAACTGATGTCCTCAATAGCTTTCATCAAATGCAAAGCTGGTAGTTCCATTGTCACTAGTAGTTGGGCTTCCACACCATACACCACTTGAAAAGGGGACATCCCAATTGCTCTTTTGGGTGTAATCCTATCTACCTAGAGAGCATCATAGAGCTTCTTGTGCCAGTTTCTCTAAGATTCATTTACAAGATTTCTTACAATAGTCATCAAATTTTTGTTTATTGATTTTTCCTGTCCATTCCCTCGAGGATGGTAATCTAAAGAATGAGCGAGGGAAATACCATACCCATAGAAAAAATCCATCATCTCAGCAGAAGAAAAATTTGAAGCATTATCAGTCACGATCTTGTTTGGTACTCCAAACCTTATCAAGATGTTCTCTTTGATGAAATTACATACTACCTCTGAAGTAGTACTTTTAACTGGGATGGATTCTACCCACTTAGTGAAATAATCTGTGGTAGTCAACACATGAGTATGTCCTACACTTGAAGATGGGTTAAGTGTTCCAATAAAATCCAAACCCCACTATTGAAAGGGTTCTTCAATCACAATTGGCTTAAGTGTCAAAGCAGCCAACTTTGGTCTTCCCACAAAGGTTTGACAAGCTTCACATTTTTCAACCCACCTTGATGCATCCTTAAACAAAGTAGGCCAATAGTACCCTACACGAAGAATCTTGTGAGTAGTAATGACATATGAGAAATGACCCCCACAAGCTTGGTCATGGAAGGCTGAGAATAACTTCTTTTGTTGCACTTTATCAACACACTTCAAGAATCTTCCACCCACTCCCCATTTGAACAAAACATTTTCCCATAACACATACTGTGCTGACCTTAGCTTGATGGCTCTCTTCTCCTTGGTAGTTAAGTGAGATGGACATTCACCATAGGTGAGAAAGTGAGCAATATCAACATACCATTCATCTGTTGAGCTAAGGAATAGAACAATAGGAATATCAACTTCATCCTGAGGTGTTTCATGACTAGCTCCCTCGGTAATGAGTTCACACAGGCCTTTACCCTAAACTAGTTTTGTTGGTCTGATGTCGAGATCATACTCCTAAACCTTTTCTACCCAATTTCCTCTCTTGGTTCCAAACTCTTGTTGTGTAAGAATAGACTTGATAGTCGTATCGGGCACAAGCACAACAGAGTGAGAGTTAAGAATGTAAAATTGAAACTGCTTAACAACTTTAACCACTGCAAAAGCATGTTTCTCCATCATAGTATACTTCAACTCATGAGTTTTTAGAATATAACTCATGAATGCAATTGGGAGCTCATGATCTTCAGAATCTTTATGAGTCAACACAGTGGCCAAGGTACTCTCTGTGGCATAGCAATAGATAATAAAATCTTTGCTAAAATCTGGACATGCTAAGATAGGAGTCTTAGCAATGGCTTTCTTAATGCCTTCAAATTCTTCTTTTCCTTCAGAGGACCAACCAAACGTCTTCTTTCCCTTCATCATTTGGGAAATTTTCAAAGTTAGCTCTGCAAAATTAGGGATGAATCTCCTCAAGAAGTTGATCTTACCAAAGGAGTGCACTCCCTTTTTGCTTGTGGGAAGAGGAATCTACTGAATATCTTGTACTCATTTAGGATCAATCTTGATTCCATCTTTGGAGACAACATGTCCCAATAAATTTCCCTCTGTGACACAAAATACTAATTTCTTGGGATTCAAAGAGACTCCATGCTCTCTACATTTCAAGAGGACCGTTTCTAGATGCTGAAAGTGATCTACTCTAGATTTGGAAAAAACATAGTCAAATCATCTAGATACACAACAATACATTTTCCTTTTAGAATTCCAAAGGCCAAATCCATTTCTCTCTGAAAGGTGGCACCAACATTAATGAGACCAAAGGGCATCCTCTTGTAGGAAAAAGTACCCCAAGGAGTGGTAAAGGTAGTCTTGTGCTGATCTACAGTGTTAAATTCTACTTGGTTATATCCCGAGAAACCGTCAAGCATGGAAAACATCTCTACACCCTTAAAAACTTACAACACCTGGTCCATCATGGGCAGGGGATAGTTATCCTTCAAAGAAGCTTGATTTAGATTCTTGAAATCAACACAGATCCAAATCTCACCATTTTTCTTCCTGACAGGCATAATATTAGAAATCCATGTTGAATGATGAATAGGAAAGATAATCTTAGCCTTCAACAACTTTTATATCTCCTAGAAAATTGTGTCAAAAATCTTTGGATTATACTATCTTTGCTTCTGCTTGAAAGGCTTAATCCCAGGTTTGAGGGGAATGAAATGTTGCATTTATTTTGGCTGAAAATATTTTAGATCATCGTAAGAATAAGCAAGGACATCAACATACTTCTTCAAAAGGTTCATAACCTTCTTCTTCTCCTCGTGGGTACAACACTTTCCAATGTTCACCATTTTGGGTTCAGCAGAGCTCCCAATGTTAATATTTTCATACTCAGCAGACTGTTGAGGTCCTTTGGAAGCTTTGGACTTGACATATCTATCATGTTTATCAAACAATTCCTCCAAGCTCACCAGTCCTTTAGGGATCTTGTTTCCTTTGAGTTTGATGCATCCCTCTTGATCCATCTCCTCTTGGACACCTTCCTCATTGGAAGAGACACTTTCTCGAGGCATATTACCACTTCCCTCAAAATACAATTGATCAAAGTTATCCTTAAGTTCCAGGAAAGAGAGAAAATTCTGATCATCATTGAAAACTTTACAGTTGTTTGCATTATCTGGTACGCTTGGTCTATGGATCATTTCAATGGTGAATTTGTCTTGAGAAAAATTAGGATGAGGTATCAGCAGAGATCCTGAAATAACTAGGGAGTTAGCCCTAGTGTTCTTCTCCCTTGGCACTGCTTCGATAGAGAAGGCATCAAAGAATTCAATAGAATCCCAAACCAGATTCCTATAGTGCTTTAACCTTCTATTCTTTACTTGGAAAATGTCTTTGACTTGCTTGAAAACTAGTTCCGCATCTCCATGAGCCAGGAGGTTCTTCACACCTCTTTTTTTTGCTGCGTTCAGTCCAAGGATGAGAGCCTCATATTCTGTTGTGTTATTTGTATTTTCAAACTGCAACTTAAAGGAGAAAGGATGAATCTTCCCTTCTGGAGATATCAATACCACACCAGCTCCAGAACCAACTGAAGAACAACTTCCATCAAATTCTAAATTCCAAATGCTATTAGGATCATGGGGCACTACTTTAGGATGTTCCACCTCATCTTGAGACATGATCATGTAGTTTCCATGCCCAATATCTTCATAAAGTATTTGTGCCTTGGGATCATCTGTCTTTTGCACAATATATTCAGATTGTTTCTCAGGTAGCAGCTTCTTCATCTTTCCATTAATTGGTATAAGGGCATGTGACCAATCCATTTGAATTTCTCCTCCCACATCCTTACATAAATTTCTACTCAACAACATACCATATGAAGGAGGGATATCAGCTACCAAAATAGTAGCTAAAACCTTCTTCTCTGGTAAAGCAAGCAAAAGCTACTTGTTCATCCTTAATTCTTCTCGACTAAAGGCACCTCCTTACTCTCCATGGAATATCAAGACCTATAAGTGCATGTGAGAGTAAGACCCAAAGCATAAGCCACTTTGGTAGGCATGACATTATCTGACATGCTCCTGAGTCTATGACACAGTTGTTGAGTTTATGGCCAGCTATGAGGAGGGTGACATAGAATGGTTCAATTTTCACATTTGGTGAAGTGACTGCAGCCACAAGATTTGATTGGGATGTGGAAGAGGGAGTGGGAAAAATACCTTTAGAAGTGTTGGATGAAGTTTTGGAATGGGAATTGACAAAGTGGACCATTTTGGCAAAGGCTTTTGGATGAGTCTGATAAAACTCAGCTTCAGAAATCTGGATTTTTGTTTTCTTGAGATGATCAATGATATCAAAAGATCAGAGGTGGATGGGCTATCATCACTAGGAATCCTAGGCTTATCAGGTTTGGGAACTGGAGAAAAAGAAGTTTTAGAAGCAGGAGTATAAGAACAAGAATTAGTAGAACTCACCTTTTGTGTGGATGCAGTGGGAATAGGAGATCCTCTTCTTGCAATTACTAGAATAGTCATGGGATGCTCCTTGGACTTCTTAGCGGGCTGCATCACTTTTTCTTTCTTATTTGTCTACTCACGAGTCATAAAATCATATGACTCACTATTCATCTCTGCTACCACTTCATCATAATCATCTTCCTCATCAACACCCTCAGTGGTGAGGAAATTAACTCGAGACCCATCGAGTTCTTCCAGTTCTTCATCAGCCTCTTCTTCAGGTTCTTCAAAATATTCATTAACTTCTTCATCATTAGGTTCTTAACCCTCAAAAGTTACATTTACTGGGACCTTGATGGGTGGTCCCTCAATTTCCAACCTTGCCTGAGAAGAAGGCAAACAGTTTCTAGGCTAAAAATTCCTCCTTGGAACATCTTGATAAGGAGCATGCTGAGCCAATTGTTTCTTGATGGCAATGAGGTCATTAGCAAGCTTCTGTACTAATTGATCTACATTAGCTCTAGGGGTAGAGGAAGAGGAGGAAGAAGCTTTAGATTTGGAAGGATCTCTTTTCAATTTACTAGACATGATCAGGTCATCTTCAACACTGATGGCTAATCTCTGATCAACATCCAAAGTTGCAAGATTGTCTCTTCTCAGTGCATAACTTACTTCAAGAAATTGAGCATTTAGGAAGATTTTTTTTTGAATTTTATCCATAGGCTAGGTATCTTATGTGATCTTATTAATAAGCTTACTGAACTTGGCCACAGATTATCTCATGCGCTCCTGTGGTTCTTTCTTGATTTGAGAAATATGGGCTAGCAAAGCATGCACATCTTCAGCAGGTTTGAAATGATTCTCAAATCTAGTTCTCATGGTAGTCCAATTGGTGATGGCCCCAGTGGGGAGATGATAAAACCAATCTGCTGCATTTTCCTGTAAAGTCTCCACAAAAATCCTCATAGAGACATCCTCGTGTTCAACTCCAAGGACTCCACATGCAACTATGAAGGCTGCAATGTGTTCATCAGGATGTACCTTGCCATCCCCTCTGAACTTGGGAAAGTTATTTCTGTTACCCCTGGGTAACTCATGCAAAGGTTGAGGAAGGGAAAGAGGCCCAACTTGTTGTCCCCAAGGTAATGGAACTACCATCCTTGGAAAAATTACTTGAAGTGGAACTGAAACACCAGCAAGAACCAAAGCATGAAGATTAGGGTTGGGTTGCTCTTGAGGGACACCACTCCCAGAAGCTCTATCCTCAACAGGTGGTGTGCTTACAGAACGAGTCCTTCTATCTCTCCTTGTTGGAGGAAGGGGAAAGCCTTACTGCTCTAGGAGTTGAAATTGTGAATCTTCAATTCCAAGAGCCCTTCTTCCGTGAGTAAATCTTAGAGTCGCCAGATTAGAAATGATCAAGAAATTGTTCTTTGAAAACTAGAATTCGTTAAAATGAATCCCCAGTAGAGTCACCAAAAACTATTGGTTGTCAAATTAGGACTTTAATGAAAGCAACAGTCAGGGGATAGAAATTCCCTCCTCTTTAATGGGAGAGGTTCCCTTATTGAAAGCAAATGACACAACTATTTACAAATGTACAACTTCCAACTTTGATGAGGAACTATGATATCATGAAAGTGTTTTAATGCCAAGACGGATTATCAATACAAGAGAATAGAAGAACTAATGAATGGAAAAAGGTAGAATAACACTTTCAGGAAGTATAGATAGAAAAAACGTTCCTTATAAATGCTGAGCAAGGACAATATATAGAACAAAATCATTCATATTAAAACCACCAGATGTTATTTCACAGACACAAAGTTCCAGAGATGACATCCACAAGAATACAAAGCTTCTTAATGCAAATAGATTAATGATTCAACAACTTTAGACAAGTAAGAGGGAATTAATAAACGCAGATAGAAACATGAAGGGAAAATATTCTATATTGATAGCTTTAAGTCCTTTTTACACTTTCAAAAATGATCAGAGTTCCAGCCCCTTGGAATGGAAAGGAGAGCTCAATAAATAGCTTACAAAGTGGTTACATTTGGTAACAGTTTCTTTTAACTAAAATATTAATTAAGGAAATGCACAATACAAAGTCCTTAATTAAATTACAAGGAGATCAACACTAAAAATAGAAGAAGAGAAAGAAGAGCTAGAAGTAGAGACATCTGATTATGACTGAGGGGGGCCCACTGATTTGAGGATTCGATGTCTGAATCTTTTCAATGCTTCTACTATTTCCATGCCTCTTGGAATTGTTGTGTTGGAAGTAGCATGTGTCCACGTGCCTAGACATTTCTCCATATCTTTATCAAACTTGGTATGCTCTAGATATTCTTTATTAGCTTCAGCAATAGCTGAGTAAAGAGCACAAATGTCTTTCATCTTCTCCTTAGTGAATGACTTTTCTTTGAACAGATCGTCCTTGATAAAGGTTCTGAACTGGGCCTTGATTTCTTGAAGAGAAAAGGGAACACCTGTAGTCTCATCCTAAAGATGGCAGTGGATATCCTTGAAGGCAGATAAAACAAGGTTTTAAAGGACTCCCATTTTTTGCCACACATTTCTCAGTTCTCCCAATGCTTCCTCCAGAACCTTTATCTTCCACTCAATACTGAAGATCCATGTTCTTGACAAGTTATTCTTTGCATCATCAAACACATTGTTGGCCAGTAGGATCTTCTCATTGGTTTGGCCCATTAGACAGAGGTCTGTAATACATCCACTCCAGACCTTAGCTCCTTGTCCATGACTTTGATTGAGGAAGTGAGTTTCTGTTGCAAATTGATCACCTTCTCATTGGTTTTGAAGGCTTCCTCAATGAAATTAAAACCTTATATATTCATATCATCAACCATGGCCTCAACAACCTTCCCATAAGTTGAATACCTGTGTATGTCCTTGATGCTTTGATCTTAATCCTAACTGAGAACCATGAGAGGTGGGAGAGTAGCCAATGGAGCTGGATCCAAAAATTTATCTTTTGTTAATAATGATCTGATAAAGTTGGAAAGAACTTGGTTATGTTCTTCCAACTGCTCCATGGTTTGTTTTCCTTTTTCAACTTGTTCAATAACCTTAGTGAAAGTTTCTCGAAGGTTATGAACCTCACTCTCAGGTGTAGATTCTCCTAGTGGAATTCTGGAAAGCTCCAAGTCAGAGATCAAAAGATCCTTCTCCTCTTAATCTGCCCTAGGTCTGGCAACCTCAAGAAACTTCTGACCTTGAGCATCAGATACCAACCTTGAAGTAGTATTTTCTTTATTTTACTGGAGGAGGAGGAGTAGTAACAAGAAGAGCTGCCACAACATCAAAATCAGGCCCGGTTGACTGAGAAGAAGACTTTATTTTCCTGTTGTCTACTAGGGGCTGCACCCAAGCAATTGAAGAAGAAGAAATGGAGGATTCAAGAGGTCAGAGTGAAAGAGAACTCATGACACTCAGAGTCTAGAACTACTGTTGCCTCTAGTGGGGAAGGGCATGGAACCTCAAGAATCTCCTTCGCAAAGGAGTTTGTTAAGCTTGGAGGTTCAGTTCTTGATTCTTCCTTCTCTATCTCAGTAGTGGTTGCAAGGGTTTCTTCTGGTCCTGTTGTCTCATCATCCTCATTCTCACTTAGAAAAATAATGTTCTCTAGTCCAACAGGCAATTCTGAGTGCTCCAGAAGAGTCTCTTCCTCGATTGGTTCTTGCTTAACCTCTTTGACCTTCTTCTGATACACTTGAGTGGAAGAAGAAGGGGTAGACATTTCAGGCTCTTTCAATGAGGAAGAAGGAGGAGTTTGCTCAAGTACCTCAGTACTAGGTGTATGCACTTCCTTCCCAGGTGTGGAAGTTTCTCTTGAAGAAGATCTTCCCTGGTTCTTCCTGAATTCACGAACTTTCCTGTCAAACCAAACCTTGGTTCTGATAATGACAGGGGCAATTATCTCACTCAAATCATCCTTCTCCTTCACATACCAATCCAGGGTTTCTAGAGGTGTGTGCTTGATGGATATTTCATACTCAAAGGATTACAAGCCCTCATCATCATCCACAAGCCCTTCAGGCACCTGGTAGAGATTAAGATCTAAGATCTGTTGTAGAGACAATCTACCAAAATGCCTCCTCCTAGCTTCAAAATCATCAACATAGTTGGCCCAGTAATCCTCTATGTCAGGATGATGATAATAGGTTATTCTGAGATTCTGATCAATGAATTTCTTCAGATCAAAACAAGTCTCAGACCTGAAGAAATGAACAGTAAGAGGAGTAATAGCCCTTTCTATATTTTGGGCATCTAGGGCTATCTTGCATGTATAATTCCCCAAGGAGATAGGGAAATGAAGTCCTCGGTGATCTTCTTGTCTCTGAAGGTTCTATGGAGTTTGTCCAGCTACCCGCACACATCAACCAGAGCCATTTTATCATTGCAAAACATGGGCAACTCGTGAAGTGAAATTTCAAAACAAGCCAATCTGATGTATGAGAACTTTCTGAATTGGATAAAGAAAGCACCATATTTGGCTATTAGAGCCATATCCTCATCAGAAAACCTCCTAGCAGTTTCTCCCTCCAAAAGTCTCACAATGTACATGGTGAAAGCATCATTCACCCTTCTGAAATTATGATTACTGTCCTTGAGGGTAAATTGAGGGAAATATGTGTATGTGGGCTCATCCTTATTGCTCTCAATGTAAGTGATGCAAAACCACTCCTGAGATGCTTCCAGGGTGTATATGAGGGAAGAAGTCATGTAGAACTTCTTAGTTTGTTGAACATTTGTCAATTGTTTAGTCGGGTTCATACAGATGATCTCATCCCAGTTTATGTTTTGTTTACCTTCGCAGATGATGCTTATGAAAGAGCACATCTAAAAATGGAAATAGTTGGTAGAGGGCATCCCTATAATACAGGCCAGAAAGATGATGAAATTTGATAATTCTTCATTGAAATCAACCCTATACAATACTTTGGAGAGTCGAGATGCTCCTTTCTTAGGGCACTTCAGCCATGACTTAGCCACTCGTGCCTTATATTTCTCAATGTCCTTATCAAACAAATCCTAAGCTTGAGAAAGAGTGAGGAAAATGAAGTCTTCTTTCTCAGGAATGCATAGGGCAGCAGCGATGGGCAACATCATCTAGTTTTGTAATCAATTCTCCATGCACATTAACAACTTCCTTGGTATCTAGGTTGAAATGAGCTCCAAAGGAGAGCACAGTGTCGACACACTGTACAGAGATGGGAAATCTAGCAGCATACGTGATTCCACTATCACTGATCATTTGAGCCATGGGATCAGGGTTTTTGCATGTTAACCTTCCCTAGAAATCATCAAAATCTAAGTTTTGAACTTCACTATCCCCAATATTAGGCACAGAGGTCTCCAGAGGTGAAAAATGCTCGTGCCCTTGAAACTTGATCTTCATTTTTATAGTGCACAGAGGAACAGCCTTCAAAGAACAGATTCGTGATAAAAGTGCAAAGGGATACAGGAAGATTAAAAAATGACTCAATTGCAAGAACGTGCGCAAGAAATAGTGAGCAGGAAATGTGACAAAGGCATAGATGGTAGTCCCCTTAAATAGTCCATTCAGGAAAGAAAAGATCATAAATGGAAATTAAATACCCTTTGCACCGACTCAAAAAGGTGTTATGCAGGAAAAGTGGAAATTAACTATCCCGGATGGTCGATGGGACATTGGGACTTATGGGACATAAAATTCCGACTCGGCCGATGTAGGCAATGCGAGCCAAAAGAGCACGGGAGGTCAAGGGACACAGAAACACAAAGGATATGAGGAACTGATTCGACTGATGTGGCTGGTGCGGGGAATCGGGGAACACGAAGCCCAGGTAAACTTGGGACAAATGGTCCAAAAAATTGTGAAGAAGCTGATAGACAAGAACTTGCAGGAAAATCGGCTGATTGGTAAACAAAAGGTTTGCCAGAACTTGGGACATATGGGACAAGAAGACCTGATTCGGCCGATGCGGGTGTTGTGGGGAATCGATGAACATGAAGCCGAGAGGAACTTGGGACATGATGGACAAAAATGTCTGACAGACCCATAAGTTACTAAAATGACCCCAAGAAACGAAATTTTCACTATCTTTTCAAATTTCCTCTTCACTGAAACATTACTGAAGGGTGCCATCTCAAAATTTTGAAAATTTTCAACTTTCAAAAGAGGGGAATTTTGAGGGGACAACACCAGTCAAGATTGTTGCTGACAATGCCATGAGATTTAGAGATAAACCTTTGGTGGCAATGTGTAAATAATATGGGATCAACTTGACATATACTTCTAATTACAATCCCAAGGAAATGGATAAGCTGAGTCTAGTAATAAAAATTTGCTGAAGATTATCAGAAGAACCTTGGAGATGAACAAGAGAAGGTGGGGTGAATAGTTTAAGTTTCCTGTTTGGGAAGATAGGATCACTATTAAAAGAGTTACTAGAAAGAGTCCATTTGAGTTCGTATATGGGCCTCAGGCCCTACTGCCCCTTCATATGCAACTATCTTCATATCAGTTCATTCAATAGCTGGAGGATCAAGAGGTAAGTCCTTGTGATGCTCGCGATTAACCAAATTTTTTGAGCTTGATGAAGAAAGGAGGGCATCCCACCAGAGGCATGTGAAGTTTAGAGAAAAGCTGAAGAAGTTATTTGATAAGAAGGTCACTCCCATAGTTTTCAATGTTGGAGATCTTGTGCTACTATGAGATAGCAAGAATGAATATAAGGGAAAGCATGGAAAATTTGACTCATTATGGATGGGTCCTTACTCCATTGATATTATAATTGGTGAACACACCTTCTTCTTGAAGGATTTGGATGGTGATTTTCTTGAATTTCCAGTTAATGGCAGACATTTGAAGCATTTCTTAGATTGATTCCCCAGAATCAAGGTAAAAAAATTTTGCACAGTGTATATTTGGTTTTATGTTTCTTGTCTTTCGTGAACCTTTTTCCTCATTCTGGTCCTTGGTGACCTATTTTTACTAGTTTCTCTGTTCATTTTTGAGATGGCTCTATTTCTTTGCTCTACAAGCTAACTTTGTTGCCCAATGGATATTTTTGGCACCTGGTCTACTATTGTTCTTGTGGCACTCACAGGGGTTACCCAATCCCCGATTCTGAGCTGATGTTGGTGCTCTGTCTCACCCCATTCTACCTTTGAAAATCCATTGATTTACGGCCTCTGTCACATTTTATCCCCCTGTGTTGTGCCTGGGAAGTCTCTACTTTCCTTTTTTTGCCATTATTTATCTTTCCTTGGGCCGATAATCACGTATGGGTCCATATTTATCTCCTCTTTTCTATGATCCTCTAAAGGGGTATGTAATTTGGGTCTCCCATTCTCTGTTCATTAAAAAACTTAGGATTTCAGTTCTTTCCATCTTTCACAGTCAGGATTTACTGCCCTTTTCATTTTTTCCCTAAATAATTGAATAAAATGAATGAATGTAGCTCTGAAGAGTGCATTTGAGCCTTCTAACATCTATGAATTCTCTGTCCTTAGAGGAAAATTTCATCTCTGGGATCGAATGATTGTTTTTATGTGTTTTACAGTTTGATAGAAAATTTCTTCTGGTCAAAATTTACATCCTTACATCATCAGGAAATGTGGCCTCTTTTTTTTGGACGCAGGCTCAGTTAGGTACTTCAAAATTCTTGTGAAAATCCTCAACTCAGGAATATGTCCATGTGGAGGAATCGCTCGTTTGAAGATCTACTTTTTGGTTTAGCCTTGGAGTAGCGCTGGGGGGACACGTGGTGAGCCCGCGCTCATTTATGGGTCTCAAACTTGGGCACCATTTTTAAATTACACTAGGGAGACACATGGAGGCTTCCGTCAGGTTTGGGAGGGTTTGGGACACATGGAGGAACCGCACATGTTTGGGGACTGGCCCTTAAGTTTCATTTTAAAGAAGTGCCAGGGAGGGACTAACTTGGAGGTCAACCCGTTCACTTTACATTTTTCTTGGAATTTTCAATGGCCCAAGGAGACTGCCTCGGAGCATGACACATGGCACCTTTTGCTAAGCTTCAAGCCTTCAAAATTTTTTTAATTAGTGCCAGGACACGTTCCAAGCTTGTGCTCTTTTAAAGTGTCAAATTTTGGGAACCATCTCAAGATGTGCCATTGTGACGCATGGCAGTTTGAAAAGTCAAAAGGGGAGGGGAAGCGGACAATCAGGTGTAACTTAGAATTTTTGCCTTTTATGCTCAAAATTAAAATATCAAAAATGGCCCGCAAGCCCGATATAGGAAAGCTCAAATTTTTCTCCAGTCAACGGCGGAAGATCGGGGGAAATTTGCTGAAAAATTTTCTTTTGGGATGAAAAGAGTTTAAAACTTGATCAATGAAGCGTGGTTCCACTGGGACCCACATTGGGACACCTATTAGGCCCCATTTTTTAAGGGTGGAGCTACCGGTGGACGACAAACTTGACAAAAATTTTCCTTTAGACCATAAAAGAAGTTAAAATAGCAAAATTTGGTCGTGATTCCTATGGGACCCACCTCAGGAAACGTGTTAGGCTCAGTTCTCAAAGGCGGACTATGCAAAACTAAATGTGAAAATTGTTACAGTTTTCCAAAAGTTGTAAGAATTCAAATTAAATCCTGGGAAACCGATTTAAATTGAATCTTCCATGTGGATGACCCAAGTTCAAAGTAAATGTCAACAAACAACTGTGATTCCGAATCTGGATTTCCCCCCCATTTGCACTTAAAGACCCCTTATGCGAGTCTTCATATTTTCCTAGTATTTCCTACAAGCCAAACAAAGACGGGAGTTAATTGAGATATCTGAAGTTTGGTGGGAGAATCTGGAGATCTTTCATGGTGGATATGATTTTATATTTTTCTTCTCCCGAGCATACATAACCATATTTGACATATTAGGGGCAGAAGTGGTTGGTGAGTTGAAGGAAGAGTGATTTTCTAGAGGAAGGAGTTGATACGGGAAATATCGAAGAGATCAAGTCCCATGAGCACTTGGCAACTTGCAAACAAGATCTGATTCTAGGAATCCCAGATTCATGATCATGGAAAATCACTGAACTGGCAGTACAATGTCATTGATTCAATAGAGGCCCGTAGATGTAGGGGTACATATGTTTGAATGTTGTAATGTTGGCAGCTGCAAATTTATTAGTAAATGGTTGGACGGTGTCTAGAGGTCTCAGATCAAGCCAGAGGAAAATTGATGATCAAAGGCATGTCTTTTAAGAAGCCATCCTCCATATCATTATGTACCAAGCTCTCATCGTGATCATAGGTTTTTTCAGTGTACAACCATTGACAAGCTCAGATTGAACACCGGAAAACATAAGAATAGCTACTGATAAATTTAATTCAAAGGTTATTTTGTGTTGATCTTGAGGTTACAATATATAGTGTTTGTTTCATTTGTATAATGAGTGCAAATCAGTTTTTATTGTTTCCTATTTGCATATCTTGTATCAAAATCTATCTTAATCACACAGGTCTTAATCCTTGTGATAGTTTAACTGGCATACATATGTAATTAATATCTCCAAGAGATTTCATCTGGGAGTGACAATAAACGATTTAAAATCACTTTTCTTTCAATGTTGACAAGAAAGTACCTCAAACATGATTGATCTTAGATTTTGATGTTTTATTGGGTTTTCTAACTCAGAGGCATTGAAGTGTAGAGGAAAGTGTGAAAAATTGATAAGAAGGTCACTCCCATTGAAGTTATTCAATGGTTGGAGTAATATTGTAGCTACTATGAGATTGTCAAGACTTTCCATTTTGTAAGGTTATCTCAGCATGGAAAATTTGAGTTCATTATGGATCACCTTACTCCATGGAAAATTTAATTGGTAAAACAACCTTCCTTATTTGGATACTGATTTTCCTGAATTTCCAGTTCATGTGCAGACATACAAATGCATAAATTAGATTGACTCCCCAGAATCAAGCCAGTAAACAATCAGAATTGCACAGTGTCTATTTAGTTTTATGTTTCTTGCCTCTTTCGTGAATTTTTTCTTATTCTAGGTGACAACTTGTGAGAGTTATATTTACTGTTGCATCTGTATCATATTTTGAGAAGGTCTCCTTAACAACTTCGCTCTACAAGCTAACATTTGTTGCCTCCATAAACAACAGGCACAAAAGAGTTCTCTTACCTTGTTCTTGAAAGGCACAACCTCACAAATAGTTGACCCATCCCCGATTCAGAATCCTGTTGGTGCTCAAAATAGTCTCACCACATTCTGCCTTTGAAAATCTATCGATTTACGGCCTCTAGCTCACATTTTATCCCCCCATGTTATGTTTGTCTCTAAGCTTTCCTTTTTTTGCCATTACTTTATGTTCTTAGACCTTGGGCCGAGAATCACGTATGGGTCCACATATTCAAAGTTTCTACGAATCCTCTGAAGGGGTCTGTAATTTGGGTCTCCCATATCTTGTTCATTAAAAAACTCGGGCTTTCCACGTTCTTTCCATCTTTCACAGTCAGGATTTGTGCCCAATTCCTCTTCATTTTTTCCCTAAATAGTTGAAAGAAAATGAATGATGTAGCTCTGAGAACGCATTTGAGCCTTGTAACATTTCTAAATAGCTCTATCCTTGAAAAAAATTTCATCTCTGGGATCGAATGGTCATTTTTATGCATTTACAGTTTGATGTTTCTCCTGGTCAAATTTACATCCTTTCATTATTAGGAAATGTGGCCTCTTTTTTTTGGATGCGGTTCAGCTGGGTACTTCAAAATTCCTATGAAAATCCTCAACTCAAAATTTTTCCATGTGGAGGAACGATGCTCGTTTGAAGATCTACTTTTTGGTTTAGCCTTGGAGTAGCGCTGGATTTCTTTGACTTGAGATGATTTTGGTGAGCCCGCGCTGTTGCAAAATTGAGGGTCTCAAACTTGGGCACCATTTTTAAATTTGATTTGAACACATGTGGAGGCTTGGTGATAGGTAATCCCATGATTAGTATTATGATGTTTGATATAAGGTTTTAGGAGGTTTGGGACACATGGAGGAACCGCACATGTTTGGGGACTGGCCCTTAAGTTTCATTTTAAAGAAGTGCCAGGAGGACACTTAGAGGTGTCTGCTCACTTTACATTTTTCTTGGAATTTTCAACAGCCAAAGGAGACTACCTCGGAGCATGACACATGGCACCTTTTGCTATTGCTTCAAGCCTTCAAAATTTTTTTGTTAGGCCATGTTAGACACGTGGTGAGCTTGTGCTCTTTAAAGTGTCAAATTTTGGGAACCATCTCAAGATGCACCATTGTGACGCATGGTAGTTTGAAAAGTCAAAAGGGGAGGGGAAAGCGGACCATCAGGGAAAACTTAGAATTTTTGCCCTATGCTCAAAAGGGTTATTAAATATCAAAAATGGCCCGCAAGCCCGATAGAGGAAAGGTCAAAGTTTTTTCTCCAGTCAATGGCGGAGGTGTGCAGACTCTCGGGGGAAATTTGGAAACTTTTTCTTTTGGGAGAAAAGAGTTAAAAGTGAAAAGGAAGTGCGTGGTTCCACTGGGACCCCACATTGGGACACGTGTTAGGCCCATTTTTCAAGGGTGGAGCTGCGTGGAAAACTTGGAAAATTTTCCTTTTTCCAAAAAGAGGTTAAAATAGCAGTCAATTTGGCCGTGTTCCTTTGGGACCCACCTCAGGAAATGTGTCAGGCTCATTTCTCAAGGGCAGAGGTGCGGAGGAAAATGTGAAAGTTTTATATTTTCCAAAAGTTGTAAAAAGTCAAAAGAAACCCCTGGGCCTGGTTTTAAATTTGAATCTTCCATGTGGATGAGCCCAAATTCAAAGTAAAGATCAATGACAACTGTGATTCCGAATCTGATTTTTCCCCCTTCATTTTACTAAACATATTTTAGAAGTGCGAGTCTTCATGATTTCTTGGTATTTCCTACATTCCAAATAGAGAGAGGAGTTAATTTTGATATCTAAGTTTGGTGGGAGATATCTGGAGACGTCTTTCATGATTAAAATGGTCTGACTATCGGGCTCGATATGATTTTCTGATTTTTCTTCTCCCGAACATGCAAGGAACCATATTTGACATGTATTAGGGGTGAAAGTGGTTGTAGAATTGAAGGAAGAGTGATTTTCGAGATGAAGGAGTTGAATGTGGGAATATTCGAAGAGATCTGTCCCCCTGAGCACCTGGATGACTTTTTACAGATCTGATTCTGGGAATCGTGATCATGATCATGGAAAACACTAGTGGCACTCAATTTCTTGATTTAGGGGGAAAAGGGGTCTATTCTTAAATGTTATAAATGCCAAAAATTTAATTGTAAATGGTTGGAGTGTTAGAGGTTGAAGATAATTCCCAAAAGGAAAATTTGACAAAGGTTGTCTTTTAAGAAGCTATCTAAAGAAGCATGTATATCTCTTATGTATTAAGTTTTATCGTGTCAAGGCGGTTGTGAGTGTACAACCATTGACAAGCTCTGAGATTGTTCTAGAAACTTTCCGTTGTACTGATAAATTTAATCAAACTCGTGTTATTTTATGTTGATCTTGTAGCAAAATGTGTTTGTTTCATTTGTAAATGTCTGCAAATAGTTTTTCTTGTTCCTGTGTGCAATCTTGTATCAAAATCTATCTTAATCAAATTGGATCTTAATCCTTGTGATTTAGTTTAGTGGCATATAAAATCTCATATCTCATAAGAAGATTTCATCTGGGAGTGAAATAAACGATTTAAAATCAGTTTTTCTTTAATTTGTTGACAGAGATTCTTTGTAAGCCTCTGGGTGTACCTTAAACATGATTGATCTTCCGCCATTTTGATGTTTTATTGGGTCTTCTAACTCGATCCTTCATGTTAATTACTGTCCTAGATTGTATGAAAAATTGCTAATTTGGGCCTCCATTGAAGTACATATTGGAAGTTTAAAGTAACATTTTAGCTATTCTAAAGCATTATGTTGTCTAGACTTTCCATTTTGTAAGACTTTTACTATCTCAAGATTTGGAAAATCAAGTTCATTCTTCTTTTAGACCTCCCATGGAAAATTTATTTTTAAAACAACCAATCCTACCCATACTTGTACCACCCTATTTGTCCATATGTGTATACAAATGCATAAATTCCATTACTACCAAAACATGCAGAAACAATCAGGATTCCAATGTCTTTAGTAGCCTGAACCTTGCCTAGAGAATATCTCCACTATCTAGAGTGACAACTTGTGAGAGTTAGGATTTTGTTGCATTTATCATATTTTCTTCAAGGTCTCCTTAACAACTTCGTTAGGAAGGACATATCCATCTCCTCCATAAACAACAAGCTACGAAAGGGTTCTCTTACCTTGGTTGAAAGGCACAAGCTAAAATAGTGAGGACAAATCAAATCCTCTTGAGGGTGCTATCCATTTCTCCACATCTGAGTTATAGAGGGATAGTTCGATCCCATCCCTAGCTACAAAAATACTCACTATGATCTATCTGTCTCTAAGCTTCCTTCCAAAACTTGTGATGTTTCTTAGACTTTGAGGGAGAATCAATTTGGGTGCCAACATATTCGAAGTTACAAGAATAACTATTAAGCTAAGACAAAAAAAAAGATATCTTGTAAAGAAAATTAGTTATACTTGGTATCTTGTGATGGGTGACCAGGTGTAGTGCCCAATTCTCTTAGACAGTTTTCCTTGTTACACCCTTGAAAAATAGTTTCCTAGAGACATTATTATTAATGTATTATTTTAGATAGCTCATGTTTTGACTATGAAGAAATTTTATTTCTATGATGATCTGACTCTTATCATAGATTGTTTTGTTGCCTTGTGGACACTTTCAGACATTATAGCACAAGTTGATTATCATTGAAAATATAATATATATATATAATTATATATCCTATAAGTTATATATATATATATAATATATTTATACATACATACATAATATAAATCAAAATCACAAAGGGTACTGATGTTGCGACTATATTCTGATGAACAGTATAATCATGGTTACTTTGATATTATGGACTTATTGTTTTGAGATGATTTTAGGTGATAAGTATGAGGATTGGGTGATTGCTGCAAAATGTGAATTATGATTATGATTTTTGTAAATGTTTGAATTTTAATGGAATGATATATTGTGATAGCTAATAATGATTATATTATGATTTTTTATATAAGTTTTATTTCCATGAACTATTGATGCAACCATGAGGGCAAAGATGGTGTTTCTTGTGATTCTAAGAAAAAAAGACCACACCAACTAGAGAGACTAGGAAAGCCAACCAGGATGTAATGTTGACCCTCCTCCCCTAATGCGATTTGTAGATGTGCAACTTTATCGTGTGTTAGTGTTGTGTTATATTCATGTTATCAACCTTCATGGGATGTCTCCACGGGTGTGAGTACCTCACTTTGTAATTGTTATGGGTATATTTAATCAAGGGTTTTAAATTGTATGAATGGTTATGTGGGTACATATGAGTGTGAATTTTTTGACTTAATAAAAAATGGGTTCTTATGTACCCTCATGTCTATAGTGGAAGTGTACCCTTAGTTTAGATATGTAATGTTGCTAAATGGGAATTAAATTCCCCTTTAAAGGATTATCATGAATGTTAATGTTGTACAATTAGCTTTACACTTGTGTATTAAATTGACAACTCGAATTTTTTTTACAATGGAAGGCATTTATGAAATGGACCTAACAATGGGGATGCATTATAGATTTATTAGTATATGATTTATCAGTTGCAACATTTTGATTAACTACATGTGAATATGTAACTATGTGTGTATGTGTACAAAATGTAACACCTCACATTTCGGACTGTTTGGGATTTGATCCCAATCTTCATGAGGGCTTATGGAACAAGTTTAGCTTATCCCGACACTGACTTAATAAATTGCCTTGATGAAGGTGGGAATCACAGTTTAGGTGAAATCATTCAATTTGGGAACCTTAAACATGATATTTTGCAGTTTACAAGAAAGAGAATTCATTATTTAAGTTACTTGGTACCTCAAAAACTCATTATTTTTTGCATTTTACAATACATTTAGCTTGAGTGTAATTGAGTTTTTTATTGTCAGTATACAATCAACCTATCCATAATAAAATTGTAAATGTGGAAAGAAGTATAGAACTCAGTTATGTGAAATTGGAGGGAGATGAGTTGGCATTTTATTCATGTAGAAACATCACCTGTTTCCTCATACAATCCGTGGGATCTAGCTTGTCATACTACTGAAGAAAGAAGTACATGTGCACTGGGAGTAAAATTATTGTAAAAGACTTATGAAATTGAAACCAATGCTTTCTTTGGGTTCTCTACTAATCTTCTTGTTTTGGTTCAGTTCCAACTCCATCTTTCTATCCAGACTCTCCTGACAGATTGTGGTTGTGGACTTAGGAAAAATGTAAAGGAAAAATGGCATCAATATTGAGCTCAGGATTTGATTTGTACTCATGTACAATATAGCTACATGTAAATGGATTTCTAAATGTCATAAGCATAAGGTACATAAGAGAAAAATACAAAATTGATAAGATAATATTCCACAACAACAAAGATGATTCCCAAAATCATTACATAACAAGAAAGAGAAAATAAAAGGACTATGGAACAAAAGAAAGGCCAAAAATTCTAATGTTTTCTAGTTCTTGTTTATCTCAATGTCCAGGTAAAGGTAAGAAGAAAGGAATAAACACTAGTTATTGTGTTTACATAATTTGAAATGAATAAATCAAAAGTACCACATTCTGCAAGTTGAATCAAAGAAGTGCATTCATCTCAATATCAAAGAATGAATAAATAAAATATGGCTTTACTAATCTACAAAGGAAATACAAGATTAGTACTCCCGATTCAAACAAATGGAATGCACATAGAAAAGTTCAGATAATGAATTTAATCATCCAATTTTAGAGCTTCAGTAGAATATCAAACTAAATCATACATTATAATATTTTGGAGAAAAGAAAGATTACACATTGCATAAGCCAAAGCTACATATCCAAAATACCATCCAAAGTATGATACAAAAAAAAAGTACAGGTACAATTCTCAGATGAAAAAAGTACACCTATGTAGTGCAACAGAGAAGATTGTATTTTCATACCATCTCAAAAAGTTCTTCTTAATTACAAATAACAAGAGAATATCATCATCTCAGTTACTAATTGGCACAGAAGGAGTATTTTTTAAGGACATAGTAAAGAGAATGTACTAAAAACAATGCATAAGGGGTGATTCAGTTGATTCGAAAGAAGATGCCAAGATTTTCTAGAGAGCTAACATCAAAGAATACATCCTATGATGATCAACTACAGTTATAATTATAGTACAGATATAGAAGGTACATGCCAAAGATGGTATGGAAGTATAATTATCAAAATGATTTGTCGAAGAAAATGTCTTTAAGTATAGAGTATCAAGTCACTATTATCAAGAGCTTAAACAAACATATAAGACTAAGGGGTTGTGTATCCACAAATTCTTCACAATTTATTTGTGAAATGGCGAGTTCATAAATTGTGAATCCGAATTTGTGGACTCCACCCACAATTTTATTGTGGAAACAAATAAATGTGACAGAACAACGTGACAATTCCACAATACCATAATTGTTGTAGTTTCACATTTTTGTAATGTGAAACTACAACAATTATGGTATTGTGGAATTGTCACGTGTTCTGTCACATTTATTTGTTTCCACAATAAAATTGTGGGTGGAGTCCACAAATTCGGATTCACAATTTTGAACTCGCCATTCACAAATAAATTGTGAAGAATTTATAGATGCATAATTTTATTATCAACACCACCATTTTATTTATTAATGAAAAAAACATTTTATTTATTAGATCAAAAAATAAATAATTGTAAATTTTCAATTATAAAATGAATTTCATAATAAATGAAAAACAAATCATGATTTGAACATTTATCCATTTTGTAGTTCATGTAAATAAAATTTAAAATATTTGTAATAAAATTTATTGCTTACATATAATAAATAATAACTATTACTTAACACAAAATTTTCAATTTTTTTACCAATCCAAATGTTCCTATATAAAATGTTTTGCATGGTATATAAAAATTAGTTTTGTATAATAATTTACCTAACCTCTATACCATATACCTCATGTTTTATGTTTCTCAAATCTGGTCTGGCCAACAATACATTAAACTAAAAAAGATGAACATATGTTAAACTTTTGTTTTCACAATTATTGTCACATTTATGATTTCGAAGCCATGTTGAATATGTTAAAATTGTAAAAAATTAACCTATTCTTTAATGCCTATATCTGAAATATGAACATTGACAATAATGGAGCTTAAACTAAGAAATATTTAGGAATTATAAATAAATGTTTAAAACACAATTCATTCTGCAGGCACTATGATATTCTCTCCCACTTTTTAGATAAAAACTCTTAAAATCTATTATCTTCATATCATTGCTCCTATCAAGAACCTTATTTTCCTGCATATATGTGAATTGGCACTTAGGGTAAAGATAGATGATTGTTACAGATATTGGGCGCCAAACTCCCATAATTTTAGAAAATCCTTCTGGTTTTACCTTAACTATAAGAGATCAAGATCTGATATGCGTATTGTGTTTTCAAATGTCATATCTGCAATTTAAAATCCCATTGAAATTTCTTAGATGTGAACATTTATGACACACTGTTAGTTCAAATTAGTTTTGCATGAAGTTCAAACCTATAATGAATATTGTTTACGGGTATTTCAACTTTGTAATATTTACAATAAAACATTGATACCAGTGATTTTCAAAAGAATGATCATGTACATGGGTTCAATGATTGAATTTGTTTATGAAGTCGAAATTTAAACATGAGATCCAAGTAAATAGTCCAGAATCTTAGTTTAATGTTTCCTGCCTGCAAAAACATGGAAAATTTTTAAATGAAAAATAAATACGTAGAAAGGGTATGTAAATAAAACATGGTTAATGTTGACAATTTTTACACTTGTGTATAAAATTGACAACTTTTGAATTAAATTTACAATTGAAATTACCTTCGATGAAACCTTCTGTAGATTTCAATCAGCACTTTGTATGCTATTATAGTGTTTATAAAATGTCATTTCAGTCTTATATGATAATGTGGGTAATTTTAGCATGTAATTGTATCCGTAACACATGCATGTCATAGTTATCTAGAGGTAGAAAAAGTCTAAAAAAGTACTGTCGTGTGCATAGATTCATCTTCATCTATTTATAGGCATGACAAATTATCCCGAATGACTTATAAATTGCCTTGATGAAGGTGATAACCACTCCAGTGAAGCTAAAAATGTTATGTTCTCTTTATGCTCTTTAAACAAAGTGGCAGTCAAACAATAACCCGCAACAATTCATTATGCTTAAGTTACAGGTTCCTCAAGACTCATTCCATTAATTGTGGATTTTAAATACATTTAATTATGTTTTTTAATTTTTCCCAAGATTTCAGTATACAATCTATATTTGTTTTTTAATAATAAAAAGATTTAACCATTTCTCAGATAAGCAGTATAGAACTCAGTTAAAGAGTCAATATAATGTTTTTAATTCATGAAGAAACACAATGTTTCCCATACAATCCGTGGGGATGTAGCTTGTAACTACTGAAGAAAGAAGTACATGTGCATGGAGTTAAATGTAAAAGAGTATAGAAGTTATTTTTATTGATTTCTTTTGGATTTTCTACATAAATCTTCTTAACATTAAGTTCCAACTACTATGTTTTACATTTCAAACATCTCCTGACAACCAATTTTCTTATTGATTCTTATAGAAATATGATAGTAAAATGGCATTATATTTTTAGCTCAATATAAATTGATCTATAACATTATATTATATATTATAAATGCATCTATATGGATCTTCAAAATAACATTCAGCATAATTTTATATTTTAGAAAAATACAAAATTGATAGATGGTACATTATATTTATCATTTTCAAAGATCTTTTTTGAAATTATTACAGAATGATGAAAGAAACTTATAATCAAAGTATTCATTTCCACGAAAAGAAAGGCCAAATTACATTCTAATGCTATTATAAGTATTTTTTTTATCTCAATGTCCAGGTAAAACTCTTTTGATAAGGGATACATCGACTAGTCAGCTTGTAGTTTACATGTATTTCTCAAATGAATCTAAATTATCAACAATTTTTTTTACCATCAAATATGCAAATTGAGTCAAACAACTAAATTTATATCATTATTTACATTGTAGATTTATGAATAATGTAGAAGGGTATCATGAATTTACTAAGTTCTCCACATTAAAGTTTGGGATGTGGTACTTCCGAATCAATTCGCAATTTTATTGTTACTTTCATAGAAATGTGGAAACGTCTAGATATTTTGTATAGTTTTTCGTCTAGTAAATATTGCTTTAAAAGAGGATCATAGACTAAATTTCATATATTACAATATCTTATTCACAATAAATATTTTACACATTGCATTAGTCATATCTTACATATTTTCCACATTTTTCATCAAAATTATGGATACAGATTATAGTATTAAGGGTTGCAGTTCTCAGATGAAAATAAAAAACACCTATTTTGTAGAAATTACTACAAAGCAGATTGCATTTATAATACTATTCTCCAAAAGTTTTAATGCAAAATATCAACAAATAGAAAAAAAAAAATTGAATGGCTTATGATACATATATGTTACTATTTATTGGTAATAAAAATTACATGTGTATAATTTTGACAGGATTATTATTTAAACCTTAGATATGGTGTGGACTAATTGAAACTATGATCCATTATATTTGGGCCGAGTGTCAATCTTATTCGATAATTGTAGAAGAAAAATCTTATTTTCCACAACCATGTTGAGAAAATGTAATTTATCCATAATTTTTTTTAAATAATATAACTATTCCACAATTTGAAATGTGACTTTTATAATTGTGCAATATCTACATTATATTTAGAATTTTTTTATTAAATGTTGAGAAATCACAATTTTTCCACAAAACCAATATTTTGAAGTGGATAACCATGTGGATAAATGATGCTAGTTCTAGTAGTGTATATATATATATTGCAGCCATATAAGACAAATATATCAGTTTTGATCAGATTAAAGTCAATTATAAAGAAGAGATTGCAGAATACTTGGATAATTTTTGAAGTAAAAACAAGTTAAAAGAAACATCAAGTATCTAGAAAGGTTAGGCATTCATTTTTTTAAAGACACTCATCTATAGGATGCAACATTTTAAATAACTATGCCACATAAATAAGGAGTTTATTCAAAGTCATAAGAGCTACTTCCTACAACATGAATCAAGTACTTCATATTATATCATATTGATCAAGATTCATAAATGATCCACATGCCAAAGCTCATCAACCTTTCAGTGTGCAATGACAAACTTCTTCAAATATTTAATATACATCAAAGAGCAGCATGGAATGAGTCTATTATAGACTGTAAGGTTAAGGAAGCAAATATTGTTTCAAAGACTAATTTGAAAGCATTTGAATAAGTACAACAAGTAAAAGAATTGTATTGATATCTAGAAAATATCACTTATATCAAGGTTACAGTCTAAGAACCTTCAATTTTCAATATCATCTTCTATAAGGAATCAAGGTTTGGATACAATAGGCATACATCAAGTCAAATGTTTCAGAATAGGAAAGAAATATTCATCCAAAGTGAACAATTGAAGAGAGAAGTACAAAAGAAGCAAAAGAATAGATAGATTACAACTCTCATATTCCAATAGTTCTTCTCAATTATAAATGAAAAGGTATGCATTGATTAAAGATCACAATGCTTCAAAGCATATCAACCATCAAGCTTCTAAAGTACAATATCTTCCATTCCGGAAGTAAGAAAAAATAGAGCTTCTGAAGTACATGATAATGGTTCACAAGCCCAAAAGGAACCTTATGTAGAAGAATAAAGCAGGATCAAATATTTCATTCTCATGATATAAAAACAGCCCATTACAGTGTTCACTAACCCATCATTTCAACAAAAGAATGAACATCAAGCTTAATATTTAAGCTTTCTAGTATATGAACTTTCAATCTTTTAGATAGATCAAGACAGTGACCAAAATCACAAGTATCCTAAGTTATGGATATCAAAGCAGAAAATTAGATACAAAGTCTAAATTATATTAGACCATCAAAGAGAACACAAATCATATACGAGGATTATTATCAGATAAAGAATTAGGTTGCAATGATCAAGAAAAAGAAAATACTTAGTTTCATCTTATATCAGCTTCGTATTCAAAGCAAAGAGAATAAATTGCACAAGATAAGTCATAGAAAGCTTTGAAAATTTTAACAATGAAAAAGGAGTGAAGCCATTATAGATTCAGGTGCACAATGAAGAAGAGATTCAAGAAGATAATAAGAACATTCCTAGCTCAGAGAACACGTGCATGTAAACAATAGTTCTTTCTTTCATTAATGGCATCCTAATAATAGAAATAATCAAATGAAATAAGAACTCACTATTTTCCAACATTCAAAGTCACAAAAAAAAGAAGTGCACAAAACATGGCCCAGAAGCCTAATATCAAGATGCCCATGGAGCAGAATTTTCAGATCTATGAACTCATAAGTAAAAACAGGAAAAACCATAAATGGGTTATCAAAAACAAATCCTTTTTTTAAACATGGTTCATTCATTCTTATGTAGATATAATGTTTTCAGAATAATTTCCAAACAACCCAAAAAATGAATAAAAATTTAGAGTTATAGGAAGAGAACTTGAATATCCAAAAAATATTCAGAAGGAAGGGTAACAAGTAGATAAAAAAATTTCATAAATTTTTCACATTAAAACATAGGAAGCTTTGAATACGGAACCCTCGCACGAGGATAATGATATTTACAAATACAGACTAGAATATGTTTCATTCTGAACGACCATTAAAATTTCTTTAATCTTGCAGTAAAAGTTTAAAGACAGAATGAAATCTTACCATTTTAAGTCGAACCAATGAAACCATCATAAATGTTGAAGAACATAATCAAATGAATGTGACTCAATAGCCATTTCAATCTCTCAAGAGTATCAGGGATTCAAAAAATTATAAGACTCATCAGGGTTTTTATCATTCAAGGAATTCATAATATCAACAGCTTGAGAAATAAAGAAAATGGAATTTTTACGATTATAAAACAATGGTCTTAACTTCCATTTCAATGGTGGCTAACTATGAACACATAAGATAGATATACTAGTCATAGTGATCTCGAGGCCCTTAAAAACTTTAAAAGCAATCATTAATGGGTACCTCATTCACAACCAGGAGAAGTCAAAGTCTCAAGTTTGAAGATTCCACTAGCAATAGACAAAGATAACCATTTTATTAAGCTCAAAGATCAAACAAAAATGGTAGAGATATAGCTTTTAGAGCTCGAGATAGAGAAAAAAACCATAAAATATATGTATTCATCAGTCGTAGAACCAAAAAGCTTGAAAGATCAACAATGGTGGTGAGAAGAAAAATGGCTAGGGCTTTTCCGCTCAAAATGAGCAAGTGAAATGAAAAAATGATGAGCTCAACGAGATTTTAATCCAACCTAGCTCATCTGAGTTATCATCAATGGCCATGATGGCCTTTGTACACATATCGACGGTAAGAAAAAATTCACTGCTAAACTACCACCGTTAGAGAAGAGTTTACAATCAATGGTTATAGATCTAAATAGTACAAATCCAAATACATTCGCTACTTCCAAAGAAAAATCAAGCCCTAAACTTCAACCATAGTTCAGATCAATGGCAGAGATCAAATGGTACGTAGATTGATGGATGAGAAAGCACTAACCATATTAATTACAGAGTCTGAACCATAACCAAATTGTATAGAAGGATCAATGGTTGAAGATCATGTAGTACAAGATCAACGGTCCATATCAAAAGTAGATAACTCAACCATGATTCATAACCTTACCATAGTTAAATTCTAAGCCACCGAAAAACCATGCAAAGGGTTGAGCCATCATGGAGAGGGGGCCAACCCCATGATTAAAGAAAATCATTTATTTCACTTGACTAAGATCTAAGAAGTACACTATGTGTTTTAATAAATCAAAGATGCCAAAAATAATGATAATCAAAAGATCATTTAAAAGGCCGAAAATTATAATTTTGCAAACGTCAAAATCAAATGATTAATAAAAAGTTTCAAAACCATGTGCTCTCAAAAGGTGGTCAACATATATGCTCCCATGGTTATAAAAAAGGTAAATCGTTACTTTATTCCAATGTTGTTATGCATGTTTTCAAAAGACCAAAAACTATAGTATATAACCAATGATTGTCAAGAGGTAAACTTTACCTTGTCATTATATTATACAAACGGGTCTAATCAAAAGAGACCAAGAAACAATTTCACAATGATCAAGTCAAATGAAGGTGACCTTTTAGACTGTTAGAGGGAAAATTAAAACATGTGCACACCAAAGGTGGTCCCCACATGACAATTAAATATAAATGCATCATTTTTCTTACACAAGGATAATTAATTGCATGTGATCAGAAAGGTGACAAAGAGGATGATTTCAACATGCAATCAAAGAAAAAAATGTCAACATCAGATCCTGCAAGTGGTCCCCATATATTGGGTGAATATTTTTCTGAAGTATTGAAAATAAAAGAATTATTTTTGCTCACACAAGGAGATTAATTTTGCATGTGCATCCAAAGGGGCAGAATTAAAGAATGCCTAAAATATAATTGCAATTGGATCAAGTTGCAAGTGTCACATCAAGCAAAAGAAGAAAAAGATTGCATGCACATTGGAGAAGACTTACATAGTAAGAAAGGGCTATTATTAGCTAAATTATTCATCCATTTTTATTAAAAAAAATCAGTCAACTGCACTTAGGCTGAATTTTTATTTTTGGAACTAAGGCTATTAATGCCTCATTGTAATCATCATGTATATATTTATTCCTTTATTTATTCATGATAAAAGGGTAAAATTAGCATGAATGTGTGAGTACAAATTTTAGCCTATTTTTGGGAAGGAATGGGTCAGTAACCTTGCTATATATTGTGTGCAATTGTAAAGCACAAAGGATGACTTTTTAAACATAGGAGTGCTGAAGCAATTTTTGCCAGTTTTCCCCCTAGAATGAGAACTTATTTCTACCTTTCCAATTATTTGTAGTGGTGTGTATATCTTATTAGTTCTTGTGAATGTCAAATTAATTGATTAATCATCTTACCTTGCTGAAAATATAGTAATTTCTACATAATACTAGTGTGCATTTTTATCTTATTGTGTTGTTGTGATTTATTCCTTCAATACACAGTATTTTTCCTCGATATTATACTGAAAATTATTGGTTTGTGCATCAAAAATTCATTTTCAATTTGATTTTGCATATACTCAGTCAAAGCCCTCAACAAGTTTTGTTTATCACCCCATTTTCAATTAAGTTACAGTCATCTTTTTACCCTTAAACCCCCAAAAAATTATTTTAGGATACATCAGAAAGGAACCAACCTTGATACCGGAGACTCACCTCAACAATAGGTATACGGAAAGACCTGAGGTGTTTCCATTGTATCTACAAAAGTGAGAGATTTAGAGGAAGCTTAGAAACCCTGCAGTCATCTCTCAAAAAGGGTGCACTTTCGAGAGATGACAATTAATCAAAAGGGGTTAGGAATTTATTTAAAAGTGTTAGACAGAGGTTAATTTTTATCATGGGAAACACATTAATGTGTTAGAAAACTGTGAATATTAAATTAATTAGTATATTTTAAATATGGTATATTTCATAGTGTTATTACCTTAGTGGATAATTTAAAATATAATTAATTTAACAAGAAATTAATTAATCAAATGGAAATAGTAAGGATGGATTAATCGAGTTAGATAAATGTAATTTACTTAAGGAAAGATGTGTTAGTTAATTAATCAAGATTTTAACTATCTAGGATGAAAAAATAAGGACTTAATTAGTGCACTTAATATTTCATTCAAAAACAAAATTGTCATATTTTCCTTGTGATATTGGTGGTTTGACGTGGCAATTTTCTAGCATAACACTTTGGTATCAGATTCATAGGGTCAACACTTGGACCCTAGGAAAAACATGTGAATACAATTAAAAACCTAGTGTAACCAAACCTTAGAACACTTGAATTTATTTAAAAATTTGAAACATAGGAAACTTTGTAAATTGCAACACACCTAGAATAATGGACTAACTCTCATTTCGGCCTATGTAGGAGGTGCAGGCTAGATGAGGAGCTCTTACATTTGGATTTATATGTTCCACCCATGAATTATACATTCGTTGCTATATTTTTGCATATCTCATAGACCTTACAAGAGGTCAACACCACCTATAGGAGGAAGATCACTAGGGGGACAACCTAGTTGGCATGATAGGGGGAAATCATAGGAGGCTCATGGTGCCCCACACCGTAGTGGGAGGCATAGGGTAGAGAGTTCTCATGTGAATTTGGACAAACATGACTTAGTATAGGGAGATAGGGCCATAGGACATGGAGAAATATCTAGGAGCCCTAGACATAGGGATGACCACAACAAGAGACCTAGGGGAAAAAAGACAACAACAACTGATCATATTTGAAAGCTCCTGAAACTTCATCCTCAAAACTATGTTTGTGATACATGAGTGTTTCAGGAAGAGGTTTAGTTGGCTAGCTTGAGTGGGTAATTTAAGCTATGTCCATGTAATAGAAACACGAAGAATCATGTTGTTATCTATTTGTTGAGAGATGGGACATGTGTTTGGTGTTGGACAAAGGAGTAGAAGCTCCACCTAGATTTAGAGATGGTGACTTAGTAGCTCTTTGAGGAGAATTTCTATAGTAATTACATTTGTAGGAGATACATCCAGGAACAAATTGATGAGTTCCAAGATTTGCGACGGGATAGCATGTTAATTGCGGAGTATGAGAGTAGGTTCCAAGATCTACTTTAGTATGTGGATTACATGTAGGATGAACACGTTAAGATTCAAAAGTTCATTAGGGTCCTAAACTTGGACTTGGGTGGGGCAGTGCATATGCATTGTCCATAGACTTTAGTTGAGGCTGTTGAGGAGGCCTTTATTATAAAGGATAACAAGGGGAAGACGCAACATGCACAAGACATGGTGAGGATTTGCATCCAATAGCTTCAGGATAGTTAAAAAAATGGGGTGACCACTCTCCCTCATGGCAGGTATAGATCTGCACAGTCTTCTTTTAGTCCACAAAAAAAACAACATACTCCCCCACCTTTCATGCCTCCGTAAAGATATGATGCTTATAGAGGGTGTAGTATGGGTATTTTAACTAGGGGACCCAAAAGGACCTTGGGAGCACCCAAAGCCTAGTTAGCTCGAGATCTTCCACAGTTCCCACACCAATTCATAACAAGATCTTCATTTTCTAAAACATAGACTCCCAGAGCACCTAGAGGAGACACTAGTCATTTGAGTGGACCAGGCAGTTGTTTTGCAATCATGCAAAAGAGGAAAATTGAAACTTCATTTCAAACGAGAGGCATTGATGTGATGGACCTATCCAACAGGGATGCATATAGTTTTCTCGGTGTTTTTAGCTTGTAGAAATTAATTAACAACATGCAATCTACAACTATATGTGGTGTTGTAGAATTCAAATTCTCATATATGTTGCCATTCCATGTTCGTCTTCAACAAGGAAATACACAAACCTTGAAGGAATAGTGCATAGTCCTGATCAAGGTGAGAATAACAACATAGGTGGGATACTTCATCCCACAACAGCAAATAGAATTACATTCTGCATGGTTCAATGTACATTATAAGTTATAGGTAAATTAATTCTTGTTATTTCTTTATATTTGAATGAGATTATTTATGTTTTGAGTTATTTAGTTCATTCCAAAATGATCATTTACAGTAATAATATGAAAAAGGAAATAGACAACTCAAATATAGAATTTAATTTCATTTATCGATAAAAAGATACAAATTAATTTTTTCCACACAATCTGTGGGATGTAACTTATGAATATTGAAGTTAAAGATGTATGTACACAAAGCTAAAAGAAAAAAAATATAGAGAAAACCCATCATTACGTTTGGATCTTCTCATTCTATTCATCTAGTTGTAGCTTCTTCATCCCCATCTTCTTCATCATCTTGTTCCATTATTGTACCTATGAAAAGAAGGAAAATGTTGTAAGATTTCAGATGAGGGTTTAATTTGTATGCTTGTGCTATTAGTTTCATACAAATGAATCAATTAAAGTCAATAAACAAAAGGTACATCAAATGAGATAGATACTGATGCAAGGAAGTACTATCTTGTAGAAGCACATGTACTATTGTCAGAATCATAATAGAAAAGGAAGGAAAAATAATTACGTAGAGATAAGATAGGTTGCATGCCTTGGTTTCCTAATAGTTTTCTTTAAGATAATTACAAGTACAAATGAATTATTTAATGAAAATTACAAACAAAAATAAGGAATCATTAACACAGATGATCCATTAGAGTTACAATGATGAAAAACCAAAGCAAATTGCAGCCATCAAGAATAAGTACATGTTATAGTGAAGTACTCAGAATAAGACACTTTACAATGATTGAAATCCTTAAGTATTTAAAGAGACAACTGCGTTTTGGAATACAAGTTTTAAAGAAATGATTAGAAAAAAATCCATTTCAATTGCACTTTACATTGTTTAATTACTTTAAAGACACATTGAATGAAGTATGAACAATAATAAGAGGTGAAATTTCACATTTCAAAAGAAGCCATTTTGGTATAAAAACTTAACGATTGATTTCAACTGAAAGTAGAAAAAAAGGGGAAATTTTGGAAAGGTTCAAAGAAGCATTCAAAGGATAAAGAAGATGTCAAAATGTAGAAATGTTTCATTATAAGAAGAATCAAGGTATAAGTATCTACATGAAGTAATATTTCCATTTAAAAACGATCTATAAACACAGATGTACAAAACCACATGTTTCAGTATGAGCAAAAAGTTTATGAATTTTTAAGATACAAGGTATAGGATGGATCAAATGGCCACATTCAAGCTTTCGTGGCATGTTCTTCACTTCATATCAGAATGGGAAATTGAGCAAAGTATAGTACATATTTCTTGTAGTTAAATAATGCAAGTACAAATACACATCAATCTCTAAAGGTTATTTTTCCAATAACAATGACATCAAGACAACCTCTAAAAGGAATGCAATATTTCCCTTATTGTGTGCAGAGGTTGACATCTATTTTCATAAAATAATTGTTTCAAATTTCAGAGATATTTGAAAATAGCAAGCACAAATTTTCTCACAAGTTTTCCTTAAAATATACAGTTCAAAATACGGAGTTATATGAAGCAAGATAAGTTATATATTCCAGCTGTATGATATTGAATGCAAACATGAACATATTGATATCAAAATAGTGTTGAGTTCAATACCTAACTTCAAGGAATAAAAGCAATACTACCCAACATAAAATTATTAAAGCGAGCATTATAATTGTAATCAAAGAAAAACAAGACACAACCATGTAACCAAGAAGAGTATGTACAAATCAGTTTTATGACAAAAAATGAACACTATTCAAGCATTTTAAGGTTCAAGCCAAGTTTTAGAAATCACTAAGTAGAGTCCTAATAATGAGCATTGAGCCCATAATCATTACAAATGAGACTAAATCCACCACATTCTGTCAAACATCTTCGCAATAAAGTTCAAAACTACAACAATCCATTTCTCAGAAAAGAATTATGGAGTTTCTTTCAAATAGAACAAGGAAACTTTCACACTTGGTCGATAGATTTGGGAAAAAGAAAATGAATTCAACAATAGTCATAACTAATTACTAATGCTATAGATCTAGACTTAAAATAAGAGAGCTCATCCATAAGCCATTAAAATATGAAAACCAAAATACCCAAGGCTATTGAAGCGTAATTTTATTCGAAAATACAAATCCACAGATAAACCCATTACATATATAGAATGGTGAAATGTTAAGATTTATAGTAGAGTCAATATATAAGTGCATGATGCCAAAGGAAAATTCAACACATCAAAGATAAATTAAAATCATATCCATACCCAAGTCATGGCGAGTAGTCAAACCCTTGCTAAAGATGAGCCCAAATTTGATGTGGTTCAGAAGTAGCTCAAAAAATGATCAAACTCCAATGGAAAGAGGAGAAATGGAGTTTTTTAATAAAAAAATCGAGGTCTATAAATGTTTTGAAACTAAATAAGGAAATAAAAAACAAATACCCCAAAAAAAATCAGGTCACCCTGATCCAGAAACCATATGAATGAGAGTGGCCATAGAGAAATTAGCCACATTGATAGTCAGTATTATCTCAAGTCGTGAGCTGAAAGGTTACCCAGATCTAGGGAAAATACAAAAAGTGGACATGATAAAACAACTGAGATCTAAAATATTTCCAACCCAAAATGATGAAAACCAATCAATGGGGTTTCGAGCATATCCCATAAAAAATTAGATCCAAATTTTTGAACCCAAACATACAACAAGAAATAATGAGCATAGTACAAAAGGGGGCTTACCAATTTTTAGGTGGAGTTTGAACCACAATTTAAATTGCATAGCCAAGTCTTGTCAATAGATAAGCAATGGAAAAACCAATGTGTTGAAATCCCCATAAACTTCAATCTAACTTAGCAACATAAATGATTTTGTGATAGATCCAAAATGCAGGGTTTGAAATGCAGGAAAACCTCCATAGGAAGTGCAAGAAATTTCTTCCATTGAAATGAAAAATCACAATGAACCCTTTATAAAATTTAGATCTTAGAAAACCTGAAAATAGATCTTTAATGCCAGTTAGGTTTGAAACCCTTTTTTAAAAGCTTAGTGTTCCCTAAAATAGAGCTTTTAATATTATCCTGACATTTGAAAGTAGTGTAAACGAGAAAGAATGAGCTCCAAGAGAGAGAAAATATAATTTTTTTCAGAGATGGCCTTAAAAAAATGTGCTAAGCCAATCACCACAAAATTAGAGCACCTGAAAATTATTTCATGATGGCGAAGTCTAGTGCAAAATCAAAAACTCAATCTTGTAACAATGGCCTCCATCAGAAATTTCAACAAAGCTTCGCCTTGCTCGAAACGAGATGATCATAAAAATGAAAAATGATATAGGTTTCCAAGTGTTTTGGTTTTTTAACTCAACCTGGAGTAAACCAGAGTAAAAAATTTACTACGTGTTAATGTAAAAATAAAAAAAACCTAACTCAACTTGAGTTGTATGCCACCAACAATAAAATTATAGTCAAAGATTTGGAGGGGACCAAGATAATGCCAATTACTATAAAGTCTTTTGATGTACGTTTGGTTAATAATTTAATTTCTCACATATGTTTCCATTTTATGTTCATCTTCAATAAGGAAATACACAAGCCTTGAAGGAATAATGCATAACCTTGATGAAGGTGAGAATAACAACATAGGTGGGATACTTCATCCCACAAAAGCAAACAGAGTTGTAGTCTACATGCCTGAACGTACATTATCAGTTATAGGTACATTTCTTCTTGTTATTTTTTATGTTTGAATGAGATTATTGATGTTTTAAGTTGTTTAGATCATTCCATAATTATCATTTATAGTAATAAAATGCAAAAAGAAATAGACAACTCAATTACATAATTTAATTTAATTTATTGATGAAAAGATACAAATTTAGTTTTTCCACACAAGCCGTGGGATGTAACTTATGACTATTGAAGTTAAAGATGCATGTACAAAAAGCTAAAAGAAAAAGTAAATAGAGAAAAACCATCATTGCCTTTTGGTCTTCTCTTGGTATTCATCTAGTTGCAACTTCTTCATCCCCATCTTATTCATCATCTTGTTTCATTATTGTACCTGAGAAAAGAAGGGAGAGTTATGTGCGTTCAGTCGCCATTTTTTTGCATATACCCTTATTTGGGTTCGTCAATAATTTGTTGATGGAACTGATTTTTCTTCGCTAGCGTATTGATGTAACTTATGTTCTACGTAACAAGCTACTGAGACTTTTATTTCTAAAACCTTCCATAATATATTATGAATGTTTTGTTTTAGATTTAATTCATGTTGGATACTGAGATAAAGTGTTCTTCCTTCTGTATCAAAACAAAATAACTTGTTTCTTTAATTTATATTGAAAATGTATCATACTCAAAGATGTTTTGTAGTATGTTCCTTAATATGTCCTTTGTATTTGACTTCATGAATTTCTACATTGTTTCTATGCATTTACATCTGTATTGTCATTTTGGATGGCTCCATAACCTTTATTTTCTAAACATTACAAGTTGTAAATTAACTCTTGTTTGCTTCTTGAAAGGGTTCTTAACATTGATTTTTTATTCTCCTTGAATGCTTAGGTGACAAAAATCTAGATAATAACTTCTTCTGTATGATTATGATATGACTACTAATAAGTGATTATGTTCAGTTTACTCTACTCTATTATTATATATTGGCATATTCTCCTGAATCAGCTGAACCCTTCCTCTATGCATTGTTTTTACTGTCATAAAGTGATATTTTGATGAAATGTACCTTTCTAAGACACCATGAGATGTTTAAATTGTCTGAAATATTTACCATTTCTCTTCTCTCCTTTGAGTTGTATATTTTTTTTTGATATAAATCGATTCTTCCCTCAGCCAGAGTTCTATGTTAGTCATATTTGAGAAAACTTTGTAATTGAATACTTAAATTTTCTTTCTAATCTTGAATCCTGTTGCATTTGTTACCTTTTGAAACACTTGGTGATATTTTTGATATTCTCTAATGACGTAGCATCTTGGTTTGGAATGAACACCTACCTGATTAATTTTGAAACTTGATACCGGAATTGTAATGGGGGAAATATATTCTTTTGAAAGCTCGAGGTTTTTCTACCCCATTCAGTTGTGATACTTGATTACCTTTAAAGGAAATTTGTAACTTTGTGAAAACATGTTATTGCTCTAATACCCTATTCACTTGTGTACTTAAACTGGAAGCACTTGCTTGCGTTTAATTCTTGAAGGTTGGTAGCCTAAAATGATCACTTGAATACTTTTATAATTTTGTTTAATTGTAAGTCATGAAGCTTTCTGATATGAGAACATTTGAATATTTTTGATGAGTGCATATTTCCTCTTTTACTTTTGTTGAATTTGTACTTATAATTTCTGGAGCTAGTTCATTTTTAACTCTTGCTGCTCCATTAATTTTTACTCTGTTTCATTCTTGCAATATTTTTTACCCTATATGAACTTTTGTTTAACATTTAATGATATCTGAAGCTTGGTAAGTACTTTTGAATTGAAAATATTGAACATGTCATTTCACTTTTATCTACTCAGTTTGAACTTGTATATGATTTTTTACTCATATTTATAAGTTATGGAGCTAAGATGGAAATTTCATCTTGTCCCTTCATAATACCTTATGTTCTCATTGAATTTGTACTTGAATGATATATCAATTTATTTGCTACACATACTTGATCACTTTTGTAACTGTTCCTTAGAATTTATACTTTTTATCCAAAACCTTAAATTTTTCTCATTTGTGGTATCTCATGTAACTATCCTCTTCATGGGTTCTTGTAGAGTTTTGTTAATGAAAGATAGAAGATACCCTTTCTTATTTTCTGTGTTTTGATGAAAAAATTGTTCAAAAAGAATTGTTACTTGTATCCTACCTCCTCACTTCTAATTCAATTTCTCAATGCCTTTCTTCTATAAATTTATTGTTTCTACTTTCCTTTTCTAAAAATAGCTCATAATTTGTATCATCTAGATTTATTCAGCAAGTATTTCCTTTCTATACAGTAATCATTTTTGAAAAATATTTCTCCTTTTACATTTGTTACATGTACCTGCACACTTATGAAAATAGTTAGAAAATATTTAGGATTTTTTGGTTCTCTTATGTTCCATAGTTTTTTTCTCTCTTTATTTTCTGAAATGATTCCGGGAATCATATGTGTTGATGTAGAATACAGATATTATCAATTGTGTATATGTATATGATGTACCTTAAGCTTATGATTTTTAGAAATCCATCTGTATGTAGTTAGATAATACATGGGTAAAGATCAAAACCTGAGCTCAATAGTGATCCCTTCTTTTTCATTTTTCAGGTACATTATGACCTATAGGAGAGATGGATAAAATATGGAGCTGGAGCTAAAATAAAGAAGACTAGAAGAGAACCCAATGAAATGATGGGTTTCTTCTATACTCTTTTAATTTTAAATTCATGCATATGTAATTCTTTCTTAAGTGGTTATGAGTTACATCCCATGACTTTTGTGGGAAATATTGTACTTCTTCATGAATAAATAACAATTAAGTTTTGTACTTGAGTTGTATACTTCATTCAGCTTTCAGCTTTATGACATATATATTGATTATATAATGAAATAAACAACTTAATCATATAATTAAATGTATTTACAAGAAGGAATAATGAGTTTTGAAATACCTGTAACTTTAATAATGAAATCTCTTTCTTGTAAATCTGCAACTCTGTTTGTTTTTCCCAAATTTAGCATTACACCTAAATTTTGATTCCCTCCTTCATTAAGGAAATGCATTATTACTTTAGGGATTTTGTGTTTCCTTTCTCAAGATGAACATGGAATGGTAGTCTATGTGAGGTGTTACAATTTTTAACAACATACATAACTAAAGATTACATGTAGCTAATCAATTGCTGCAACTGAAAACATAATAAAATTTTAATGCATTCCCCTAGTTAGGTCCACTTCATTAATGCCATCCATCGTAAGGAAATTTTGAGTTTCCCATTTTTTAACAAGTGCAAAAATTGTCAACAATACCCTTTCTAGTATTTGAATTAATGGAAAACCTTTAACCATATTATTTCTATACAATAAACTCAAACCTCCAAAATTCAAATCTCCATACCTTAGATTCCAAATCCACAATTCATATTTCATGACTTAATGAAAATCTAATTGTGTTTCTTCACTGCATGACTCATCTATATTAGTGCTGGAACCAACATAGAACTAGTTTGTTGTAGCACAAGCCTAATTTTGATTGCTGCAAGAATTTGTTACCTTAGCACATGACTCTTTTACCGTAGCGCACGACTCATTTGATTGAGCTAAGGACTCAATAGAAGATTGATTTGACTTAGTGCAGGACTTAGTTGTGAAATGAGATGTTGATGTTTCTACAAAGAGATCTGATTTATTCCTTTTTCTAGGTTTTAGGAACAAACGAAACATCTCATTGCTACTCATATTCACTTTTACAATCAACTGAGTACTAGGGGCTTTGTACACAATCACGTACTCATTATCTTCCATATAAACTTTGTATCCTTTTTGTACCAACTATCCAATACTCATAAGGTTGTGCTTCAAACCTGCAACATCATAAACATCATGCATATTCATTTTCTCACCCTATTTAGTAGGAATACTAATCATACATTTTCCTTTTATAGATACAATATTGTTATTTTCAAGATTAACATCACTATTCATAGACTCATCCAAACTAGAAAACAAATCTAGATTACCTATTATGTGATTACAACAACATGAATCCAAGTACCATACATCACATGGAATCTCTTTGAAAAATTACATTGAATAAGGGATAAAGAAGGTATCACTTCGGAAATCCTTGTTCATGTAATAAACATAGGTTTAGGATTAGAACTTCCAACCTTATTTTTATTTTGTCTGTACTGATCATATAGCTTCTTCTTGCAATCATAAGCATAGTGACCATATTTTTTACAATAATGGCACTGAACATGAGACTTATCTTGTCTATGACCATAACTCTATTCTTGACTCTATCGTCTTCCACCTAATTTTGATAAACCGTTGTTGCGTCTTCTAGATGAACTTATTCCTTTGCCTCGTGTGCTGAAATCGCCTCTTCTTTTCCCACAACTACTTGTTGTCTAAGATGAGAAAGTCTAATCTAAAATTGCAAGTGATCTATTGATCCTTTGTTCATGATTGATTACCAATGCATACAGCTCATCAATAGAAAATTGAATTAGATCCTTAGTTTATTTAATAACAACAAATAAGGATCAAATTTCATTGGAAAAATCCTAAAAAAAATTTCAATAATTATTTTCTCTTCAAGAGTCTCACCATGATATTTTATTTGATTGACTAACGCAACTACATATGTAAAAATGATTCTACGGAATCTGAATCTTTCATTGATAAATTATCAAAATATCTATGACGTAACTATAACTGCAGATATGCAACTTGTAGTGTGTCCTATGTGGTCTTTGCTTGAATGGCTACTGCCACTTTGAGAAGGATGATTCCATGCATCACTTGATTAATGAAGAGAAAATATTTTCCATCTTTCTTCCGTAACTCCTTCAAAGTATCTTCCTCTTCCTAAGAAAGTGTGTTATATGTTGTTGCACCTGTGGGCCCTATGTACCCGTCATAAACATTATCCCATACATCCTAAAAGCTGAATAACACCATCATGGTCAACAACCAATATTCGTAATTCTTTCCATTAAACTATGTCATCTGCATACAAGATGTCAAAACAATAACTTGCTACCAATTTAATAATCAGCTGTAAAACCACGCTCTGATACCAATTTGTAGTCTTAAACAAAGAACAAAAAAATAAACAGAACAAAATATAACTTGCATAAAAATAGATTAAACATTAAAATCAGCATATTTGTGCGTGCACATTTATTTAATTCATACTCAAAGATTTGGCTCAAATTACAATCAAGTTGTACAAGCAGTTGTGTGCATTCTTATTGTGCATACTAAGCAATAACAATTGTTGTTATTAATTAGAAACTAACCTAGCTAAAAACTACCCTTCAACTAGACTTTCTAAATCTAAATTGCTACTTCAAATCGATGCATGCTTTAAAACTGATTTCTTTTGTTTTATTTTATTTAAATCTCCTAAACTTAGACTCCAACTAAAACAAGACGTCATCCTAAACTAAAGCTAAACTTAGATCTCCTGAAAATATATGTGAGGAATTATATGTGTCACATTCATATTTCCAACAATCAATAAAGTTCATCTTCTAGAAATAATATTGATAGTAATATTGTGTTCTTTAATGATTCTTCTATTTATTTCATTCTAAATGTCTTAAAGGGTATGCGATAAGATGATGTCCCAAAGAAATATCGCTGATTATCAATTATTGTGAAAATAAAATTTTGACCATAAGTCTTGAAGGGATAAAGGAAGAGCCCATTTTATCCCTACATTTTCAAATATGAGACACTACAATGTATTCACAAAGGGGAAATGCATGTACAAATGGTTGAATTTTTATTCCTTAACTTGCACATAATACATCTATTATAGATCATTTTCCTTGTTATTCTGATGTTGTCCATGGTGAGAATTCTATTTTGTACATTTAACCACCAAAATAAATTAATTTTAGGGGTGATTTTTTTGATAGACACCTTTTCCCTAAAAATTAAAGAATTCTCCTTTTGAATCTGGCTGTTATATCTAGAGTGAACGTTGTAATTTCCATCAAATGAGTCCTCCCATATAAGTTCATCCTTAATATTCTTATCGACGATTTTGATTTTGGATATCATATTCTAGAGAACATATAACTTAACTCTATCGCTATTATTCATTCCTTCAAAATAAATTCTTTTCAAGTTTCTTTTTTCATCCTTGTAGATGATGTAATCATAAGTTTTGTGACCATACATCCTCTTGATCTAAGAAATTTTGAACTTATAAAGTCTATCTTTGCTATTGGTTTACCTAAAATTTTAACTTATCTTCCAAAAAATAAATTTGTTCACCATTTTCTAACTCCCATGTATAGCCTTTAGTAATCAAATCCCAAATTTTAGTCAAAGAGTTCCAAAAATAAGAACCTTTACGGAGCTCATCAACATTTATAACATAGATGATATAGTATTTTTAAAAATATTTTCTTGTAAGATTGTTAGACCAAGTAAGGTTTTCCTTTAGAATCCTCCTTCCCATTTTATCAAGAACATGTTTATTCATATCATTAATATTTTGAATGCACAATCCAACTTGATTTTTATGTCTGTATACTTTTTCTATGGTGACTAGTAGAACTCTATTTTTTTACACTCCTACCCAAAGTAAGTTTTTATGGATTTAGACATATTAATAAAAGTGATGCGTATTTAATTAGAAAATTATTTAGGGTATCCAAAATTGGGGATAAAATTGATGCTTCATTGATTAATTAGTTCACCACAAGAATCAAAATCTAAGTCTTGAAGGTCCACATTATGTAGATCATCCAACAAAGAGTCTTGTATAATCTAGTAAAATTTAGAGGGTAATCCACCAATACCTAGAGCTTTATCAAGGTCCATTTGAAAGGTTACTTCCTTAAGTTTTGTGAGAGGAAAGGTTGTATCACACGTTACCCATTAAGGATGTGTGAATTTAAAACAAAAAACTTGTAGATATTTTAATAGAATATTTTCTGCAACAATGGTGATAGGTTGTGAGGAAAAAATGCATGGTATTTATGGTTGAAAGATTGGAGAATATATGACGGATCAGTTTTTAAAACACCCCCCTGAAAAAATGATTTTAATTTGATTAGAGGAATAATTTACACAAAGCATAGAAAAAAACTATTGTATATTTATCACCGACATTGAGTCAATGTAAATGATCACACAAAAAAGTAATCCATACTTTTTAAGCTTCCTTATCCATAATTATGTGCCTCTAATGGGTAGCATGGAGTAGCAAGGAATAATTTAAAGTAGAAGTGTTAATATCTTGTTAGACATGTTGAAACTCACGATATGAAACCTCATGCACTACCTATTAAAAGAGAGAGAAAAAAATTGCATAGAGGTGAAGGAAGATGTTATATTTTTTATGGCATCATTCAAATGAGTAATCCACTCCTCCCTACTAGCCAAATGAGGAACCAAGTTTTAAATGCATTTTATATTCAACACAATATAAGAAAGCTTTATGTGCATAATGGTTATGTAAAATTGATAGCTAACCATGTGTATTTTGTAGTTTTTGTCCAAGTAATTTTAAATAAAATGGGGGAAGGATAAGATAAGACAGAATTTTCAACAACTACTTGAGGTCTACCTACAAGGGGAGAAAGATAGAAGAATTATTAATTATGCATAAGGGTATAAACCACAAGTTAAACAATCCTATCATGACCCTATCAAATAACTGAGAAAGTGAACTTGAGAGAATTGGACCTCTCATCATAAGAAATGTTGGGGTCAAACATTTTTATCTTCTTCCTCATATAGAACTAAGACTACCACTCTCTCATGTACAAACGTATGTGTAAAAAAATGAAAACATCTTCTGGGTATTCATCTGTATTAATATCACCACAAATAATCTAAATGGAATTAGGAAAAGAGTCTGTAAACCATATCATTTTAAAATTATTCCATTTTTAAAACCCTAATTGCAGAGTACCATGTAACAAATAGAAAAATAGAGTACAGATCTGACCTAAGAAATAATCTAGATAAAAATGAAACCCTTAGTTCAAGTGAAGGAATAGAATACTTATCTGATTTTGCAATAAATATCAAAGTGTTATGAAGTGGAAAATAAATGAATATGAGGACAAAAATGTTGCAACTACATAAATAATTTTTTAGAAATTTTGAAATATTCTTGACTAGGGTGCCAAGGCTAGATAAGGGCCCCCTAGGTGCTAGTGACATCTTCTAGGTTCCTATGTTTGCTTCAAAGCTTAGAAAAAAGATATTTTTGATATCGCACCAATTTCTCTAACCTTCAATTTCTATCACCTCTATATCACTGTATGATCGCATAGTTCACATGTATCCTCTAAAAAAAATGATCTCCTCCAAAATGCTAAAATGAAAACAATGTAAATGGGGAATCAGAATGACCCTGAAGGTCACTCAGAAGATTTAACTTACAACTGATAATTGCACTACATCTTATACTTCACGTAGTTATGTGTGCATTTTCGTAGAATCATGCCCTATGAAATTCTTACACAAGATACACTTGATAGGGAGAAATAGCTAAACATAATATTTTAAATAGCTATATGGATGCTTTGATGCTCTTAAAATGCCTTTGAATCTAACCTTGGATAGTGATAGTAAATGCTTAGATCTTGGCCCCTTATTATGATCACATAGTTTTGTATTTATATGATTCCCTTGTTTGAATTTCATAATTTAAAACTAGAAGTCCAGCGCATAAGAAGACAAGATGCTCAAAATATAAAAGAGGAACAAAAGGGGTGAGTAAGATACAAAGAGGTCAGGGGTGCCTAGATGGGGCGAGGGTGCCTGGGCACAGGTGTCTTGGTTGGGTGCATGTGTATAATAACAATAAATATCAAGTAATAAAGATCACACTAGGTTGTTATGTATCCAAGACTAAAGAAGAAAAATAAAAATATAGAAAAGAGACAAAATACAAATGTCAATTAGTAGTTTTCTTTCTTAGGAATCATATGATTAGTGGTATGTTATTAGGACCTATAAATTTACCCAAGTGCATGATTTAGTGTTTACATTTTATCTTAGTTTATGTTTTTGAGTAAATACTTGATAGCATAAAGTGGATAAGATATTTTTACCTAATAACCATGTAGATCGATGGTAAAAGAGAGCCAAAGAAAAAATAAAAATCATGGAGTGATAAAAATGAAATGTGGAAGCAAAAGAGGAAGAAATTACCCTAGGGGTGAAGTGTACGTGTTGTGTCGTATAAGTACCTCTTATCATTTACGCTTGTGCTTGATTATGCGGAGCTTCTTCTTGTTGTGTATTAAGGGTGGTCTTGCAAAAGAAGAACAAAAGAGTAGTCAATGTAAAGCATATGTGAAAAAATGAGCCAAGTATGTAGAAATCATGTGAAAATTTGTAAAATTAGTAAATGGAACATGTTCCCCTCATACGTGATGAGTAACAAGGATACGAAAGATACTAACAAATGTTTTATAAGAACTATTTTTTTGAGTGATCTCATGCTATGTATAATTTTTTTTGGTGATGTCATGCCACGACAAAAGAAGTGTTGGGGAGGGAGAAAAGTCTAGTTTTATTCTCCATCTCTAACTGCTTCCCAAAATTTACACACCGCTGCAGATGGTGTGTTCTTCCTTTATTCCAGTTTAATCAAGTTTTATCTAAGTAGAAAGAGAAGAAAATGGAGATAAAATGCATTCCTCTTGGATGATTGTTCCTCTACTGAGAAAACGGTTTTGTGTATTTCTGAAAAATGTGTCAATTTGAGAAAGTAACTATGACTCCCCCCATACATAGGCAATGAGGAAAAGTCAAGATTTCAGAGGCACTCAAGTTTATATCTGGGCGCAAGTGTCTGTGTTGTGCTAAGAACCCATGTAAATATCTAGGCCATTATGTGTTTGTAAATTTGTTCTGATTTTATTCTAAACTATGATGTGTTGTTTCTTTGTACTACCATATGGAGTTACCGATTCACCAAATTTATACCCCCTCATTTTTAGTGTATGCCATGTCGCTAGGAGTATGTGGCACAAAATAGATGACTGAAAAATTATCTAAAACCGATACCCTATAGGGGGAGGGAAAGCACTTCTTATAAACTAAGTCACACAAAAACAAATTGGTTGTAAACATGTGTTAGTGCAAATAAGACAAATATGCATATAGAAGACAATGTAGACCATGAAAATCGGGTTTCAAAAATGGACATCACTCACAATGGCACAAGACAATCAGGGAAAAAATGGCCAAAATCATACAAGAAATGAATAAAAAATACAGAGGAAGAAACCCTCAAACAAAGACATATAATGCAAAACAATAGAAAACAGTAGCAAGAATTAAAGTATTTGAAAACCATGGCAAGAAATAGTTCCTACAAAGAAAACATTGCACTTTATTCACTCGTTACCATTTTAGAAAGATAAAAGGTATGTAGAGACATGTATATATCAATAGAGTAGTGTGATAGGAAGAATAGAAAGTAGTATACAAGAAAACAATAACACATGTAGTGTGTACAAAATTAAAGTCTACTAGGAGCCTCAGTGGGACATGTAAGAGGTACAATTCTAAACATCTTTGCTCCATGTAAATTTTTGTGTAAATTATGAATTCACAACTGAAGAATTTAAGTGAACGTCCATGTGTATATATAAAAGATAATGACATATGATGTATCCATCTAACATGAACAAAAAGTGTACATGTAACTGGTATAAACAAGCAAGAGTATGTGCAACAAATAAATGCAATATGTTGTGAGTGTGAATAGAATGGAATACAATGTGAATGTGATAGGGGTAGTGTGCCCCTCGAGTGGATGTGTATGGATATTTATGAGATGAGGTTAACTTATAAATTCCCCTTCAATAGTGAAGAATGAACCATAGAATAATAGTGCACCATCAGGAAATGGTTTGAAATATGTGCTAGATAGATAGATCAATGAATCATAGAGCATAGAGAATGAGTACGTGTAGTTAGGTTCTTTCCAAATTTAGAACCTTAGTAGTCATGTATGAACTTTAGCCCAATATTGTGTCATAAGGTATTGAAGATAAAAGAATAGAAATATGTCTAAGATACATGTGAAAGACTCGATGCGAGGCCTAGAGTGGAAAATTAGAAATGTTAGGAACTTGATAATCTGACAAGGGGGGAATAGTAAGCATTGTGCCCCCAAAGCTTATGATGTAAAGAATAATCAAGTCACATACTATAAAATATCTTCCTTGTCATGGTTGATGTCAAATGGAGATGCGTCAAAGACGTGGTACGATATAATATGAGGTTGATAATTTAAAGAGCCATTGAAGAGTAGTTTGTACATGCCCATTTCCTGTTCTTCATAAAATAAAAAATTGTAATGGACATCCATGTGCATAAAAATGATTAATATTTTTTAAATAACAGAGAAATGCATCATTACATATAAAAAGTATTTTGAAGGGTGTGGGAAATGAGATGTCGATATGATCATGATCAGAAGTGTCACTAATGTAGTGAATCCATGATTTCCTGAGTACATGAGAAGAATGGGGTGAAGCGAGGATATAATCTAGTTGATTCCAAGATGATGCAAACCATCATGTGTGAAAATAGTATTAGAACTAATAGGATCAAATGCAATATGTGGTGAATAATACTTATTCATGAAAAGAGTGCATGTGAAAGGTGGAAAATAAGATGAACGTTTCTCATGAGAAGATGAGGAAGGTGGTCTGAAATCCAATGTATGGAAAGACCCCCAATAAAGTACCATAGTTTTAGTAGGATGGGGGATGAACCGCATGGAACTGAATCTAAGGCAAAAATAGCTCCTACGAGTAGAGGCAAGTTGTTATAATAGTGTGTGGGTTGTTGATCATCAACAAGATGCACAATAGTTACAAAAGTTGGAGTAGGTAACGAACTTATTCGATTTAGGTGTTAATATTTTAATGGGTCATGATTTGTGGTTATTCTATATTGAAATCCATTATGTAAGAATTCAACACACTGGTGAATTGTGGAAGGCATTTCATGCATAACATGAATCCATGGCCTAATAAGGAAGAAGACTTATTGAACTAGGAAATCAATAACAAAACGTACCACATGAATAGTTTTTGACCTAACTATGAATGGTAGGGTGATAGTGCCTATGCACGGGTGCATATAAGAATCATAGAAAAGGAGATAAATGAATATTTGGGTAACTAAATCAAAGGGAATACCAAGGTATTAAAGGAGAGACAAAGTACGAAGATTAATCTCAAAGCCATTGTCGATGATAGTTTGCTTGATACCCTAGTTATGAATGTGAGCTGGTATATATTAAGGAGGATAATTTTCATAAATATAAATTTTGGAAACTATATTAGGTGGAAAACCAAGTTGTTGAGAAAATACATCTATGAATAAATGATATACAGTTATACTTTTTCCAAATGAGTATTAGAAGGAATGCGAGTAATAGCTAAGAGAGAAATAATTTTATATTTACAACCAGGATTTTCTAGCAATAAATCATGAAAATAAATACCCATCATGAGATGATGAATAAGAGAGTATTTTAAGGATGGGTTAATCAATGATTTAATAAATTTTGGATTTTTAAAACCCTAATTGCATAGTCACATGTAATAAATAAAACACTAGAGAACAAATCTTCCCTAAAAAATAAGCTAGATAAAAAAAAATCCTGGGTGTAAGAGAGGGAATAGAAGACGTAGATAATTTCACAATAAATCCTGAACTGTTCTGAACTGAGAAAATATGAACATGACGAGGAAATTGTCATAACCACACAATAAGAATTGTATAATTTTCAGAATAAATTGGAGTAGTGCACTTGGGCTAGTTCAGGATCAGGTAGGCACCAAAGAATGCTTCTATGCACATATGTCTTCATAAAACATCATTATTTTTTTTTCCTTATCTTGCACCAATGTGGCTATCCTTCTATGTCTATCGCATGTATGTCACTATGTGACTACAAAGTTCTCTTGTAACCTACAAAACAAATGATCTCCTACAAAACACCAAAAAACATGAAATCCTAAAAAGAAAAAGATCCAAATGGGGAGTCAGACTAACCACATGCATCGCCCAACAAAGTGAACTTACAACCAAGTGTTACACTACATCTCAGACACCGCGTATTTTTGTGTGATTATGTGTGTAGAATCATGCCTTAGGAAGGTCTTTTCCAAGGGGTACTTGATAGTGAGCAATAACTAGATGTAGAAATCTCAATAGATGTGTGGATGGAAAAAAAGAACTTTCCCTCCTATGCGTATATGTATAAAATGAAGTCCCTTTTCACTTGAGTGACTACTAGATGGATGCTTACATGCTCTTAGAATTCGTATGGGTTCAACCTGAGGTGGTGATAGTAGATACTTAGAGCTTGGTCCCTTTTTATGATCACATAGCTTTGTATTTATATGATTCCCTTATCGAAATTTCATAATTGAAAACTAAAATGCCAATCCATAAGAGATAAGATTCCCAAAACATAAAAGAGGCCCAAAAGGGGTGAGTAAGAGAAAAATAGGTCAGGGGCTCCCACAGGGGATGAGATCACTTGGGATATACCATCCTAACTCAGGACTAGTGTCCAGAGTTAAGAAAGATAAAATAATAAGGATTAGACTTGGTTGTGGGGCATACAAGACCATGGAGGAAACAAGAAAAATATAAAAGAGGGAAAAGATAGATATCAATTACTACTTTTCTCTTGTATAAATCATTCCACCAAGTAATACATTCCTCCATGCTAGCCAAATGAGGAACCAAGTTACAAATCCATTGGATATATGACACAATCTAGGCATGCTTTAGGTGCATAATGTTTAAGTAAAATTGAGAGCTAACCATGAATTTTTGTAGTTTTGGACCATATAATTTCAAAGAGAATGGGGTGATGATAAGATAAGAGAGCATTATCAACAATTGCATGAGTTCTACCTAGAATGGGAGAAGGATAGAACAAGTCTTGACTCGACATAAGGGTACATTCAGGAAGTTAAATAATGACTTTTTTGACCATGTTGAAAATTGGACTAATTCATTTAGATAAAATTGGATCTCTCATTATATGGAATGTTGGGTCAAAAAAATTGATCTTATGCCTCATATAGAAAAAGGCCTCTCACTCCCCCATGTACCAACGTATGTGTAAATGAAAAACCTTATCTTTTGGGTATCCATCCATATTAATATCACCATTAACATTTTAAAGAGCCTCAAGAAAAGACTTAGCAAGCCATCACCATAAAAGAGATATTTAAACATCACCTTTTGATGCATAAATATTGGCTAAACCTAAGACACACCCATTACAATTTAAAATAGTCCAAACCACTTGATGAATATGGTAAAATCCGCATGAGAGCACATGTTGAGAAAGGTCATGGGAGATCAAGGTCATGAGTCCTACACACCCATTCTTGTGATTGGATGAATTAAAAATAAAATTAGGTGAAATGGTGTGATCAGGAGACTGAAGTAAAAATTCTGTGAGTTTAGCTTCTTGCAGAGACTAAATATGTATATGCTTAAAGTTTAGGAAACTTTCCGTAACCAAATACCTACCCAGGGACTTAGTGAGGCCACATTTATTTCAAGAGTACAAAATCATTGGATTGAATAGAGCTGCATAGATCCCTCATCATTAAGATTGGATAGTGATGAAAAATGGATGTGAGATGAATTAACATGGGTAAAATTTTCTAACAACCACAGTCTATTCATTTATTGCAAAAATTCCCCATCTTCCACTTGTGTAAGGTTATGGGAGTAAGGCGTGATTTTTCGGCCAAAAGAGATTCGATCTTCTTCCATGAATGACACTTCTGGGGATTTGAGAGGCAAGGAGACATGGAGTTGGTGATTTCAAAGTGACACCCATGGAGGAAGCATACGGGGATCAAGAGAGAGATAAATTGGCTATGGATGGTGGGGTAACAACTTTTTTGGCAAGAGTAGTAGAGGAGATACTTAAAATATCAACTACTAGTCAATACGAAGAGGTTGAGTATTTTGTAGGACCATAAGGGGCGCCCTTTTTACTGAATATTGTGGTCCACCCATCCAAAGAGGAAGGCGATTTTGACTCTATTTGAGATCTTTCTTGTGACACAGGGAGATATTCAACAATTAGAGGACATTCGTGAATAATGTGGTCATAATCCTAAGATGAAAATAAGTATGATGTAAGTTAATATAAAGGACTTATTGATAAATATGGGTATCTCGAACACAAATTTAAATGGAGTGTTTAATGTATTTAGATAAATCCACCTAAAACTAAACACATTTTTTAGGGAAAGCATTGAAAACATGGGCTATTGTAGACAGATAGTTTAACCCAAGGATATCATCAAGTGTTTGACAAAACCCAAATAGAGGAGAGGTAGCCTAAGCTATTCTACCCAAACTGAGATTTTAATATTGGCTTGTTCGAAGACCTAAAATTCCCTAATCCATTGAGAAAAAATAATGACCGTGTTTCAAACGAACTAATAGTTGTGGTTGACAATGGATTATCAATATTGATTGCTATTGAAGTGAAATCAAAACAGTGTTGGGTGAGATTTCTCTCTCTCTCGAGCTTGAGACAATGGTGTTGCCAATGGCTGTGAACCCATTGTTTCATCAAATTTTCAAAGGGGACTGAACTAAAAAAATAGTCAACAAGGGTGTACAATTCAAGCAAGTTACAAACTTTATCATATTCAAGAAAATTAAGAACAGCATTAGGCAAAGGAGTCTCAGACTTAGAATGATTAGGTCATTGAAAACGTTCTGAATGTATTTCCCTACATTCTTTGAATTCATGGGAGTCAAACGTTCTGAAGGAGGTGGTGAAAGGGAAGCCATCAATATAGGTATGATGTCACCCAATAGGCAAAGTAACTAGCCCACTGAGTGAAAGAAATGCACACAAAAAGCAGAAATCTTGACAAAATCTCAAGGAAATGGAAGTGTGACACCAAACAAGTATGCACAACAACAAACATGGAAGGACCATGTACATTTATTTAATATTTGAGATTTTAAAAATTAACTATTGTAACATTTGAAGGTCAGCAATGTTGAATGGAGTTCTATCATAAAATCATTAATTGTAAGAAGAACTTTAGAAAAACTATTAATTAGAGAAAAACATGAACATAGAGATTTAATTGGGAACCATAGAAATCATCACGAAATTAATTATTTAGATTACATTATACCATACAAATTTGTGTGCCCCATATTACAATATAATTGTAAATTGCATGGAGGATAATAATGCTAGATGCAGTAACGCCTATACTTACTCATTTGTTATTTTGATAAGAATGTCATGGCCACTGTGAATTATTGTCGACCTCATCTTCTTTGTTGTGAAGGATTTCGTATAGCAATGTTGTATATGATAAATTTTAGTATGGTATTTTCTTTTTTGATGTATAAGATCTCATTTTAAATTAAAAAGTTAGATGATACAAGATAATTCAACAAAAAAAAGATTGTATGAGAGCATATCCCAAAGCCACGAATACACTAGGTTAGGCCTAGGAAAAGCCAACTATAACATAGCAAATAACATTGAAAAATTGAATTTAAGCCCCTGCTGCAAAAGGTTGATCAGATGAGGGTGGGTCATTATTATTCGGCAAGCCGGATCCAGGAAGGTCCTTGCCACCGGCACCTCCCAACCAAAGCGAGCATGGTCCTCTTCTTCATTGTCTGCCACAACATCATGAGTGCGTCAGATGACAAAAACCATTCTGAAAAACTTATCCGGTGGAGGCGCGGGGAGGCTCCACCCGTCATAGGTGATACGGTCTTTCGTTTGTTTCCATATCAGGGGTTTAATATGGCTTGTAATTTCCTTCTAATACGGGTTTCCACACCACCTGCTCCCTACTGCGCACATCATTCCACTATACAGAATACTATGTATGAAAATTTAATAATCATATGGAGAAAAGAAGCAAAGAAACATAAACATGGGTAAAATCGACGCATTCATCTCACTTTTGCACGGAAATGCTGAAAGAAGGTTGTGCCGTTGTTGAAAAGGCTGCAATTTGTGACAAGAAGACCCTCTATTTCCAGCTCTTCAATTATTCTTGAAAATGGCACCGCCGACTTGTTCGAATAGGGTAATATGATATTCACTTCCCCATTTGTCTCAAACTTTACAGATATATTATTTGCACAGCAATCATCGCCAGACGAACTGGATCCATTACTTTTATTATTATTACCTCCTCTACTCTCCAATACAGTTTTTGCATGACCACCTATTTGTGAAGAAGAAGATTGAATGCATGTGGAGATATTACCATCCCGATCAGCTTCACCCTCGCCCTCGCCCTCGCCCTCGCCCAGAAGAGATTTCTTCTTGGTTTTCAACTCATTGAGTTTAGCTTCGGCTAAGGGGATGTAGTTGATCGTCTCATCAAGTATGGCAGATTGTTCTTTCTGCATTCAAATATGCTTGCAGAGTAAGTAAAATATTTTCTAACGTCAAATTCGTTGCGGAGAATTGAAGAAGAAAATTTTTGTTACCTTTAGGAGGAGTTGATCGGGGAGAAGCGAATGAAGAGTCATGAGTATTAATCTCGGTCGTTGATTTTCAACGAGAGGTTATGCATGTACTTTTGCCTCTCTCTTTCCAATAGCTTATGATTTTCACCTGGACTGCACCCCAGTTGACACATTTTTTCGCTTCTTTACTCCTCTGGATTTGGCATTGGAATTTGACTGATGAGGGTTTATAAAACCCAGTTTAACCTCTTCAACATTACATGTATTAACTTCACTTCGTATATAATCCCGTTCCACTACTTCTCCTTCTGGCTGGAAAGGGGAGGAATCCATGATATTATTGCGGATGCCAAGATCGTCTTGAAGATCTGTGCAGGAATTCAAATGGGTTTACTAAGCGATATCATTGCCGATGCCAAGATCCTCTTCAAGATCTGGGTTTGAGTTAGGGTTACGAATGTCGGCGCTGATCTGGTCAGGAATATAAGGAAGAGGGGAGCTGAAGCAGTCGAGGAGAAGCTCGTTATAAGGAAGCAAAAACAGAAGCTGATCCAAGCTGTGCATTGGCAGAGCTCATGATAGCTGCTGATCCCACTACATAAACAACGTACAGTCTCGAATCTTAGAGATCAGGGAGAGCTATGGCATAGAAGGATGGGCCATATCCATCATGGAGCCCTTAAATTACTTCATGAGGACACTGACAGGTGTTCCTGAGGTGAGCACAGAGCACGATGATGTATGTAAGGGATGCGTGTTGGGGAAGTTTGCTAAAGCATCTTTCCCAAGGAGTGACACCAGATCCAAGGTCGTTCTTGATCTAGTACATTCAAATGTATGTGGACCAATGTCGACAAAGTCTCTCAGAGGGTATGAGTACTTTGTTACTTTTATTGATGATTTCTCCAGGAAGACATGGATATACTTCTTAAAGACCAAGGATGAGGTTTTCAGTCGCTTCCAAGAGTTCAAAGCTCTTGTGGAGAATTCGACAGGAAGGAAGATAAAAGTTCTTCAGTCAGACAATGGAGGCGAGTACAAAAGAAATGAGTTATAGGAGTTCTATACCAGAGAAGGAATCAAGAGAGAGTCGATTGTTCCTTACAATCCGCAACAGAATGGAGTTGCTGAGAGGAAAAATTGGTCTAAAACAGAGGCATCAAGGGCTATGTTGCATGACCAGGATTTACCCCGTTATCTGTGGGTAGAGGCATGCAATACAACAGTATACATATAGAATAGAGTTCCACATAAGGTACTAGGGAAGATGACACCAGAGGAAGCATTCATTGGGAAGAAGCCAGATGTCGGTCACTTTAGGATCTTTGGGAGTTTGGCATATTGTCACATTCCTAAGGATACACGTACCAAGTTAGATCAGACTGTAGAGAGAGGGTACTTTGTGGGGTACTGTGAAACCTCTAAGGCATATCGGATATTCATTCCAGGGACCAGAAGGATTATTGTTTGATGTGATGTCAAGTTCATGGAGGAAAAGGCATTTAGAAGGTCTAGAGATTTTCCAGTAGATGATTAGAGTAAGCAGCCAACAGAAGCTCCAAGGATCACTCAATCGAGTCAAGGGCAGCAAAGCTCGAGTACAGTTACTAGTACAAGCATAGACTTAGGGGGAGAGAGTTTTCAAAGTATGGAGCAACAGGTGCAAGAAGAGATGCATCAAGAAGACATGGAGCTTGATATTTCATCCTCTATAGTTGGCAGCAAGAACTGTGAGGTTCAACAGACACAGAAGAATACTCAAGAGTTAATGGGTACTCCTAGGAGGAGTAATAGACAAGGGAAACCACCAGCCAGGTATGATGACTATGTTGCATTAGTTAGTAAGTTGGTAGATAGTGAACCTTCTAGCTATCAGGAGGCTGCACAACATCAAGTGTGGCAAGAAGAAATGGTTGTGGAGTATACTTCAATTATGCAGAATGATGTGTGGGAGGTAGTGCCTAGACCAACAGATAGGGAAGTGGTTGGATCACGCTGGATCTATAAGATCAAGCACGGTGCAAATGGTAGCATCAAGAAATATTAGGCAAGGTTCGTGGAAAAGGGGTTCTCTCAGAAAGAGGGAATAGACTACGAGGAGACATTTGCTCCAGTTGCCAGGTATACTTCTATACGAGCTGTAACCTCAATTTCAAGACAGATGGGATGGCAGATCCATCAAATGGATGTCAAGACAACGTTTCTTAATGGTGAGTTGAAAGAGGAGGTATACATAGAACAACCAAAAGGCTTTGTAGCACACAGTAAAGAGACCCACGTGTGTAGATTGAAGAGAGTGTTATACGGACTCAAGCAAGCTCCCAGAGCGTGGTATGAGCGCATTGATATTTACTTGCAGGAAATGGGCTTTTATGAAGAGTGAGGTAGATGCTAATCTCTGCTACTTGGTAGTTGGAGGTGAGATTCTCATTCTTGTTCTATATGTAGATGACTTGTTTCTTATAGGTTCATTGGGGCTCGTAGAAGAATGCAAGAGGGATCTTGCAGCGGAGTTCGAGATGAAGGATTTGGGACTTATGCACTACTTTCTAGGCATGGAGGTATGGCAAAAAGATGGAAATATTTTCCTTGGGCAAGGGAAATATTGCATGGAAATATTGAAAAGGTTCAGGATGGAATATTGCAAAGCCATGTCTACACCCATGATCATGAATTGGAGGAAGGTAGACACATCTAGGGAGAAGGATGTAGACCCCACCTTATACAGGTAGTTGATTGGTTCTCTCATGCATTTGGTCAATACCAGGCCAGATATAGCTTTTGCAGTTAACTCTCTTAGTCAGTTCATGGTTGAGCCAAAGAGAGTGCATTGGACTGCGGCAAAGCATGTGCTGCGTTATTTGCAAGGTACAATCGAGTATGGAATTAGATATGCTCGAGGTGAAGGAATCAGGTTGATGGGCTATACTGACGTAGATTGGGCAGATAGTACAATGGACAAGAGGAGCACTTCAGGGTGTTGTTTCAGTCTGGGATTAGGAGTTGTATCTTGGTTCAGCAGGAAGCAAAACTCTGTGGCTCTTAGTTCAGCAGAGTCAGAGTACATAGCAGCTAGCATGGCAACATGTGAAGGTATATGGCTTCGGAAGTTGCCAATAGCTTTGTTTGGTCAGAAGGTTGAGACTACGGTGATACACTGCGACAATCAGAGTTGTATCAAGTTGACTGAGAATCCGGTGTTTCATGATAGGTCAAAACATATAGACATCAAGTATCACTTCATCAGAGATTGTGTACAGCGTGGGGTTGTTAAGCTACAGTTTGTACCTACAGATAAGTAGGTAGCAGACATTCTGACAAAGGCATTGGGGAAGAAAAAATTTATCTTCTTCAGAGAGATGTTTGGGTGTCATGCAGAACAGCTTCCTCGCTAAGAGGGAGTGTTAATCTTAGTAGTTAGTAGTTTGGACCGCTGTTTGTCCTCATCCATTTGTTATGGGTAGTTTGGACAACCTAGAATTTAGAGAAATAGTTGTTTTTGTCAAACAAATATTGTTAGGATAAGAACAATTGTTATCTAATATTGACTCCTTTTAGGTGACACCTCATTACCAAGGTTGTTATGGTTATTGAGTTGTCTTAATCTCAGCCATTCATTTGTATTAATCTCGGTCGTTGATTTTCAACGAGAGTAATATATAAGGGGGTCATTGGGGTCATTTGTAACAAGGAAGTTTTGAGAGAAACTTGTAGTGTTAGCAAGTAGTCTTGTAGTGTTAGCAAGGGCGCAGTGATAGCGTTGGAGATAGCAGTGGAGGAATATCAGCAGGAGGATTAGGAGATTGTCGGAGCTCTGCCAGTAAGAGGCAAGCAATATTTGTATCTCTTGATTTGCTGAAGTTTAATATATTTCTCATATGTAGTACTAGTTTTCCCTGCTGGGTTTTTCCAGGGACAATTGTCCGAAAATATTGTGTTCACCTTGTTGGGTATTTCTTATGTGTTTGTATTTGTGAAGTTACAGTTATGTTATTTTCCAATATTTGTTGATCAAATAATCTTAAAAGATAGGAGGTCAATAATCAGTAACTGTAATAGATTTTTCACAGTTATGCATGTACTTTTGCCTCTCTCTTTCCAATAGCTTATGATTTTCATCTGGACTGCACCCAGTTGACACATTTTTTCGCTTCTTTACTCCTCTGGATTTGGCATTGGAATTTGACTGATCAACATTACATGTATTAACTTCACTTCGTATATAATCCCGTTCCACTACTTCTCCTTCTGGCTGGAAAGGGGAGGAATCCATGATATCAATGCGGATGCCAAGATCGTCTTGAAGATCTGTGCAGGAATCCATGATATCATTGCTGATGCCAAGATCCTCTTCAAGATCTGGGTTTGAGTTAGGGTTACGAATGTCGGCGCTGATCTGGTCAGGAATATAAGGAAGAGGGGAGCTGAAGCAGTCGAGGAGAAGGTCGTCAAAAGCAGAAGCTGATCCAAGCTGTGCATTGGCAGAGCTCATGATAGCTGTTGATCCCACTACATAAACAACGCACAGTCTCGAATATGGTGTTGCCTTCAAATAAATGGATGCCAATGCCCTTCACAGAAACCGACCGTTAATTGGAATTCAAATCCGTTTGTGTGAATGACCGGCGGATACCACGCGTTAACCAACCTTTTTATCACGTGTTTATTGCAAATCAACCAGTTTATAAGGTCACGTTGAACCTGCAAGGCTGCAACCAACAGGTCATTTGGAAGGGCAATGCTTCACCAATGGTCTGCAATGTACATTAAATTGTTAGCAATTATGGAAGCGAGTGGACTAATACTCGAGATAGTTATTTAGGCAAGTGTGTATGGTTTCCCAGTAGCACTTCAACTTTCAATTGAGTGGACCAACACTTGAGATAGTTAACTTAGCACATGCATGGCCATTATGTGGTGTCACATCACTGAGATGAGCTAGTAGTTTAATGGTGACCAATAGTTGTTATTCATTTTTACTTAGGATAGTTGTTATTCATTTTTATTTAGGAATGGCTAGCGGGTAATTTTGTAATATCCAATAATTATCATAGTATTTTATATATACTATTTTCTAACTTTTAGGTTACAACAATTATTCCCATCATGACGTGTCTAGACACACTCAATTTTCCGCTACATATGTTATAAATGTTGAAATAACCACATAAAACTTGTTGTTCATATGTAATTAATTTAATTAATTCTATTTCCATAGCTAATTTTAATATCAAATCAATGTCCAAATCTATATTTTATTTAATTAAATAATCCTTATATGCTATCCACCTCAGCTCAAGTTACCTCATATGATGGTTAGAGCTAAAATCATTATTTTAATTAAGAGGATGTGTTCGAATTTACTCAAATCGACATTTGAGTTAACTACAACTATCTTTACAGTCATGACAATCGAAAATCAATCAACTTTCTCCCAAAAGATCACTATTCACGATAGTTATTGGGTGAATAAACAGTGGAAATTGAATAAAAAACTAAAAATATGTGCAACCCCTTGTTAACTCAACCATGACTCACTCTTGCAAATCAATAACAACAATTTAATTATCCAATCAATCTGAAAACTCAACTAAACAACTTTTTCTTGTCTAGTTATCTCCAAATAAAACTCAATCTAAACTTAGCTTGAATATTCACTTTATTTAGCTATAAATGAATGATCCTTCCTTTAAAAATCATCCACCAAATCTTGAGAGAGTTCATTATTATATTTTATGCATCTATTCGGTGAATCACCACATTCCCCATATTGTTATGGTGTTGAAATCACGTCAAATCTATGAGTCTACATGTTCATGGATTAGCTAGCTTCTATTTTGAGTACTTAGAGCATCCATAAAAACTATATGTCACAAACCAAATGGATCCAACAAACAACATCAGTAAACCCTATTATTTCGATCAGATCTAATTAGAGGTTACCTTGGGATTTACAATGCATGGTTTGCATTTGTTATTTGTATTGATTTTTCTCATTTCTTGTATTTTCCATGGTATACATTTAACTATGCCCAATGGGAGTGCCATGCATATTTTGTAGTTTTTAGAATGTATTTTACTTATCAAAATTTTTCTTTATGTTGTTTGTGTTGCTTAAGATTAACTATTAAAATTTAAGGGTATGTAATACAAAAAATAGGGATGAAACTGAAATATATATTTTTATGGCCGTATTTATTGAAATATTTCCATCTAGTGGTTAAATGTTCTAACGTCACACATTACTTGAGCTAGCATATCAATGCATGCACTAGGGTCATAGTGCACACGTTTATGTAGTAGTTCACCCATTTTTTTAACCCTACCTTCTCAATCACTTCATCATAAACACGCTAGTGTTGTCTTATATAGACTACCATCACACTAGAATTTTGATTTCATGCACCAATGTCATCTTACATGCACTATCGTAATGCAATTTTTTCCTACACATACCGAAATCCTGCTTCACATGGTTTCATGAATCTTGGGATCATTTTAAAACTCCCAAAAAATAATATTTCATATAGATTCCTTTGGCAATTTGTGAAAATGAATAAAGAAATGATGGAAAACATTGCAGTTCACACTCCTCTTCGGTAGTCATTTCTGTTGTGATTTTGATTTCTAGCTACTTATAGACATTTATATACCATTCTGGATAGCATGTGATGGACTATATGGACATTGATTAGTATGCATTATATGATGCATGTTGATATTGGTAGACATATGTGGTTCTTAAGATGGATTTTATAATGCTAACAGACATTGGTAGACATTCTATACATGATGATTTGTGTTGCTCTAATTATGTTCTGACACCTTGTTTCTTGGCAACTGCGACAACGTTTATATGATTGAACTAACTTGGTATGCATTAATATTTTGGTCTATTGATTACATAATGATATTAAATGATCAAAATAGATGGGGATTTTCACGGTTGTCATAGAATAGAGATGCTGATTACTGGTTATTGTAAATGAATGAATTATGTTTAATTGTGTAATTTTGATAGTGATTTAATCATGAACATTGATGATTGTGTGATGGATGACATATATATGTTTTATTTCCATGACATATTCATGCATCCTTGAGGCCAAAAGAGTTTTATCTATGATTGCTAGAAACAAAATCTCATGAACAAGGTGGGACTAGGAAGGCTAATAATGGAAGAATATCACATGTTCTCAATGTGTTCACCCTGGAAGCTTGTATGTTTTCTCTTGTCATCTTGTTGTGTATCTTTATTGAAGGTATCCATAGGGGAGGACCTCGTTTGCAACCATGGGAGTATTGTAATTGTTTCATTTCTTTGTGTTTTGAATGTTGTAATTTTAGATAGTTCTTATCTAGATTATCTTTTGGTTCATGTGCATGATTATTCTTTAGTTTAATGATGTTTATAATGTGGGAGTATGCTAATGTAGAGAATGTTGATGTTGAAATGTACCCTTGAATCCCTATGTCTAATGTGGTCTAGTGTCGTTAATCAAGTATGTAATTATAATGTTGTGCTAAGGTTTGAAAGGGCTATGTATGGGGACTATGTGTATGTGATCTTGAGCTTAGTATTTCCTTTAATTTATCGATTTTCTTGGTGGCATTGGATTATGTGCCACTCCTTCACCTCAAATCCCGGATTTGGGCTTTGTCGAATGGATTGTTTTGTTGAGTTTGGGTAGCTTTCCTTAAGAAAAACATGTGAGGAGTGGGATTATGAAACCATTTAGGAGTGAAAAGTGATTTTTTGTGGTATTATGAGGAGGGAGAATTGGTACGGGATTCCACCTATGGGAGAGAAAACAGTATGCTTGTTGCAATTGGTCATTCGTATGGTGGAGGAATAAGGAGGTTTGTTTGGTTAAGTTTGATGTACACATGGAGGTTTTGGTGGACTCCCCTTAGCACATTTGGGAGTCATAAGGAGATGGTTTTCAATTTAATCCTTTTCACTGGGTTCTAAAATTTAAGCCAATGTGTTGTTGTGAAATTTTTGTATGGATTTGAATAAGTTGTAGTGTTATTTACATGTATTTGTGGTTGTGGAAGCTATTATATTTCATGTTGTCATGGTCGAGAACATGGGATATTTTTGTACAGTTCGAGGTTAGGGGCCAATGAGGGGGTTGGCTTCATCCCTTCATTGGAATTTAACTGGGAGGAGAGTGTTTCCTAGCTTCCTCCTTTGTTTGTGTGTGTATCATTTAAATGAAGAAGTTACAGGATTAGATCAGTGAGGAAAAGAAAAGTTGCATAGTTTATATTTTTGAAAATTTGGCCATGTTGTCTCCACCAGTTTGGTGGAGGGCTTATGTATTCTTGATTTTTAAATTGTTGTAAATTTTGTATACATTGAAGTCAATTTGGAAGTGATTGTACTAATTGTAATTATTGTAAAATTTGTATATACTTGTAGCCTGGAATCATTTGTAAAATCATTATAAAAGTTATTTATTGAAAGGACTGAAATTATTAAGGTAGCTCATTGTAAAATCAGACTTTTTAGTCAAGATGAAATTATTTGTAATTTTGTAAAAGAGTGGAAATTTTTCAGTATGTACCCAGTTAGAAGATCTTGCAAATCTATTTTGGAAGAGAATATTTTTGGTTGATCTGTATAATGTTATGTTTCTATGTACTTCCCTCTTCAAGCTTTCAAAGGAATCACCTTCTCTTTCATGTCTCCTTCTTTGTATAAGTAAGCAATTTAAATATATATTATACTCTAGAAACAATCTGGAAATCTCTGTATAAAATAAATCGGGGAAGTAAATCTACTCCCACAAAAAACCTTTTTTCCTTGCAATCTGGAAATGAAAACTAGATGTTAATTTTCACTGAGGTATATATAAGTTATTTGTAATGGGTGGAATTTTAATTAATTTAAGTTTGTAAATAATTTAATGAAATGTTTTTAAATAGAAATTATTATTTACCTAAGGAGGGGAAGTAAATGAAGTTAGTAAGGATAAAATGATTAATTAAAGTAAATTAATTCTAGGATTAATAATTTATTGGGTATAATTAACAAATAGTGATGTGAGATTCAATCAACTAATTAAATAAAATTAATAAGGGATTAATTAACGAACACGGGATTAAGTAAATAATAAGACTCAATTTAATAAATGAAATCAATTCAGCAAAAAGTGATTTGAGTAAATAAGTAAGACCTTAATTAATTGTAATTAAAGTAAATAATGTTGCCTTAACATCCTTAGAGAAACAAAAAAAATTGTCTTAATTTTTTTTAGATAGATCCTGTCATTTTCACATGATGTTTTCGTGCGACACACTTTGGTATCAGATTCATGGATTTGACAATTGAACCCTGGGAAAAAAAAGAACACAATTAAAAACCTAGTACAACCTAAACCTAGAACATATGTAAATTGTTTGAAATCTTCAAACATAGAAAAAGTGAGTAAATTAAAACACACTTTAAATAATGGAATAACTCCTATCTTGATTTTTGTAGAAGGTGTAAACCATATGAGCAGTTCTTACACATTGAGCTAGAGGGGCCATACCTAGATCAAGCAGTCACATCTATACTACCATAGCTTCTACATACCTTGCAGAAGGTCAATGTCCATATACACAGAGGCTCACTTGTAGGATGACCTATCCAACATGATAGAGAGTTTTCATCAAAGGATCATGGTGCTCCATGACATAGTGACGAGCATAGGGAAGAGAGTTCACTTGTGGATCATGATATACATGACTCCACATAAGGATATAGGGCCATGAGGCCAAGAGAGAGATCTAAGATCCCTATACAGAGGGATGACCATGAGGAGAGACTTAGGCTAGGCAAACAAAAATTACCGATCATATTCAAGAGATCCTAAATCTTCATTCCCCCCACTATTCTGGTGATACATTAGGATTTGAAACTGATGTGTGGATAGTTAGCTTGAGTGGATGCTTCAAGCTATGTATGTGCTCTAGCAACACAAAGGCTTGTGTTACTATCCATTTGTTGAGAGACAGGGAAGGTACTTGGTGGAGGATAGAGGAGCATAACCTCCACCATGATTCAAAGTCTATGACATGGGAGCTCTTCGAGGAGTGTTTCTAGAGCAGGTGCCTTTCAAGGAGGTTCATTCAGTAGCATATCAATGAGTTCCATGATCTGTGATACGCGTCCTTGAGAGTGGCTAAGTATGAGAGAAGGTTCCTGGGTTTTCTTTAGTATGTGGATTATATGTAAGATGAGTAGGTTAGGATTCAAATGTTTATCAAGGGCTTGAACTTGGATTTGGGAGGGGTATTTTATATGCATTGTCCACATACTTTAATGGAGGTTGTTGGTAAGGCCTACATTGCAAAGGAGAATAGGGTGAATACCGAGTAGGCCTGAGACAGGGTGAGGAGTGGCATCCAATAGTTAAAGCATAGTAGGTTGAAGGGAATGACCCCTTTCCCTCATGGAAGATATGGATATGTCTAGTCTTCCTTAGAATTGCCACAAAAACACCAGAAGTCTTGTCCACTGTTCAGACTACCACTGAGACATGATGCACAGGGAGGACGTAATGCATTGTCCACATACTTTAATGGATGTTGTTGGTAAGGCCTACATTACAAAGGAGAATAGAATGTATACCGAGTAGGCCTAAGACAGGGTGAGGAGCGGCATCCAATAGTTAAAACATAGTAGGATGAAGGGAATGACCCCTTTCCCTCATGGCAGACATGGATATGTCCAGTCTTCCTTCGAATTTCCACAACAACACCAGAAGTATTTTCCACTATTCAGACCACCATCGAGATAGGATGCACAGAGAGGACGTAATGCATTGTCCACATACTTTAATGGAGGTTTTTGGTAAGGCCTACATTGCAGAGGAGAATAGGGTGAATACCGAGTAGGCCTGAGATAGGGCGAGGAGTGGCATCCAATAGTTAAAGCATAGTAGGTTGAAGGGAATGACCCCTTTCCCTCATGGCAGACATGGATATGTCCAGTCTTGCTTCAAATTTCCACAACAACACTAGACGTCTTGTCCACTGTTCAGACCACCACCGAGAGAGGATGCATAGATAGGACGTATTATGGGGCCTCAAGCTAGCAAACCTATCAGGAAATAAACTCCACCTAGGGCCCAGTAAGCCATAGCACGTCCACAATACCAATAGTCTATGGCATTATTATTGGGGTCTACAACATAGACACCCATAGTGAATGGAGTGGTTGTCATTCATTTGAGGGGACCAAGTATTTGTTTCGGGTGTTGTTTATAGGGTCATCCCATGAGATATTGTCTGTATAACCCTAATAATAATGGTATGGGTCCTATTTCAAATTTTATAGTTGTTGACATGGCTCACAGCCACAAGATATATGTAGTGGTCGAGAACCACTAGGTATAGTAGTAGGGCACAATGATTGAGACTGCAAGTAACATTGATGGTATTTCTTCCTCGATCATGTTTGATTTAGGCTCTTTTGATTCTTTATTTCTCAATTCTTAGTAGAGCTATGTAGGCTGGTGACAGTTAGGTAGGGGTGTAGTTGGGATGTTGATATGGCTTTAGGAGAGAAGGTCTCAGTGGAATCCTTGGTCAAGGAGTGTGTAGTTGACCTAGGACCCTTCACCATGACCCCGAATCTTCATATCCTTCCTTTGGGTTCTTATGGAGTTAGTTTGGGTATGAATTGGCTATCTGCACATAGAGTTAGAGTAGATTGTTATAGAAAGGTGATATCACCTATAGATGATTTATGTGTGGAGTTAGTGATAGTAGGGGTTACAAAGCCTATTTATATTGACACCATATCCAATATATAATTTAAGTAGTGTTTGCACTGGGGATGTTAGTTGTATGCTATTACTGTTAGTGATGGATAAGAGGATGAGTCTAGTGTTCCTTCACTCGATGATTATCCAATTTTTAGAGATTTTGTGGATGTCTTTCTTGGCGAGTTACCTAGCCTACCTTCGCCATGTGAGATATATTTTCATATATATTACGTTCCTAGAGCAGAGCTTATCTCATTTGAGCCATATAAGATGACCACCTGTAATATCTGTAAGCCCTTAGGGTGCACCAGGTTTTTTTTTGGAAGAAGGATGGATCCTCGTGATTGTGTATCGATCAAAGACTGTTGAACAAAGTAACAATCAAGAATCATTTCCCCCTTCTACACATTGATGATTTTTTTCTCAAATGAAAGGGGCGACAATATTTTCTAAGATAGACCTCAAGTCAGGGTATCATAAGTTAAGGATTGAGGAGGTAGATACTCATAAGATAAAATTTTGCACGAGATATGGCCACTACGAGTTTACAATTGTTCCATTTGATTTGAGGAATGCCCCCCGTAGTATTCATGAGTTTGATGAATGGGGGTATTCAAGAAATTTTTAGGCCGCTTCATGCTTATATTCCTAGATGAAATTTTTATTTTCTCATGCACACATGAGGAGCCCAAAGAGCACCTTCCACATGTTCTGCAATGTCTTCAAGATCAGAAACTTTATGGGAAGCTTAATAAGTTAGCATTATTTTAGTCAGATTTTCAATAGTTGGGTCACATTATTGCTAGTGAAGGTATCACAGTTGATCCTTCCAAGAAAACAGCTATCATTACAATGTCAAACAATGTGACCGAGGTATTAGCTTCATGGGAGTAGCAGGGTATTATAAGAGGTTTGTGTAATATTTTTCCTATATTACTCATCCCATCAATTCCCTTTAGCGTAAACGGAAGATGTTTGTCTTGTCAAACTGATATAAGAAGGCCTTCACTACTCTTATGGAATTCCTTACGACAACGCCTATCCTAGTAGTGCCAAATCCATAGAGGGATTTATTTTCATGTACAGATGATTCATTGGAAGGGATAGGAGGATTTTTTTATGAAGGATGATCAAGTTCTTTCCTTTGAGTCTTGCAAACTCATAGATTATGAGCTTAATTACCAACATCATGACTTTGAGCTTGCATTAGTGGTCCATTCTTTGGTTTGGTGGAAAATTTTTCTATTGGGCAAGAGGTTCACACTCAGGGAAGACAATTTGAGCCAACAAAACTTATTCACACAGTCCAATATCAACACCTATCAATGGTTTTGAATGGAGCTTCTATACGAGTATGAAATGGAGATTGACCATGTGAAGGGGAATGAGAATGTGGTTGTAGACACCATGAGTCAACGGAGGGACCTTACCATGGCTACAATAGTGAGTACATATTTGAGGGCCAGGATCTTGTAGTAGCTTCCTCATGACAGGCTCTACCTTTCATCTAAAGTAGAGTTTTATTTACACAAACCCCTTATGAGGAAGTTTGAGGGGCTATCATCAGAGTCATATGGGATTCTTCAATACATGGTCTGGATTTATGTACCTAGATACATAGGATTGAGATAGGATATCTTATCAGAGTCTCATTGTGCATCTTATTCAGCCCATCTAAGGGTGAAGAAGATGCATGCTTCTCTGAGGAAATTATTCTTTTAGAGTAGTCCTTGACAGGATATAACCCTATTTATATCATGTTTTTTGGAGTGTTAGAGGGTGAAGCTTGAGCATCAAAATTCAGTTGGCCTTCTATATCCTAACCTTATACCAAAGTGGAAATTGAACACCATTTCCATGGATTTCATTTTGGGGCTACCTACATAGAAATACCACATGTTGGTATCTAAATTTATTCTCCCTTATAAACTAAGAAGCATCAAAGATTTAATAGGACACTGAGAGACAGAAAGATCATATTTTGAGTCGTTTTGTAGCCATGGAGAGGATTTGTTTGAATCTTTATCACTCAGGCATTAGATAAATGGATAGCACCTTCATTAAGGATTTGATATATCCTCACTGCTTTAGGCCATGCCTTTCAACCAGGGTGAGAGAGCTCACTTTTTAACCTCTATCGGCGAAGGAGAATGAAGATATCCTTCCTTGAACAAATCTAAAAGGAGACCCGAAGAAAATATGATCAATGCACAACAATTTAACTCTCACGAGTTGTCACTTCTAAAGAATGGTGATATTTCCTAGACAGGGCTAAGGTTACTGAAGACATTATGGAACCCTGATTACTTCTACATATTTTAGCAGTAGAATTTATACATTTGTGGAAACACATGGAAAACAAAGGTAGTTCAGGAACGATTCATTATTTTGGAGTAAATTTTGGTGGGATATTAAGTGGGATAAATTTTATTATACCAGATCTTTGAGAGACTTCACAAAAATTGGAAAGATAAATGATAAAAAGCTTCAGAATAGCTAAAATATTCCTTCAACTAGAAGGTGTGCATCAATGGAGGCCAAGATTTACACATTTTCACATAATCTCTAATAATTTAACACGAAGGATCAACCTAAAGACTCAATAAAACATCAAAAACCCTTGGTTCCTCATGCCTAAGATACACTCGAAGGATTACAGACAATATTTATCAACGAATGACAGTGAAGTGATTTTAAATTGTTTATCTCATTGTAGGTTGAGGCTCTTCTTGAAATGAAATTGAAAATGCCACTAAACTTTCATAGGGATGAGATCATGTGTGATTCAGATGGAATTTAACACAAGATTGTAATAAGAATAAGAAAAACTACTTGCAGACATTTTGAAATAAAGTAGATACAAATTTCTCCAAGATTGACACAAATTAACTCGAAGTTGATAAAATTCATCAGCAGGAGAAAGTTTTCTTTGAACAGTCTCAGAGCTTGTCAATGGCTATACATTCGCAACCAACTCAACGTGATTGAAATCTAAAACACAGGAAATTAACAAGTTTCTTGAAATTTTCACTCAGTAAGACGGGCTCTCTAAAATTTTCTTTTAAGAATTCACCCCCCCTTTTTGCAAGAGTATTCTCATTACATTTATACATTTCACTTGCTCATTCATCCCAAAATTTACCCCCAAAAAGAAGAATATTCAAGGGACCGTTTCTTGTTACCAATTTGCCTCAGAAAGTGAAATTTAACAAATTCATATCCGAAAGCTACCAGGTGGAGTGATTATGAACTAATCACATTCCTCAGACCCTCCACTAATGAGTAGGATGCCATTCCACAAATTTTTGGCAATCCTTCTAATCATTTTGATTCTGTCATACGAGAAATCCCCGTTTTAATCATTTTCCAGAGGATCTGTAAAGATGGATTTGACAGGTAATCCTTTTCTCTCTCAAGCAAACATCTTTTGCATATTTTGTGCCTGCAACCTCCATCATTTCATCCTTTTCCCTCTCTATTCTATGAAACTTTGTCCCGCATCATGCTTCTTTGGTAATTCTCATTTTTGCAAGTGCCTAAGCACATCCAACTTCAAAATATTGACCTTAACAATCCTTGGACTCAAAAATTAAGTTATAAATCCATTCAATGGCACTTTACAGATAAAAACGACAAGCAATTTCATAAAAAATGATGAAAAACAGTGCGTATTCACATCTTGAGGAGTCTTAGAGAAAAAATGGTAGAAAAATAGATGCAATGCACAATCACCATTTATTTTTCCCCTTCTCAACTTTAGATTAAATCCCTCCATGTGTTTTCTTGGGGAAAGTACAAAGGTGAGGTACATAGGCAAGTTTCCAAACAAGCACGGGCCTGCCACGTGCTTTGGGCCCAAGAAAAAACACCTTTTGGCCTTTGAAAAATGTCAGTATAAAAAGGAGCTAGTGGAAGCCACGTGTCTCAATGGCGCACTTTGAGATGGTCCCCAAAAGCGGAGACCTCAAGAAAGCACGGGCTCACCACGTTTGTAAGTCCAGTAAAGTTGTTTGAAAAAGTTTAAGGACTAGTGGAAGGCACCATGTGTCTAGGGTCTGAGATAGTTTTCTTTATCCGTTGAAAAGTCCAAGCAAGGGAAGAGTGAGCGGAAGCCTCCAAGTGTCCTCCTAGCGCTTCTTCAAAATAAAACTTAGTGGTAAGTCCCCAAACACGCGTGGTCCCTCCTAGTATCCCAAGCCTTTAGAAATTTTCTTGAAAATTTTAAGTATAGAGAGGAGCCGGAGGAATCCTCCACATGTCTGCTTGGCACAACTCTAAGGTCAAACCGAAAAGAGAATTTTCAAATGAGTGCGGCCCTCCACATGGACAAGTATTGAGTTGAAGCAGGCCTTAGAATTTCTAAGTTCCCCATTGAGCCACATCCAATTAGAAAGGGCCATGTTTCCATATATGCTGAGATGTAAATTGATGGGGAAAACACACCCGTCAAACCGTAAAATGTAGGGAAATCACCATTTGTAGCTGGAAATGAATCTTTCTTTCACGATAGAGAATTTGGAAATGATAGAAGGCCATAATGTGATTTGTTGAGCCACATCCAATCATAAAGGACCACTTTTCCATAGGTATTGGGACAAAAATTGACAGGGAAAATGAAACACAACTATGGAAAAATGGAAGGAAGGGAAAAAACCTGATTTTACGCCCAAGTTACAAATTCTTCCACATGGACAAAGGAATGGAAAACAAATTCTAGAATAAAATTGATCCTCAACCAAAGAAAGGGACTGATCATGGAAACCAAATGGAGGACATAGTTTTCATGCATCAATATGGGGAGATAGAAAAGATGACAAAGCCCACAAATTGAAGAATTTCAAGGACAAACGAGGTGAGATCAAATTGAGCACCAACATCAGTTGCAACTCGGGGATGGGCACTCCCTATGATTGCCACAAGGAAAAATAGTAGAACAAGTGCCAAAAGTAGACCATTGGGTGAAGAAGTCAAAGAACAATCTTACAGAGCAGAACAATAATAACCATCTCCCCCAAGGACGAACCAAGAAACCAACAAAATGGTCACCAAGGACCAGGATGAAATAAAACAGAAAAACATGAAAGCAGAAAGAAACCAAATGCCTATACACTGTATAATGGTGTATACCTTGATTCTCAAAAATCAATCAAGGAAATGTTTCAAATGTCTACCATTAATAGGAAATTCAAGAAATTCCCCATCTAGGTCTTTTAAGAAGAAAGTAGGTTCACTAAATCAAATGTCAATTGAATAAGGGCCGATCTAGAATGCATCAAACTTTCCATGTTTTCCCTTATCCTCGTGCCTTACGTCCCATAATATTACTAGATCTCCCACACTAAAATCTCTTGGAGTCACCTTTTTGTCAAACAACTTATTCAATTTTATTCTAAATTTCACATGCCTCTGATGGGATGCCCTTCTTTCCTCATCTAACCCAACAATCTGATTTATGTGAGCATCATAGGGACTAACCTCTTGATCTTCAATTTTTTGAACAAACTGAAATGAAGATAATTTTAAATGAAGGGGCAGCAAATCTTGAGGTCCATAAACCAGCTCAAATGGGCTTTTACCAGTAGCTCATTTAACAGTGATTCGATCAGCCCAAACAACAAACTTCAATTGTTCACCCCACTTCCTTTTTTTCAACTCCAAATTCCTTCTAATTATCTTAAATATATTTTTACTGTTGGACTCTGCTTGTCCATTTCCTTGGGGATTACAATTGGAAGCATATGTAAAATTTCCCTGATATTCGTGGCACATAGCCACCAATGGTTTAGCTTGAAATTTGATGGCATTATTAGCAACTATTTTGGCAGGTACCCTAAATCTGCAGATGATATAATTCAGGATAAAATCCATGATAATTTGGTGAGTTTCCTTCTTGGTGGGGATTTTTTCTACCCACTTATTGAGGTAGTCTATGGCTACAAGAATCCATTTATGATCAGCACTGGAAGGATCTGAAATATCACCAGTGAAATTCATTCCCCATTGCTTAAGTGGGGCTTCAATTGACACAGGCTGCAAAGGGAACCTGAATCTTTCAGTATTCCAGAAAAATGCTAGCAATTTTCACATTTCTAACCAATAGAGTTGTATTCTTGAAAAGAGTTGGCCACCAATAACCAGCCCTCAAGATTTTATGTGTTGTAACTCTTCCAACAAAATGTCCCCCACAAACTCCTCCATGGAGATTAGAAATTATTTTAGGGGCCTCATCTTCAGTGATGAATCTCAAGAGAAATCCTTCAGGGTTCTTCCAAGATAACCCAAAATTAGTAATGACATATTTTTGGGAGGCTAAATTTAGAGATATTTTCTAATTTCTAGTCAAATGTTTAGGGAAACATAGATGTCTAAGATAAAAGATTATATCTTTGTACCATTCAGAGCTTACCAAATTTTCAAGGACATCCACCCTTTCTCCTTTTACTTCATTCACCTCAATAGTTCGCAAGTTTCTCTAAGCCATAGCCTAGCTAGGCCCAAACCTCTTATCAATTTTGTGGTTGGATATCCATGTCATATTTATGCCACTTGTTTACCCATCTACATCTTTTGCTTGAGACCTCCATCTCTGATAAGATACCTTTCACCATGGTGTGGGGAATATAAGCAACAACTTTAGAGCTCAAGATGTAAGGTCTCAAAACCTTTGTTGCTTTCACCAAGGAAAATGCTTGCTTATCCGTGATGGTTTACTTCAACTCAGCTCCTTACAATGCCTTACTGAAGAAGGAAATTGGTCTCTCAGCCCCTTTATCATCCTTCTACAACAAGGTCCATGCAATGGTGTTGTCTAAAGAAAAATAAAACATTTGAAAAGGCTTCTTGTAATTTGGAGCTTCCAAAACAGGGGCATGATTTAATGCTTCTTTAATCCCATTGAAAGCTTGAATGGAAGTTTCTTCCCATTTGATAACCATGTCCTTCTTCATCATGCTAGTAATGGGGATGGTCAGCTCAACAAAGTTAGAACTAAATATTCTGATAAAGTTTATTTGTCCAAAGAAGGATTGGACTCCCTTCTCAGTTCTCAAAATTGGAACCTTTCTAATGGCTTCTACTCTCTTGGGATCAATCATGACCCCTTCCTTTGATATAATGTTACTAGGAAACTTTACCTTTTGCACTCCAAAATGGAACTTCTTGGGATTCATTAATATGCCATACTCTCTACACCTTAACAACATTCTCTCCAAGTGTTGCAAGTGATTATTTCTTTTTCTGGAAAACAAAGTTACATCTTCTTGATAAACAAAAATGAAATCATTAATATAACCAGCAAATGCTACATCCATTGCTCTTTGGAAATTTACTCCAGCATTCATTAAGCCAAAAGGCATCCTGGCATAAACATAAGTTCCCCAAGGAGTGGTAAAGGTAGTCTTTCTTCTTTCTAACTCCTTCACAACAACTTGATTATAGGTAGAGAAACCATCCAAAGTGGATAACAATCCAGAACAATTTACCAATTATAGCATATTCTCCATGTTTGGTAGAGGGTAATTATCTTTTAATGATGCTTTATTCAAGTTCTGAAATTCTGTGCACAACCTGATATCACAATTATTTTTTCTGACAGGTACTAAATTTACAACCCAAGATGAGTACCTTATGGGATGAATGATCCATCCATCCCTAAACTTCTTCTATTATTCATGCATCTTCAAAGAAAGGAGTAGATTTATCAGCCTCTATTTTTTCCTGAAAGGCTTGGGATTAGATTCAAGAGGAATTTCATGTTGGAATAAATCTTCCTTATATGCCTTCAACTCAGAGTAAGACCAAGCTAGGTAGTCTTGATATTTCTTCAACAATTGAAGATAGGAAAACTTCTCTTCCTTGCTCAAATTTCTTCCTAACCATATTTTACGTGGTTTTTCCTTTGTTCTCAGGTCATTCTCTTCCACATATCTTCAAACTGACATACTTCTATTAATAATGCAATCAACATTACCAAAGTTTTATTCAAGTGCCACCAAACCTATGGGAATCACGTTTTCCTTCAGTTGGATGATGTCTTTTCCAAATAAAATTTCCTTTCCTTTAGTAGCACACACCATTGGTTCCCAGTCTATTTTTGTCAGGAAACTCACCTTGGTTCTATAGAAACTGTTTCAACTGGGCATCATCATCGAACACTTGCCAATTTTTAACATTATCAGGGACAAATGGCCTTGTTAGTATTTCAACATCATACTCATAAAATTGAAATATTGTACAATTTCAAAATCTAGATCCTAGCACTGCTAACTTGTCTGCAACAACATTAAACTTTCAATCATGGTGCACAATATGAAATGATTCAAACATTTTAATCAAATCCCAAACTACATGCTTGTATTTTTTCATTCACTAATTTTTAGTAGCATACAGTTTTCTAATCTGCTTGACAATCAGGTATGAATCTCCTTTGACAATGATGTCACTTACACCATATTTCCATGCAATTCTCAAACCAAATAACAATGCTTCATATTCAACAATGTTGCTAGTGCATTCAAAGTTGAGTTTGAAAGAAAAAACAAACTCTTCCTGGCATGGAGAAATCAGAAGAATACCAGCACCATTTCAATACTTGGAACAAGCTCCATCAAATAGCAAGGTCCAAGGAAAACCTACTTGTTCAATACATTTACATTGATCAATCTTGTGCTCTTTGCCATCAGCAAATCCAACAAATTTATTAGCATATACATCAACATACAACACTTCATAAGAAGCATTATTGGGATCTTCAATGAGGTACAACATCGTCTTCTCTCCATACATCTTTACAAGGTTACCTACAATTGGAATGGTTACAAAAGACATATCCATCTTAACACTCCCACAAATACTTACAGCTGACATTCTTGTTAACAACATGCCCCATTTGGCAGGGAAATCAACAATAACAACATCAAGTTTCAAGTTCTTACCTAGATAAGCTACAAGTTGTACCACCAAACCTTTTACACATCCTACAACTAGAACCTCTCTAGAATCCATTAAAATACACATGCCATAAGATGTTGTGACTTTAATGTTCAATTCATTCATGAACTCTAGAGGCATATAATTGCATGATTCCCTGGAATCAAACATACAATTGTGCAATAGTCTGTCCTTAATAATCAATGTTGTAAAAAATAGATCAACATTTAATTGAGACTTAACCAAAGATGTTCCCAAGTAAATTTCAGGTTGTTCATCTATCTCCTCCAAATGCTGGTAGTTTTTCTAGGTCTATAATGATTGGAGGAGGAGTGTCTACATTATTTATATTTATTCCTTGGGTACTCCTATCTTCTTCCAATCCAAAATACTCAAAGGCCCTCTTCTTGTGCTCAGGAATCCTAAGAAGTTGAATAATTGGAACAAAAATCTTGATCTGACTCAAGACTTGGATAATGTCATAAGGAATGTATTTGGGAAAAGCAGCATTTTGAGAAAGATTGACAAACTCATTAGATGGCACGAGATTTTTTACATTTTTAGCATGGGTGGGAACACCAGTTCTACTTGAGATAACAAGGCCTTTACCAGATGTATCTTTCTCTGGAGTTTCTTTTGGGATATTGGTGAGAACTGGGGTTTTTGGTTTGGCTTGAGGCCCTACCCCTTTGAGATCTTTACTTCTTGTGTTATACTCCTTTTCTTGGGAAAAAACAAAGTTCATTAACAAATACCTATCCTCTTCTGATGGGATTCCTCCATCATACTTCTTAATCATTAAAGCCCTTATATACTCAAAATCATTATTAGGAAGTTCAAAATATTGTACCATATCTATTTCTAAATTATGAGAGGGAGGAAGAAGAGGTACCTGGTGAAATGCAATCGTAAAAACTTGCAGCAATTCTTGCACTTATTACTTCAGTTGAAGTTGCTCCTTGTTGTGAGCTTGTAGAGTAATCCACCATGCATGCATCATCATCAGTGTTACCATCATCATCAACTTTTTCAAGTTTATGATCTACTTCACATGGTGGGTGGGGTAAGAAATATTTTTCACACTAATCAATTTCATTTTTCTCTTCAACAAAAACAACTCTGGAATTTAGAAGATCATGCACTACTCTATTTTCCCTAGCTTGGGGTTGTCTAGCTCCTATGGGTCCTTTAACTTTGCCATCAGATATTTGATCATTTCTAGGATGATTTGAAAATATTTATTGTCCTTGTTGCCTATGCTGACCTTGAGAACCTTGTCTAATCCCCTTCTCTACCCTGGCCAATTTGTAGGATATTTCATTAACATCCCCGACCAAACTTTTCACAACCTCCTCCAGATCCACAAACTTACTTGACTGAGGCTTCTCTGGATTGATCAGCCTGATGCCTTCTCTCTTAGGAGGTTTACCAATTTCCTTGATGTTATTCTCAATGTACAAAGCCATGGTGAAGGCTTGTCTCAATGTTGTTGGGTTCTTGTCTCTTAAATAATAGGCAACTTTACTATCAAAAGCATCATATTATTTTATCAAAAAAGAAACATTACTTGGCCTTAGGATCACAGGAAACCTATTTAGGTTCTTATTGAACCTTGTATTGAAGTCATGAACAAAATCATTAGGATTCTTTTTTATATTTTGAAATTCTGATAAAAGAAACGTAGGGTTTGTTTTATCACCATACAACAGTCTAAAAGAATTATTCATTTTTTTCCAAGAATCAATGGAATTATCTAGAAAAGATTTATACCAGTACCTTGCAACTTATTCTAGAGTATGGATAAAAAAATTAATGTACACATCCTCAAATTTCTCCATCATATTGACAAAGAGTTTCAAGTGCTAATCATCAGTGTTTGCATTATTTCCTTAAAAATTAGGAAGTTTGTTTCTTACATCTTCTAGCATAGCATTTGGATAGCCAACCATAATTCTAAAATTGATGGGACCAAAAGTATTAACAACAAATGGAGGTCTTGGTGTGGGCTGATCCATATTATTTTGAGGAGGTTACCTTGGAGGAGATGCAAACTGATGAGGAGTGAGAAGTCTATGTGGTACTTGGATGTAATTATCAGAATGAATGCCCTCTAAAGGCTCTGTTTCTTGGAAAACTCTATCAGATTTATAAAATACAGGGGTAGATTGAGAAGAAAAATTTTCAAATACAAATGAAGGACCCTATCTAGATGGAGAATTCAATTCAAAAAAGAGACTACCTGATTCAGATTCTCTTGGGGAAGTATTGTAATCTTCAATCACATGCTAATCAATTTCACCAATGGAGATCTCTTTTCTTGATGCTTGATCTCCAAAAACCTTCCAAATTATTTTTCCTTCCGAATTAGAATTTCCCACCTCTAGAAATAACCTTCTAATAGGGTCCTTAGTGAAGAAATATATTCTTGCTTCCAGCTTTGCAGAGATTAATGACAAATCTTACTTGATATATGTTAAGACATTGGTATTTATTAAGAATAAAAATAGCATGGAGTTGCGACTAAGGATTTTCACCTTAGTTTGTGCAAATGAACTATGAAAGACCTATCAAATGTCTGTCAATACTAGATTCATGCAAAGATTACAAGATCTTCTATAATTCTACCTAAATTTTTCAATGATGATACAAAATTTAGTGCAATAACTGTACAAGCTAGAAATATTACCCTCAGAACTTACAGATCTGAATAGATAATGATGTTTTAGCAATGTATTAGCACACAAAACATGTAAGAAGTATTACTAGGGTATGTATGCAATGCATTTGTAAAATAATTCAAAGAGTCGCCGACAATGGCACCATTCTGGTGTTGTTGATAGGCCAAATAAATCTCGGAGCTCAAATAATCCCTGTCAATGCTAATAACTCCCCAATAACATAACCAGTCTAGTGTTGTTGACGGGCCAAATGGATATGAACTAGAAACAAATCAACAAATCATCCTTGGCAACGACGCCATTCTTGTGTTGTTGATGGGCCAAATGGATATGAACTAGAAACAAATCAACAAATCAGCCTCGGTAAGAGTGCCATTCTAGTGTTGTTGATGGGCCAAATGGATATGAACTGGAAACAAATCAACAAATCATCCCTAGTAATTGTGTCATTTTGGTGTTGGTATTCAAAATAATTCTCGCTTGGAAACTGAGCAACATCAAATATTTAGTAGGACACTGAGAGAAAGACAAATCATATTTTGAGTCATTTTGTAGCTAGGGAGAGGATTTTTCTGACTCTTTATCACTCGAGCATCGAAGAAATGGATAGAACCTTCATTAAGGATTTGATCTGTCCTCACTACTTTAGGAAGTTCCTTTCGACCAAGGTGAGAGGACCCATTTTGTAACCTCTTTCGGTGAAGGAGAACAAATATATTCTTCTTTGCACAAATTTGAAAAGAGACCCAGAGAAAATATGATCAATGCACAAAAATTTAACTCTCACGAGTTGTCACTTCTAAAGAATGCTGATTTTTCCTAGACAGGGCTAAGGTTCCTAAAGACATTATGGAATCTTGATTGCCTCTACATATTTTAGTAGTAGAATTTATATATTTGTGGACACACATGGAAAACAGGGGTAGTTCAAGATGGATTCATTGTTTTTGAGTAATTTTTGTGGGAGATTAAGCAGGATAAAATTGATTATACCACATCTTTAAGAGACTTCACATAGATTGGAAAGCTAAATGACATAAACCTTCAGAATAGCTAAAACATTCCTTCAACCAGAAGGTGTGCATCAATGGAGGCCTAGATTTTCACGGTTTCACATAATCTCCAAGAATTTAACACGAAGGCTCGAGCTAAAGTCTCATTAAAATATCAAAGACCCTTGGTTCCTCATGCCTAAGATACACTCAAAGGCTTACAGACAATATTTATCACCAAATGATAGTGAAGTGGTTTTAAATTCTTTATCTCATTGCAATATGAAGGCTATTATTGAAATGAAATTACAAATTCCACTAAATTATCATAAGGATGAGATCCTGTGTGATTCAGAGGCACTTTAACACAAGATTGTAATAGGAATAAGAAAAACTACTTGTAGACATTCTGAAATAAAGTAGACACAAATTTCTCCAAGATTGACATAGATTAACTCAAAGTTTATTAAATTCATCAGCAGGGGAATGTTTCTTTGAATAGTACCAGCTCTTGTCAATGGTTGTACACTCATAACCAATTTAACTTGATTGAAATATAAAACATATTAAATTAACAGGTTTCTCAGATTGGTTTCTTAGGAAGACAGGATCTCTCAAATTTTCTCTTAAGAATTCAACCCTCATTTTTCAAGAGTATTCTCATTGCATTTATACATTTCATTCTCTCATTCATCCCAAAATTTCCCCCTAAAAAGAAGAATATTCGAGGGCATTTTCTTTTTACCAATTTGCCTCATAAAGTGACGTTTAACATATTCACATCTGAAAGCTTCTAGGTGGACCAATTATGAACTGATCACATTTCTCAGACCCTCGACTAATGATTAGGATGCCATGCCACAACGTTTTGGCAGTCATTCTAATCATTCTAATTTTGTCATGTGAGAAATCCCTGTTTTAATCATTTTCTAGAGGCTGTGTACAACTAGATCTAACAGGTAATCCTTTTCGCTCTCGAGGAAACACCTTTTTCATCTTTTATTCCTGCAACCTCCATCATTTCATCCTTTTACCTCTCTATCATCTACAACTCTGTCCCGCATCCAACTTCGCTTGTAATTCACATTTTTTCAAGTACCCGAGCAATTCCAACTTCAAAATATTAACCTTAACAATCATTGGACTCACAAATTAAGTTCTAAATCCATTCAATGGTACTTTGCAGACAAAAATGACATGGAATTTCATAAAAAAAAGATGAAAAACAATGTGTATTCACATCTTTAGGAGTCTTGGAGAAAAATTGGTGGAAAAATAGATGCAATGCACAATAACCACTGATTTTGACCCTTCTAAACTTTAGATTAGAGCTGTACATGTGTTTTCTTTGCACAACTACAAAGGTGAGGTACATAGGAAAGTTTCCAAAAAAGCATGGACCTTGCACATGCCCTGGGTCCTCGAAAAACACCTTTTGGCCTTTGAAATATATCACTATAAAAGGGATCTAGCAGAAGCCTCCACATGTCTTAATAGCACACTTTGAGATGGTCCCAAAAATTGGAGACCCCAAGCAAGTGCACGCTCACCACGTGTCTTAGTCCGAAAGAGCTGTTTGAAAAAGTTGAAGGACCACTAGAAGGCACCATGTGTCTAGGGTCCGAGACAGTTTTCTTTGGCTGTTGAAAAGTCCAAGCAAGGGTAGAGTGAGTGGAAGCCTCCAAGTGTCCTCTTGACGGTTCTTCAAAATAAAACTTAGGGGCAGGTCCCCAAATAGTCGTGGTCCCTCCACATTTACCAGGCCTTTAGAGAGTTTCTTGAAAAGTTTAAGTATAGAGAGGTACCGGCAGAATCCTCCACATGTCTCCCTAGCACAACTCCAAGGTCAAACTAAAAGGTGAATTTTTAGATGATTCGGCCCTCCACATGGACAAATTTTGAGTTGAATCAAGCCTTATAATTTCAAAGTGCCCTGCTGAGCTGCATCCAACTAGAAAGGGCCACATTTCCATAGATGCTAAGATGTAAATTGATAGGGAAAACACACCCGTCAAATCATAAAATGTAGGGAAATCACCATTTGTGGTTGGAAATGAATATTTATTTCAGGAAAAATAATTTAAAAATGATATAAGGCCCAAATGTGATCTACTGAGCCACATCCAATCAGAAAGGATGAATTTTCCACAGATATTGGGAAAAAAATTGACTGGGAAAACAAAATGCAACTATGTGAAAAATGGAAGGAAGAGGAAAAACTTGATTTTATGCCCAAGTTATACAAATTCTTCCACATAGACAAAGGAATAGAAAAAAAATTCTGGACTAAAAGTGATCCTCAACCAAAGGAAGGGACTAATCATGGCAACCAAATGGAAGACATATTTTCCATGCATCAATACGGGGAGATAGAAAAGATGATAGAGCCTGCAAACTAAAGAATTTCAAGGACAAACAAAGCGAGATCAAATTAAGCACCAACACCACCATGATGCCATCATGGTCAGGGTGGATATATTAGTTAAGGTAGATCATTTTTCTCTGGTGAAGACAACTTATACAGCTAGTGAAAATTTTTGAGTCTATTTGTATGATATATCTTACATTTATAGGATTTTGTGGAAGATCATGTGTAACCGCGACCCTTTGGACACATCACATTTTTGGACCACCATGCAATCTATTCTTGGGATGAGGATTAACTTCATTACCACTTATCACTTGGATATAGATGGTCAAACAGGGTGGGTCAACCAAATATTAGAGGATATGCTTCACATATACGTCAAGGATTAATAGTAGTGTTGGGAGGATTATTTATTTCTTGTAGAATTTTCTTACAACAACAATTTTTAGAGTTCCATCTCCAAGACACAATTTTAGGCATTACACAATAGAGAGTGTAGGAATCCACTGAGATGGGGAAGGTTGGAGGACATGGTTTCTCTTGGACCATCCATATTACAGGATATGGAGCAGTAGGCCAACTTGATTAGAAAAATATGAAAGAAGGCAAAAGATACACAAAAGTAGTATGTAGATCAAAGAAAATTTGACAAGATTTTTGAGTTAGGATCAAAGGTTCTCCTAAGAGTCAGACTTCATAAGATCCCTATCCTTTATGGAAAATTTTCTATGCTAGCTTCTAGATTCCTGGGCCCATTCTAGATCTTGGAGAGGATTGGTCCCATAATGTATCACCTAGCCTTGCCACATAGCTTATCTCACATCAATGATGTTTTCCATGTTTTTGTACTTTATACTCCAGATCCTTCTCATGTATTGGATTGAACTTCCTTGCAAGTGTAGCAGAAGGGGAAGATGACCATGGAGCCCATGTGCATATTTGAGCGTAGGACATTTGAGGCCATGAGATCAATCAGGAGTGCGTCCAGTGAGATCAATATGATGAGACATCAGCTACTTGGGAGGACGTAACTTTTCTATGCGATCAGTTTCGACACTTGTTCTAGTTACTTCCAGGAGAAATTTGAGTCTAAGGGGAGGGGGATGTAGTGCCCACTCCTCTTCGACAATCATTTGTTTTGTTATTTTGATTCCTATCTTCTTAAAAAAAATTATATACCATTTTGGATAGTATGTGATAGACTATATGGACATTTATTATTATGGATTATATGATGCTTGCTGATATTGGTAGACATATGTGGCTCTTATTATGGATTTTATGATATTAACAAACCTTGGTAGACATTCTATACATGATGATTTGTGTTGCTCTAATTATGTTCTAACACCCTCTTTCTTGACAGTTACGACAATGTTTATATGATTGAAATAACCTGGTGTGCATTGATATTGTGGTATATTTATTCTATCATGATAGTGATTGATAAACATAGATGTGAATTCCACAGATGTCATAGAAGAGAGATGGTGATTACTAGTTACTGTAAATGAATGAATTATGCTTAATTGTGTAATACCTATATTGATTTAATTATGATGTACATTTATGAATGTGTGATGGATGAAATATATATGTTTTATTTCCATGATGTATTGATGTAAAAGGAAGTTTTATTTATGATTACATGAAAAAAATCACACAAAAAGGTGGGACTAGTGAGGCTAACCATGGAATAATATCACATGTTCTCGACGTGGTTGCCCTTGCAGCTATGTGTATGTTGTAATTTTTCATCTTCACTCGTATCTTTATTGAACGTCTCCATGGGGTAGAACCTCCTTTGTTACCTTACGTGTTTTGTGGTTGTTTCATTTCTTTTTGGTGTGAATTTTTTTATTTTAGTTAGTTCTTATGTGGGTCCTCTTTTGGTTCATGTCCATGGTATTCCCTTAGTTTTATGATGTTTATAATGTGGGAGTATGTTAATCTGGAGAATGTTGATTTTGAAATGCATCCTTGAATCCCTATATATAATTTGGTCTAGTGCCCCTAATCAAGTATGTAATTGTAAAGCATTGTTAAGGTTTGAAAGGGGTAAGTATGGGGACTATGTTTATGTGACCTTGACCTTATTATTTGCTTTAATTTATGAATTTTGTTGGTGGCATTGGGTTGTTTTCCACCCCTTCACCTCCACTACCATATTTTGGCTTTGATCCTAAATTAGGAAGCTTGTGGGACAAGTATTACTTGTCCCACACTCCTAAATCACCCCTCCCAACCTTATCTATGACCCTAGGAGTGATTTTTATCATTTAGTCATGTGAAATTAGGAGAAAAGAGGAAATTAATTAACTCATATTTCTTGGTTCCTTAATTTTTATTTTAGAATGTGCACTTGGGGTTTGAGTGCAATTTGGGATTTTTCATAACCTTAACTACCCATTCATAAGGTCTTGTTATGGGTACGAGGGGGCTGAAGTGGATTTGTGAATGATTATGTGGCATCCTACGTGGAGCCACATCATCTCTCCCACCCCTAAATCTATTTATATGCCCTCTTTATATGATTTTGGGGTTACACATTTTTGTTCCTTTAAACTTGCAATTGAAGGGGCTAGTATGCATGCTTTTGTGGAGTGGAATTTTGAGTGAAAAGGTTGAATAAATTGGATGCAAATTATGGAAAGGTAGGAACTTGAACCCATGTTATTTATTTCTTTGAATGATGTATGTAATGATTAATGCGTTGTCTTGTTGTTTGTTTCTTTTTTGAGTTTGGGTAACTTGCCTTAAGAAAAGGATCTGGGGAGTAGGATTATGGAACCATTTGGGAGTGAAAAGGGAGTTTTTTAGGATTGTGAGGAGGGAATATGTGTAGGGGTTTCAACCTATTGGAGAGAAAAGGGTATTGTTGCTGAAATTTTTCATTTGGATGGTGGAGGGATAAGGAGGTTTGTTGGGTTATGTTTTATGTACACATAAAGGTTTGGGTGGAATCCCCCTAGCTAATTTGGGAGTAATAAGGAGATGTTTTTCCATATAATCCCTTTCCTTGGGTTCTTCAATTTGAGCCAATGTGTTGTTGTGAAATTGTTGTATGTGTTTCAATAAGTTCCAGTCTTGTTTGCATGTATTTTTGGTTGTGCAAGAAATTGTATTCCCTATTGTCATGGTTGAGAACATGGGATATTGTTGTAAGGTTGGATCTCAGGGGCCAATGAGGGGGTTGGATTCTCCCATTCACTGTAATTTGGTTGGGAGGAGAGACTTGCCTAGCTACCTCCCTTGTGTGTGTGTGCTCGAGTTAAATTAAGAAGCTGTAGGATTATATCAATGAGGAAAAGAAAAGTTGCAGAGTTTATATTTTGGAAAAAATGGCCATGTTATCTCAACCAATTCAGTGGAGGGCTTCCATTTCCTTTCATTTTAATTTTTTGTAAATCTTGTATTTGTTGAAATCAATTTTGAGGTGACCGTACTAATAGTAATTATTGTAAAATTTGTATATACTTGTACCATGAAAAAATTTGGAAAATCATTGTAAAATTTGTTTATTGAAAGGATTGAAATTGTTTAAGTAATATATTGTAAAATCGGCATTTTTAGGCAAGTTGCATTTATTTTTAATTTTGTAAAAGAGTGGAAATTTTTCAGTATGTACCTAGTTCGAAGATCTTGTAAATATATTCGAGAAGAAAGTATTTCTTGTTCTAGATGTTAATTTTCACTCAGGTATATAAGTTACATGTGTGTGTGTGTGTGTATATAAACTTATAACTTTATATTTACCTACAGGTTGAATAGCCTTCATTGAGTAAATGAGAAATCCTTTAAACTATATTAACTTGTAAGTATATTTGTCTATAATATATTTATATATTTGTATATATATATATATATATAACAATAAAAATTATTTTAAAATTTATTTACTTTCCTGCTCAAGAATTCAAAGGATTCACCTTCTCTTTCCTATATCCTTCTTTGTATAAGTAAGAAATTTAAATGTATATTATACTTTAGAATATATTATACTCTAGAAGCAATACGGAAATCCCTGTATAAAATAAATTAGGGAAGTAAATATTCTCCCACACAAAACCTTGTTTCCTTGCAAACAAGAAATAAAAACTAGATATTAATTTTCACCCAGTTATATCAGTTACATGTATATATATATATATATTTGATGAAGAAGTTAGGGCTTTATTAATTCTGTGCTCTTTACCTGAGAGTTGGAATAGCCTGGTAATGGCGGTAAGTAACTCGGTTCCAGCTAACTCGAAGTTGAAGTTTGAGGATGTTGTAGGGGTGATTCTAAGCGAGGAAATGTGAAGAAAAAGCTCTGGGGAATCTTCTACTTCAGGGAATGCTTTGACAGTGGAAACTAGAGGGAGACAGAAGAATAGAGGAAACCGTGGAAAATCAAAAGATCAGGCAAGGTCAAAATCCAAGAACAAGATTGTATGCTGGAATTGTGGAAAGCCTGGGCATGCAAAGAAGGACTGTTGGGAGCTTCGAGATAAGAAGAAACAACAAGAAGAAAACAAGGAGGCAAATGTGGCAACGGGTAATGTATGTCAGGATGCTTTGATTCTTTCTTTGCACAATATTCCTGAATCTTGGGTTTTAGATTCAGGGGCTTCTTTCCATGCTTCTCCACATAGGCATTATTTTGTTGATTATGTGTAAGGAGATTTTGGGCATGTTTTTCTTGGTGATGATGAGCCTTGCAGCATAGTTGGAAAAGGTTCTGTTTAGGTTAAGATGCAGAATGGGAATACTTGGCTATTGAAGGATGTCAGACATGTGCCTACATTAAGATGAAATTTGATATCGGCAGGGAAGTTGTGAAGTGATGGTTATACTGTGATATTTACAGCAGACTCTTGGAAGGTTACCAAGGGTGCTCTTGTGGTGGCAAGAGGTAAGAAGGTTGGAACCTTGTATTTAACCACTGATAGTACTAATGATTGTAATCTTGTGGCTTCAGATGCAGATACAACATTATGGCACTATAGGCTCGGTCATATGAGCCATAAGGGCATGAACATCATAAAGAAGAATTTTCCTGGATATACAGAAGCAGGTTTTGATTTCTGTGAGAACTGCATATATGGGAAACAGATTTGAGTAAGGTTTCTCAAGGTTGGACCTACAAAGAAAGAGAGTAAGTTAGAGCTGGTGCATTCTGATGTGTGGGGGCCAAATCAGGTATCATCTCTTGGGGGTTCAAGTTATTATGTTACTTTTATTGATGATGCAACAAGGAAAGTTTGGGTTTATTGTATTAGAAACAAATCTGATGTATTTGGCACTTTTGTCAAATGGAAAGCCTTGGTAGAAAATGAAACAGGTCTTAAGCTAAAATGTCTCAGGTCAGATAATGGAGGGGAGTATTGCAGTAATGAATTTGATGATTACTGTTCTAAGAATGGAATCCGAAGGAAAAAGACGGTTCCAGGAACTCCGCAGCAGAATGGGGTATCAGAAAGGATGAACAGAACAATAATGGAACGTGCTAGGAGCATGAGGTTACATGCATGAATACCTCTTTCTATTTGGGCAAAAGTGGTGAGCACAACTATGTACTTGATAAACAGAGGACCCTCAAGTGCCTTGGATGGAGGCATACCTGAGGAGGCTTGGTATGGTAAGAAAGTTGATTATTCATTTCTTAGAGTCTTTGGATGTGAGGTGTTTGTTCACATAGACAAGGATGATAGGACTAAGCTAGAGGCTAAATCAGAAAAATGTACTTTCATTGGTTATGGTGGTGATGACTTTGGATATAAATGTTGGAGTATTAAGGACAAGAAAATCATTCGATCTAGGGATGTGGTCTTTAATGAGAAAGTCATGTATAAGCAATAGTTGCAGGAAAATAGGGAAGAATCTAAGAAAGAATATGCAGCGGTAGAGGATCTTCCAGATGGGAAAGTGACACATGAATTAGTTCAGGAACCCCCTCAATAGGAACCCCAAACTCCTATATTGAGGGGGTCTTCTAGGGTGAGAAGAGAACCTGAACGTTTTTCTCCTTCTCTTTATTATTTATTACTCACTGATAGTGGAGAACCAAAGATCTTTGATGAAGCAATGCAGGTAGATGCCAGGAAGAAGTGGGAGCAAGCCATGGATGAGGAGCATCAGGCTCTCATGGAGAACCAGACATGGTATTTGGTAAAGCTACCCGAAGGAAAAAGGGCATTACAGAATAAGTGGGTGTTTAAAGTCAAAGAGGAAGAAGGAGGCAAGAAAAGATATAAGGCCCGATTGGTGGTCAAGGGGTTTGCATAGAAAAAAGGTATAGATTTTGATGAGATTTTTTCTCCTGTAGTAAAAATGACTTCTATCAGAATTGTTCTTGGAATAGTGGCAGCAGAAGACTTACACTTAGAACAGTTAGATGTAAAGATTGCATTTCTCCATGGTGATTTGGAGGAGGAGCTATATATGTAGCAGCCAGAAGGATATAAAGTCAAAGGTAAAGAGGAGATGGTGTGCAAACTAAAGAAGAGCTTGTATGGCCTGAAACAAGCTCCACATCAATGGTATAAGAAATTTGATAGCTTCATGATGGAGCAAGGTTATATCAGATGTCATTCTGACCATTGTGTGTATAAAAAGAAATTTGAGGATGGAAGTTATATTATCATGTGTTTGTATGTTGATGACATGCTAGTTGCAGGTAAAAACATGCAGGAAATAAAAGTACTTAAGAAGCAGCTAAGTGAATCATTTGCTATGAAGGATTTGGGTGTAGCCAAACAAATCCTTGGTATGAGGATATCTCGGGATAGGAAGGAATGGAAGCTGACTTTATCTCAGGAAGAGTACATTAAGAAGGTCTTGGAGAGGTTTAATATGCAGGATGCTAAACCAGTTGGGACTCCTTTGGCAGGCCATTTCAAGTTATCAAAGGAGCAATGTCCCAAGACAGAGCAGGAGAGGAACCAAATGTCCAAGGTACCTTACTCATCAGCAGTTGGTAGTTTGATGTATGCTATGGTGTGCACTAGGCCTGATATTTCCCATGCAGTGGGAGCTGTGAGTAGATTTATGAGTGATCCAGCTAAAGAGCATTGGCAAGTAGTAAAGTGGATCCTTCGGTGTTTGAGAGGGACCATGGGGACAATTTTGTGCTACAGTGGATCAGACACCACTTTATGTGGTTATGTAGATTCAGACATTGCTGGAGATGTAGATAGCAAGAGGAGCACGACAAGTTATATTTACACTGTAGGTGGGACAACAATGAGCTGGATTTCACGACTACAGAAGCTGGTGGCTTTGTCAACCACAGAGGCTGAGTATGTTACTACCACAGAGGCAAGCAAAGAGATGATTTTGTTAGAACAATTTATTGAGGAGTTGGGGCATAAGCAGGAGGAATGTAAGTTGCATAGTAATAGTCAGAGTGTTATACACCTAGCTAAGAACTCTGCTTTCCACTCTAGGAAAAATCATATACAGTTAAGATATCATTTCATCAGGACATCTTTGGAGGAAGAGAAGTTGAAGTTGGAGAAGATTCATACTAGTCAGAATTCTGTAGACATGATGACCAAGGTGGTCACAAGGGAAAAACTAAAGTTGTGTTCAGCTTTGGTTGATATGTCATCACCAATCCGGCACTATGATAATTCTTCACCGGGAACTCCTCGTGCTATGATTATTTACTAATGCACAGCCTTTAGTTTGGTGGATGTAATCTGGAAACAAAACAACAACCGAACACAAGATAACCATCGACTATGATAAGACGGAATGATGAAAAATCTGAAATATCAAAGTAAATTATAATATTAACATGAAATTGTTACAATCTCACCCATGAGGTACTTCAACAAGACTATGGGAGAAACTTTACAATTACACCTCTTGATGGCTTCTTCAACACACCTTTAACTGATGGCTTCCTTTGCACACTTCCTACAATATTTCTCACTACTTCTTTCTATACTAAATGAGGGGGGTGGCCTCTCTATTTATAGAACTTCCAGGCTTATCCATCCTATCTCCAAGATAGGATAAGAAATCCACTCTGACGAATCATATTCCGTACCTTAACTCTTATCTATACATGTAAGCTTATCTCTTAAGATAAGATAAACCTTATCATTTTACATGGGTTCCACATTTTTAGACTTTTTACAAATAAAATACACAAAATATTTATAACCTCACTCCTTGTCCTTATTACCAATATAATATTTCTAATTCCTAATCATGTAGACCCTACTTCTCTAATTACCCAAACTTTGACATTTTAACATTACCGGACCACTTACGACAAATATTTACTTTTTACAACATTCCTATTGCACTTTGACTGTTACCGTACTCCACATTATTGGCGACACAATACTGACAGCGGCATTATCTACTATCAAACGCTACTACTAATTATACTTAACAACATCCTATTCCTAATACATACATTAATGAAATAGAAATTATGGAGGAAAATTTTAGTGTCGACATCTTCCCCCTTCCTAGCTTCTACTCCGTCCACAGAGTAGAATATTCTGGTGCTTGGAAAATCTTCAACTTGTCGTGGTTGACCCATTTTGTAATGAGAGTGCCATCCAATTCGTCCAGTCGGTACGTACCATTTTCATGCACAACTGCTATTTTGTAGGGCCCCATCCATTTTGGAAGAAATTTTCTCTGTCTTCTTTTTTTGTATCTGGAATCATATACTAGGACCAAGTCATTCACATGAAATGGAGACCATTAGATCTTTTGATCAAAGTATTCCTTCTGCTTCATTTTCTTCTTATGGCTTGTATCCTTTGCTATTTCCCTCATTTCCTCTAGCAAATGAAGATGTACCAACCTTTCTTTTACTGAATCACTTTCATCCATCCTTCATTTTTCATAACTCTCACAGTGGGAATATCAAACTCAATAGGAAGAACTGGATCAATGCCATAGGCCAACTGAAATGGGGAGTATCTTGTTGCTGACTTTGATGTTGCCCTATATGCCCATAATGTTGCATGAATCCTTTTATCCCATTTATGTACCTGTAAGGCTGCATCTTTTGCTAGAATTTGACACATCACAAAATTTGTTCGTTCCACCTGTCAATTTGTGCTTGGCTTGTATGTTGTTTCCTTCCTGTGCTTAATAGAAAACTTATTGACTAGGGCTTCTACCACCTCATTAATGAAGTGGATTCCTTGATCTGTTACAATTTCTAATGGACAACCAAATCTGGGTGACAATGCGTTCATATATGAACCTTGCGACTTCATCCATGGAAGCTGTTTTCAATGGCCTAGCTTCAACCCACTTGGTTAAATAATCTGTGGCAACTACAATATACTTATTTTGATGTGATGTAGTTGGAAGTGGACCTACAATGTCTATTCCCCAATTTTCAAAGGGGACCAAGGGGAAGAATAGGACATAATGGAGCTGATGAAGTCTTACAGTTACCATGTGTTTGATAAATATCACATGTCTTACAATAATTATAACAATCTTTAAAAAGAGTGGGCCAGTGATAACCTGCATCAAAGATCCTTCTTGCTGTAAGTTGTCCAGAGAAGTGCCCTCCACATGTACCTTTGTGGAATTCTTCTAGCAGTTCCTTCGCTTGATCACGTCCAACTGCCCTCTTGTACTGTCCATCAGGTCCTATTCGAAATAATACTCCATGCAGAATAGAATATGGACGACTGGCTTGAGTAATATTTCTCTTAGTCTTTGCATTGGCACCATCAGGAAACTTGAATTCATTCAGATAATTCTAAATATCTATGTATTCACTAGGGATTGTGTCAAGGGATAACAATGCTGCATCGAGGAAATCATCATCATCACAAGATGATCCTAAACCATCATAGGCTCGAGAGAGTGCATCTGCATTGACATGCTTCTTTCCTAGCCTATCTATAATATCAAATTCAAACTCTTTTAGAAAAATTATCCATCTTGCTATCCTCCCTGATGGGTTAGGCTTATTTACAATATATTTTAGAGCCTGATGATCTGTTACAACTAGAAATTTTTTCCCTAGCAAGTAATTTCTAAACTTCTTTACTACAAAAATGATAGTCAGAGCCTCTTTTTCAGTTATAGTATAATTTACCTCAGCACTGCTCATTTGTCTGCTCCCAAAGTAAATTGGATGTTCATTCCCATTTTCATCCTTTTGGCTCAAAGTAATTCCTAGTGCTGCATCTAAGGCATCAGTGTACACAATGAACGGCTTGCTCTAATCTGGATTCTTGAAAACATGTGAAGACACCAGGGCTTCCTTCAGTTGTCCAAAAGCTTCATGCGCCTTATTTCCCGGTTCATAAGTAACATCCTTCTTCAAGAACTGGGTTAGTGGCTGTGTAATCTTTGAGAAATTCTTGATGAACCTTCTATAGTAACCCACATGGCCTAAAAAATGATCTCAACTTACTTCTATTCATAGGAAATGGTAAATCTTTGATTTTTGAAACTTTATCAGGATCAGTACCAATACCATCTCTCTGGATACAACATGCCCTAACAAAACGCCTTTAGAACATCCAAAGACACACTTTGTAGGGTTTAGTGAGGCTTGTGCTTCATCTAACCTTTGAAATGTTGTCTCCATCTGGTGCAGGTGGTCCAACTTGCTCCCATAGATGCAAAAATCATCCAGAAATACTCTGATGAAGGTCCCAATGTAGGGTTCGAACACCCTATTCATCAAACGCTGGAATGTTGCTGGAGCATTACACAACCCAAAAGGCATAACTCTATAAGCAAACGTTCCCCAAGGAGTGGTGAACGTGGTCTTCAGCTGATCTTTCTCTGCTATACGAACTTGGTTGTAGCCGCTATATCCATCAGCAAAACTATAGCACTCCTGGCCAGCTACTTCGTCCAAGATCTGATCTGAAAATGGAAGAGGGTAATGATCCTTCTTTGTTGCCTTATTGAGCTTCCTGTAATCAACACAAATGCGTAGCTTCCCATTCTTTTTTATTGAGATCACAATGGGAGAAACCCATTCTGAATTCTCCACAGCAAATATGAATCCTGCATCAAGCAACTTATCTATTTCTTCTTTTACAGTCTTGGAAAAATTAGGATTCATTCTATATGGCATTTGCTTTATGGGCTTAGCACCATCTACCAGCTCAATACAATGTTCTACCCAACCCTTACTTGACGGAGTTCCTTGTAATCAAAAGTGAATAGGTGTATGTACCTTCGAAAGAGCTGGAGGTAGGATTCCTTCTCACTCTCCATCACAGCATCACCAATCTTTATTTGTTGGAGACGATCATCAACTTCTTTCAGATAATTTTTATGGGGTCATGAGTTGGTGTGACTGGAAGGATATCCATGACTGAAACATCCACCTCACTTTCTTCATCTTCAGTGTCCACTTCACTGGTACTAGAGTAATCAGAGGATGTCCAATCATCAGTTTCATCACTTGAATCCACAGGTTCTGCTTTATGATGTCGAGGGATCACGTTTATCTTCACCCTCTCTACCACGTCCAAGTGTCATGAAACCTTCATTCCAGTAGTTTCTTGCATGAACTCTCCTTAGCCATGGTCTTCCCAGCAGCATTGGGTACGCAACAGTACCATTTTTCATCACCTGAAAGTCTACCACACATACAACACCCATAACAGATATTGCCACATTTGAAACTACACCTTCTGGTTTAGTTTTTCCTTATTTAATGACCTTAACATAAGTGTTGAAGGGCGATCAATTTTTAAAAACCCAACATATTCATTACAGACTCGGTCATTACATTAACTGCAGCACCTCCATCAACTAAGACATCATGAATTGAAATACCATTACATAATACCTCAGCTTGTGGAGCATAGGGATCTGCCTCTGCCTCCAAAACAGGGACCTCAACCTCCTTCCTTCTTCGAGCATTTGAGTCCACCTCGCAACTCCCGCCTCTTCTCAGAAGACATAGCCAAGAGTTGACCATATGTAATATTTGCAGGCCTTTTGGACAGATCTTCCAAGATGGAGTATGGTCCTTGCCCCTGTGAAATCAGAAAATCCTGCACACCCAACTTTCTTCTCCTATGTTTCTTACTAGTTTCTCCTTTCATCTTCTTAGGATCATTTCCATCTTGATTATCTTTTTTTTTCTTTCTTTCTTTTTGTTACAAACACATCTACTTCATTATTTCTCTCTCTTATCTACTACATCAAAGAATTCACAGGTGCTTTCCTTTCATTATCTCTCTTTTACCAGATGTAGAAGCTCTATCTGGACAATTATACTTATAATGACCCTTTTTATAACAACCATAACAAACAACTTCTTCAGAAATATTTCTTTTTGGACCTCTATCTCCTCCCTGAGAACTAAATTCCTTTCCTTGAAGAAGATTAATAGTTAACTGACCCATCTTTTTGAGCAGATCTTCATACTCAGTAGATGTACTAGGAGAAATATTTGTGCTCACCGGGAGTGGTTGTGGATTCTGGACCAAAGGTGGTGTGTGGGCTCTACTTTAGCAACAATTTCTTTGGGCTCCTCTTCCATGCTTTCTTCTTGCCTTCTTGCAATCTCCTTTGCTGTTCAATGGTAGCTGGGCGGTCATACTTCACTCGTTGTCTGATCTCTGGCTTCATCCCAAGAATGAAGTGAAGTGCTTACAGAGGAGATTATCCACGCCATTCATCAACCCATCCGCTAATCCTTCCTTCCGGATCTGGGCATCGAGCTTCCTCCTTAGCTCTAGAACACGAGCATGATAATCCCTTATCTTCTTCTCTCCTTGGGATAGCTTTGTGATCTCGATCATGAGATCTGCATATTTCTGTTGTTCACCAAATTCTTCAAGAAAACTTTCAGTTAATAAATCCCATGAATTTTTCACATTATCACCTAGTGTTTCAAACCACCTAAGTGCTGAACCATCCAAAAAGGTAGGAAAAAATTCAGTCCATTTTCCCTTCTTATATATAAGCCATTACAAATAAGATCGTTTAAACTCTTGAATGAAAGAAGAAGCATCTTCATTAGATTGAGCTGAAAAAAAAGGAATAGGAATCTTTCCCATTTTCAAAAGTAACCACCGTGAAAATACCAACCCACAAGTACAATCAACAAGACTTATGTGCACAAAATTGGAATCACTATACTAGAAAGACTTTACACCTTTCTACAGTAAAATAAACTATGTAAAACTTGAAACTTACACGGTAAAAATGGTAAAACTTGACTTACTACGGTAAAAAACTGACTTTACTGTGGTAAACACTATTCACGGTAAAAAGTGAAGTTACTGTGGTAAATACTATTCACGGTAAAAAGTGAAGTTACTGCTGGGTAAATACTATTCACAGTAAAAAGTGACTTTACTGTGGTAAATACTATTCACAGCAAAAATGACTTTACATGGTAACTACTATTCACGGTAAAAATGACTTTACCATGGTAACTACTATGCACAGTAAAAACAAGGTTACCCTCCAATTGATTTTTGACTAAGTGGGAATATCTCTCCAGAAAATCCACCAACGAGGAATGGTCCCGGCAACGAACCAAAATGTCATCACCAATCCGGCACTATGATAATTCTTCACCGGGAACTCCTCGTGCTATGATTATTTACTAATGCACAGCCTTTAGTTTGGTGGATGTAATCTGGAAACAAAACAACAACATAACACAAGAATACATCGACTATGATAAGACAGAATGATGACAAATCTGAAATATCAAAGTAAAAATTATAATATTAACATGAAATTGTTACAATCTCACCCATGAGGTACTTCAATTGACAACTTGCCTTTCTATGGGAGAAACTTTACAATTACACCTCTTGATGGCTTCTTCAACACACCTTTAACTGATGGCTTCCTTTGCACACTTCCTACAATATTTCTCACTACTTCTTTCTATGCTAAATGAGGGGGGTGGCCTCTCTTTTATAGAACTTCCAGGCTTATCCATCTATCTCTAAGATAGGATAAGAAATCCCACCCATACTGACGGCGCCGTTATCTTCTATCAAACACTACTACTAATTATACTTAACAACATCCTATTCCTAATACATACATTAATGAAATAGAAATTATGGAGGAAAATTTTAGTGTCGACAGGTCTTCACAGAAACTAGTGAAGGGTTGAGAAGCTTACTCAGAGGAAAACTAGTCTCCAAGTGGGAGATTGTTAGGTTATGGAGCCTTTTTTCATGTGTGAAAGTGTTGAAGACTATACACTAAGAGTACTGTACACTTTTCATGTATCCTCGCTGGGGTTCGGGGTGGGGCTAGGCCCCGAGCAGGGGTCCAGGGGCAGCATCCTCTGGTAGCAAGGGTTCGGGGGCGTAGCCCTCGAAATTTGTTTTTAGGCGTAAATTTTTTGGCCTCGAAAAATTACACCCGACATATCAGGAAACGTGCTTTTCTCATATGGGCGATTTTTTTGACCCATAGGTTTATGGGACGGGTTTTTCCCATGGTTTTGATACCCACGGTTTGTAAAACTACTTAAGCAATTGTCTATTTATATGGTCTTATGCATATGATAGATGTACAAGTAAATGTATTGCAGATGTGTTTTGAATTTGGCTGTGAATTCTGTTGAGTTTGTTGAGCATAGCTCCAAATAGATCTGGGTATTGTATTGAGAGAGCGGTGGCTTATAATAAAATCTGAGCAAGTGATTCTTGGTGGATGTAGCCCAAATTGGGTGAACCACGTTAAATACTGTCTCTTTGTGTTGTGTTATTTTATTCTGCAATTTTATTTGAGATCTGTAATAATTTTTGCATATTAGTTTCCACTGTTGCGATTTTGTTAGGGATTATTCCGCATATTTTATCGCTTATTTCCTAACAAATGCATACATCCTCAAGGTAAATGCAATTGCATGAGAAAACAAAATAAAGATCATTCAAACTGAACTATAGAAGTTTTTTTTGGTAAATAAATCAATAAGCATAGAAGATGGGAGCGAAAATCCTCCCAATGATTTTCCAGATCCAACTTCTTCAACATAGTCGCAACCCAAATCCTCTTGCCTCCATGTTTTCTCCCTATAGCCTCTTCTGTGGAAATGGAGGCACTTTAGGGTTAGAAAATAATTAAATAGGAGACCATAAAGATGTTTAGGGAAAAAAAGAGTGCCCTAATATCAATGGAGAGGATTAAATCCATCAAACGAATGAGATTTAATCCTCATCCCTTAAGAGGAGATTGAGAGAACTTTAGAAAAAGGTAGGTAATAAATTCAATAAAACTAATAAATGGAACCCTAAAGGAATATGTAAGGGTGTAGGAAAAGATAGGTTAAAATATATTCATTTTAATTTAAAGCCTTATTTTTATTAAGTGTGCATGGGGTATGTTATGGCAAGTTTATTAAATGGGAATTTAAAATATTAAAGGGGTTAGCACAAGTTTAGTCTATGTTAGGGAATTTCATTAATGATAGCTTAGGAAATAAATTAATAATGGTTAGCTTACAATTTTGTAATGTGAAGTAAACCTATAATGGGCGGAATTTTAATTAATATAAGCTTGTAATTAAATTAATCCAAAATTAATCAAAAAATCTAGCATAAGGAAACCCAAAATTCACTCACTAACAAATTGGATTGTATAGTGGAAAAAAGCTACCAGACAATGGCATTGAAGGTTGTAACCCTTTTGTTGATCAAAACCCATTACTATTGACTGATGACATAATGTTGATGTGCAAAACACTCATGGATATTCTCGCATGATAGTTTTATTCTATTGTCACATGGCAGCGTTTTTGCTTTGTTGTAGAGTACTTTTTTTGCATTGTTGCATAGTAGCATTTTTGCATTGACATAGTGTAGGATTTTTACATTGCTACACGATAGAATTTTTGTACTATCGCATGTTTGCATTTTTGTGTTGTTACATGGTAGCATTTTTACGTTGCCATGTAAGAGCATTTTTGTGTTTCCGCATAGGAGCATTTTTTACATTTTTCATGCAGTAGCATTTTTACAGTGCTGCTTGGTAGAATTTTTGTATTTCTACAAAGTAATATTTTTGTATTTATGCCTAAATTGTACTTTCAAATTTTCCATAGGATTATTCACTTTTACCTTCGTCCTCAACTTCATATCTCAAAATTAATGAACTTTGGAAATATATTGTATTACAACATTATGGAAAATTAATCATATACATAGTAGTATATTATAACACAATGATGAATATATGAACATTAGTAGGCCCTTAGAGGAAAACAAAAAGGTGAAATTACTATCAAATTTATTAATGACCAATAAATGTATTGTGAACGTGATACCATAGAGTAATGAAAAAATTACCAATTTTTTTAAAATCATAATATTTGCAAATGTACGAATATTCAGGGGTGTTTCATACTGTAAAAAACCTAGGTTGTTTCCTAGGGCGCACGATAGGAAGGGATGCCATAATTTGAAAAAAAAATTATAGCTGAGCTTTCCAGTAGTCAGCTCTGCCATAGCTCTGCCCATTCATATATATATAAACAAAGCCAATGATTTGGGTTATTTATTTATTTGAGGTGAATGAATTGAGTTACAAGCGAGTTTCAGGAGTAAGGTTGTGACTTCTATGGTAGTTTCATTTTCATTGACAATTCCGGTATGAATAGGGTTGGGAATTAGCATATGATCCACCTGCAACGAAAACAGTGACACGACATTAGTAGTGCAAGGTTTGTCTAATGCAGCTTCTTATGGAATTATCATTTACATGGTGTTAGTAGATATGATAGTTTCATATTTACATTGTAACACCCACTAAAACAACCCACTTGAGACCCAAGAAACAACCTAGGGTTAGTTAGGAAAAAATTATGGAATATTTTTTTTGTTTAAGAGAATCTACAACTAAGTTACAAGACAATAGTTATCACTAATAGGTTCCGAGAAAAATTCTAGTGTACTAGAGCATACTTTTCTTTTATTAATAATTATTATAGGTCATAAGGTTAAAAATTTAGGGTTAGAAGTTTCAATTAGGTTCAGAGGGAAATTCCTCACCATGCCCACTCTCCAACAGACTTAAACTTTCAACTTGAATTTTCCCGCTCTTAACACATTCAAAATTTCCTAAATCACTTCCATTGGATAGGAAATTTCCTCACCTCTCCCTTGATATAAAGAAGTCCTCTTGAGTCCTTCATATTTTACAATTTATGGGCCGGCGGGCCTTGGGGTGAAAATTTTCCCCCAAGAGCGGGCCTGCAGGCCCAAGGGTGAAAATTTTCCCAAAGGGCAGGTTGGCGGGCCACGGGGAGACTTTTGGAAAAAAAAATTTCATGTGGGGGTAGAAATGACATTGTACGCCCACACTCCCGCGGGTCCGCAAGTCCACATGGGACATGTGGCGCTCCCTAAGTCAGTGTGGCGGGAAAACGGGGAAAGGCAGGGCAGGACAGTGGGAGACATTTACAAATTCTTCCCACATGTAGGGTGAAATGTCATCTTTGTGCCCATGCTCCCAAAAGTCCACAAAGAACATGTGGCATCCCCTAAACCAACGTGGGGCAATGGGGAGAAAATTGGCTTAACGCCCCGAAGGGCTAAGAGGGTAAAATAGACCTGTGCCTCCGTACCGACACCTCGCGATGCCACGTGGCAACCCCTTATTGGTTGGCTATGCCGGCTGGTGACAATAGGGGAAAACTTGGAAAAATTTCCAAAAAATTTCTAAGACGCAAAAGACAAAAAGGTACCCATTCCTCCACCGATGCCTCATGATGCCATGTGGCATCACCTGATTGGTTGCGGGGTGACGGGGAAAAGTTGGAAAATTTTCCCAAAATTTTCTGAAAGTGCTAAGTTAAAAAGGGATCCGCCCCTCCTACTGTCACCTCATGGTGCTATGTGGCAGCCTTTGATTGGTTGGGGGCTGGCGGGGTAGTGGGGAAAATTTGGAAAATTTTCCTAATCTCTAAGGGAAAAATTTGGGCCGCAGGCCCACCAAGGAAATTTTTCCCAAAATTTTAACGCCAAGTGAAGAAAACTTTAGAAGGCCATAACTTTTGATAGAGAGCTCAGTTTTGGGAAAACAAGGACTTTCTGGAAATCTATCGATGTCCTCTTTACTCAGGGATCATTAATTTTGATTTTGACAAATTTTAAGGGGTCAATTTTAAGAAAACAGGCCTGTAGGATTTCATAGTGTGAACTGGTAAATTTTAACTTGTGAGATTTATTCAATTTAACTTTCTTCCTCTCTCTACATGTCAAATAGACATGGAGAATTGTTCTTAGATGGATTTAGGATAATTTTTTGAGGGAGATCTATTTGATTAAATTCCAATTTGAAAATTTACCATTTTGACAGCAAAACGACTGTAAAACGGTTGAGCCCGATTTGGCTAAGTTTTGAAATATTTCCTTTAAGTATTTTTTTCTAATTGAACTCGTTTAGGGCCTACTACTTCAATTCAATCATTTAATTTGTTATTTTATTGTTGCAGGTTCAAACTGTGCATTTTTGGTTTAAATAATTGCCAGTTTTGAAACTACAAGTAATAGGGATCAAATTTTAATGGGTCTATTTGCCCCTTTCTTCTTCCTAGTATTTAGAATACGTTCCAATTCCAATCTAACACCTTAGTTGATTTAATCAAACTATTCAAGACCAAAATGCAATTCTGATTCAATTTTTTTTTCACATTTCAAAGAGACAAAATATTGTATTTTTCTCACACGCATTTCTTCCTTTCAACAGAGATTTCAATACATTGATATGATCAGATTCAATACAACAATGCAGTTTGAGAAAAGCATTACATTCATTTATTGATTCCAAAAGACAACTTACAACTTCCTTCTTTCATTTCTTCCAAAATCATTTATTGTATACAGGGAAGACAATACATTTTCTTTTCACGTGTTCCACTTTACCACTTTTCAAAGAGGGAGTTCATAGAGTATGCAAAACACATATTTCCAATGGAATAACATCATATGGACAAGAGAAAACCATTTTCATTAATTCAAATGAACTCTTACAACTTCCTTTCCATTTGATTACAAAATACAATATACCAAACACGTATCATTCTTTCACATTCTTTCTAAACAGAATACAAAGTATAACTCTTTTACATTTCAAAATTTCACTTGCAAAACTGTACAACATCTTTCCATTACAAACATTTACAAGATCATCCACTTCAAGTGGGAAGGTTACAATGAGATTTCATTTCACAAGGGACTGTCAACTGTTTTTTCTTCAGCTCCAGAACAACAACATGCATTCTTCTCATTCATCCAATTTGATCACAACAGGAGTAGGGGAAAGGAAACACTCTCCACCCAACCAAGACATCCAATGAAGAGGAGAATCCATCCTTCTTCATTGGCCCCCGAGCCCCAACCACAAAGTAATAGAAGATGTGATCCAACTCATGGCAACAACAGGCTTCCACAAAACATACACACAACATTTTCACAAAGAGACACAGTCCCAAACAGAATGTAGTTTACAACTACATTAAAACATGCCAAACAACACAAAGGCTTCATCAAGCAAGCCAAAGGAGCAAGAAGCTATGGGGATGCTGCTTATGCCTCCCAAGGGGAAAAATGGGTATCACCACCTGAGTACAACCCAATATAATATATAGTATATATATATATATATATATATATATATATATCATTTCAAACCCTGTCATGCCCTTATGCCTCCCCCAAGTACCCCTTATTCCTCACATTTTCTTATATCTCCCCAACCTCTTATGGCACCCCATAATGAGTAAATAAATGCAAGTTATTTCTTTGTAAGGTGGAACCCAAATTCCCAACTCCCTCCACCCTTATACCTCCCTAAAACCACTTGTGCCTCCCACAAAATAACCCCATAGTCTTCTCCTACACCATTCCTAGGCCATCTACCCAACAACCCACAATATATACCAAAATATTCACACAAGAAAATTTACATAAATAAAAGAAGAGCATTTCAAGAGACAAGCTCTTACCTCTCCATGATGGAGTTGTTCCTAGTTCAAAACAACAAGCTCCTTCCAATGCAAGAAATCCAAAAAATCAACCCAACACAAGCATGCAACAATCTTCCAAAAACTTCTCCAAGCAAGAGCTCACAAGACAACAAGAAAATTTTCCCAAAATGAAGTCTCCAAAAGTGAAGCAACCCAAAACAAGGCAAGAATTTCAAATTTTATAGAAGAGGGAAGAGAAGAGGATGAGGTGGATCCATGTAGGATGCCACATCACACATCCTCAACCCCAAACACAAAGTCAACTTCATTCTCCAATGCATAATAAATAGGTGGGTGAATAATATGACAGATTTACTTACACACTCAAACAAGTCCATACCCCATAAGGACTGAAATTAAATTATGTAAGAAAAGTGCAATTACAACATTCAACTTGACTTGTAAGAAAAATACATAAAAAGGTCTAAATTTAACCCTCCAACCATAGGCAAGGTTGGTATGTAAATTTAAGAGGTATGGGACAAGTTTAACTTGTCCCACAAGCCTCCAAAATCAGCCTCCAAGGACAAATTTGAATTTCCAAGAAGGTGGAGTGTTTCACACTCAAAAGTTAACTTACACATCACTTACAAGGTCACTTACACATTACACATTCTTACAACACTTTAAAACATGGCCAACAACTCTATTAATTACATTCTTATGACATCTTTTAATTAATTAACTAAACAATATGATTACTCACAATATTTACACACCATTAAAATAAATAATGAAAGGGGTAAGTGCACCACATAAAACACATGCAAAAATTAAACAAAAGGGACCAAAAATAAAAGAAATACATAAAATCCCTTGGTCACATTTAAAGGTGATCCCCCCATGGGAATCCCTAACACTAACAAACACACACACAAACAAAACTAGTTGCCATGGTGACCTTGTTGAATTCATCTAGAATTCCAATGTGGTTGGTCTCCAATCCCTCGATGTTTGTTGTGATATTTTTAACCTGCAAAAATACAAATACCTCCTTCGGCCTTGTGGCCATATCAAAACATCCAAAATAATATAAATATAATTAAAAATCCAAAATCATCTAGATATATGAATCACAACAACATCCAAGAAATCTAACAATATCATTATAGTTTTATCAACAACTATATCATCATCCAATAATTTTCCATTTCTAGGGCTACTCACAATATCCAAATATCACAAGTCCGAAACAACATCCATCATATAACCATGTCCAACAGTATAACATCATCAACATATAAAGTGTCTCTAATAATCACCATGCATCATATAAGAATCAAAGTCAACAATAATCCATGATCAAATATATAACATCATACTAAATCAAAACTATAATAATCTCCATAATATTATCGACAGTGTCATGATCAGTATCAAAAGGTGTCAAAGGGAAGTGGGCACTACATCCCCCTCCCCTTAGACTTGACTTCCTCCTGGAAGTCACTAGAACAAATGTGGAAACTGAACTCATAATGAAGTAGCATCCTCCCATGTAGCTATAGTCTCATCATATCTGTCCCACTTACACCCGAACCTGATCAACCTCTCTACCTCGAAGGCCCAGGGTCCTACGATCTAGGATGCGAATGGGCTCCACCATCACCTGCCCCTAATCCTGCACCTGTAATGATGTCCAATCTAACACATGAGAAGGATCTGCAACATATCTCCTAAGAACTGAAACATGAAACACATCATGTATGTGAGACAAGATAGGTGGCAATGCTAGACGGTAGGCCAAAGGGCCGATATGCTCCAAGATCTCAAAAGGACCCATGAATCTAGGAGCTAACTTAGAACCTTTTCCATAATGGATAGGGATCTTATGTGGCCTGACATGAAGGAACACCTTCATGCCCACATCAAAACTACGGTCAGTCCTATGATGATCTACATACTTCTTCTTCCTTTCTTGAGCCTCCTGTAGTCTCTATCTGATCAAAATCACCTGCTGCTCCATGTCCTGCAACAAATCTGGTCCAAGAGAAACCCTGTCCTCTAGCCTGTCCCAGCTAAGAGGTGTCCTGCACTCTCTACCATACAAATCCTGAAAAGGAGCCATGCCTATAGAACTCTGAAAACTATTATTGTAGGAAAAATCCACTAAGTACAGGTACTCCTCCCATCTAGACTGCTGATCCATCACATACATCCTGAGCATGTCCTCTAAAATATGATTCACCCACTCAGTCTGTCCATCTGTCTCAGGGTGATATGTTGTGCTGAAATTGATCTTCGTCCTGAGGGCATGTTGCATGGTAGTCCAAAAATGGGAAGTGTAAAAAGGATCACGGTCACTAATGATCTTTCATGGAATCCCATGCAACCTGAAAATATCATCCAAGTATACCCGTGCCACTGCATTAGCTATATAAGTGGTCTTCATCGGAGAAAAGTGAGCCAATTTTGTCAATTTATCAACCATGACCATGATGGTGTCGTGGTGATATCTTGACATCAGTAGCCCAATAATGAAATCCATGGAAATGGTGTCCCACTTCCATTCCAGTATAGCATGAGGAAAGAGAAGGCCAGCTGGATGCTGATGCTCGGCCTTAACTCTCTGGCACTCTAAACATCATGACACAAACTGGGCCATGTCTCTCTGAATTCCTCTCCAATGATATAATTGTCTCAAGGTGGTGTGCATCTTCTTCACCCCAGGATGGGCTGAATAGGGTGCACGATGTGCCTCTACCAAGATGTCCTGCCTCAAGCCTCCATCTCTAAGAACATAAATCTAGCCTCTGTGCCTGAGAAGACCATCTGCCTCTAAGGAAAATCCATCAAACTTCCCTTCGAGGGGTCTCTGAGACTCGATCTCTGCTCGAACTGTAATGTAGAAGCTATCAAGAGGAAGCTATTGAAGAATCCTGCTCCACAAATCTATGCTCACTGAGGTGGCCATAGCCACATGTCTCTATCTACTAAGAGCATCTGCTACCACATTCTCCTTCCCTTTCACATGCTCTATCTCCATATCATACTCACAAAGAAACTCCATCCAACACCGCTGACAAGCATTGAGATTGGGCTGCGTGAAGAGGTGGCTGAAGACTCAAGTGATCTGTCCTGAGTGTGAATCTCCAACCAAGCAGAAAATGTCTCCATCAAACCAAAGCATGCACAACTACTGTAAGCTCAAGATCATGAGTCAGATAATTAAGCTTGTAATATTTGAGTTTGTGAGACTCAAAAGCCACTACTCTGCCCTCCTGCATCAACACACCTCCAAGCCCTACTAAAGAAGCATTCGTGCAAACGAAAAAACTCACCCTGTGGATCCGGCACTATAAGAATAGGTGTTGTAGTGAGAACATTCCTTCAGTGTACTAAAGGCCTACTTGCACCTGTCTGACCAAAAAAACTTCTTCCCTTTCCTCTGAAGGGAAGTGATGGGGTGTGCAATCTGAGAGAAGTCCTAAACAAATCTTCGGTAGTACCCTACTAATCCCATAAAGCTGCACACCTCAGTCATAGTAGTGGGTGCTGGCCAATCCATAATGGCTCTAATCTTGGAAGGATCGATGGTGATACCTTCCCTAGAAATGATATGACCCAAATACTGTACCTCCGTCTAAAAGAATGCACACTTCTCCAAGTTCTCGTAAAGCTGCTACTCCTGAAGACACTGAAGAACCTGGCAAAGGTGCCCCTCATGCTCCTCACGTGTACATGAGTAAATCAAAATGTCATCAAGGAAGATGAGCACGAAGTGATCTAAGAAGGTCTTGAATACCCCATTCATCAAACTCATAAATACTGTGGGGGCATTAGTCAAACCAAAAGGCACCACTGTGAACTCATAGTGGCCATATCTCGTATGGAAGGCGGTCTTATGAATGTCTACCTCTGAAATCCTCAGCTGATGGTAACCTGACTTAAGATCAATCTTAGAGAAAATTGTGGCTCCCTTCATCTAATCAAACAAATCATCAATGTGTGGAAGGGGATAATGATTCTTGATCATTACTTTGTTTCATCTGGTGGTAATCAATACAAAACCGCAAGGATCCATCCTTCTTCTTCACAAATATCACCGGTGCACCCCAAGGGGATAGACTAGGATGATAAGGCCTTTCTCCAAAAGGCCCTCAAGCTGATAACTTGAGCTCACAAAGCTCTGGTGTGGTCATCGGATAAGGTTCTCGTGAGATAGGCTCTACTCCAGGAACCATATCTATGTGAAAATAAATCTCATGTGGGGGGTGGTAACCCTAGTAGCTCCCTGAAAAGACATCTAAAAAATATCTCAAAATGGGGTGATCATATAGTGATGTTCCACTAGAACGATCCTGTGATCTGTCACTGACTTTAACAGCATATATTTGGCAACCCCATCATACACACCACTCAAGCTACATATAAGAGATGGTGCGAATAGAAACGGGTCTCCTGACCCCTGAAATCACTGACTCAACTCCCAAATCATCTACACAAGATATAACCTTGTGGTAACAATCCACTCTGGCCCTATGTGCAGACAACCAATCCATACCCAAGATGACTCCATAAGAGCCTAAAGGAAGGATACAGAGATCCGAGGTAGTGGTGAAAGGTCCCAAATCCACCACACACTCCTTAACTAAGGAGTCTACAGAGATCTTGGCTCCAGAAGCCATCTCAACATCCCAACTATGACCCTTCCTAACTGCCACCAGTCTGCATCGCTCTACTAAATATGGTGCAATGAAAGAATTAGAAGAATTAGAATAAAACAAGATGGAGGTAGGAATACCACCAATGCTACCTGCAGTCTCAATAACTGTACTCTGATGCTCTTCCTGATGGTTCTCAACCGCTGCATACATCCTATGACTATGCCCCATATCACCAACAGTAGGCTCTGAGATCTATGTCTTACCCTTGTTGTTAGGGTTCTGTGGGTAGTCTCTCCAAAAATGTCCAGTAACACCACAACCAAAACAACCACCTGATCCTCTCCCCTGTGTAACAGGTCTAGTCGGTACTCTAGAGGTCTATGGTGTGGATACTGATGATTCAGCTGTAGTATGCTGAGGTCTCTGCTAGCAATCTCCTACTGAGTGAGCTCTCTCGAAACCCTGTGTCCTGATGGGACCCCTAGGAGGAGGCCCAATACTCTGACGTCTCTCTGCATCAAACCTTTGAGGAGGTCTATAAGGTGGGTGGGAATTTTGTTACTACTACTACTAGGGTCTAAAAGATGACTGTGCCAAACCCTATCCACCACAAGGAAGAGGTACTAATTCCCTCAATTTGCTATTCTACATCTGCTGTATGCAGCTCAAGACTCGGTCTCTAGCCTGTTGGGTCTTTCCTCGAGTCTCCTCTACTATATAGGCCTTCTCGATGGCCTTAGCTAATGTCTGTGGACAATGGATCCACACTGCACCTCCAATGTCTAGATTCAGGCCCTAGATGAACCTATGAATCCACACCTGCTCATCCTGCATATACTCAACATACTGGAGTAGATCTAGAAATCTACTCTCATACTCAGCCACTGTGAGAGATGCCTGTCGGAGGTCATGGAACTCATCTATCCACTGCTGTATGAACCTCCGTGACAAATATTTGTTCTTGAAATGCTCCTCAAAGAGCTCCCAGGTAACTGTCTTAGAATCAACATGGAGCTTCTACTCCTCTGTCCTCCACCAGACACCAGCTCCATCCCTCAGTAGATGGATCACAACATGAGCTTTCGTGTTGCTAGAACAAGGACAGAGCTTGAAGCATCCGCTCAAGCTCACCAACCAGGCCTCTGCCTAAAATCCACCTATGTCACCAGAATAATGTGATGGTCGAAGCTTCAGGATCTCCCTGATGTGATCTGTAGCTGTGGTATGATGGCCTCTAGGTCTCTCTGCATGCTCATCCCTAAGCCTAGGGCTTTGAGACCTCTCTCTATGTCTTGAAACTTGGTCACCCTGTCCCCTTTGTGGTGACTCTACCCTGGATGACTCTACATGGGAGTTCTCTCCTCCATGCTCCTCGTTGGGTCGAGGAGATACCTGACCCTCAATGGAAGGGACTCTGTCATGTCTGGCTGCATGTCCTCCTACTGATCCTCCGTGTAGAGTGGCATTAACATCCTGAAGAGTCTGTAAAATATGGGGTAGGATGGCTGCTACAACATGATCTGGTGGTGGTAAGTCTAGGTCTATGTGAAAATTACCCTTCGTCCCATCTGCGCCTCCTGCACAGACCAAGGCGAGAGTTAGTTCATTTTTCTAAGTTTTATTCAATTTCCATGTTTACTAAAATATGCAATTTCTAAACTAAGTTGTTTTCTAGATTTAAAAGTGTGCTAGGTTTAAGTTTCATGTCTCAAGTTTTCTAGTGTGCCCAATGGTCCAAGATTTTGAACCACTACTCTGATACCAAGTGTAACACCTGCTAAAACAACCCACTTGAGACCCAAGAAACAACCTAGGGTTAGTTAGGAAAATTATGGAATAATTTTTTTTGTTTAAAAGAATCTACAACCAGGTTACAAGACAACAGTTGTCACTAATAGGTTCTAAAACAATTCTAATCTACTATATTATAATTTTCTTTTATTACTAATTATTAGAGGTCATAAGGTCCAAAACTTAGGGTTAGAAGTTTCAATTAGGTTCAGAGGGAAATTTCTCACCATGCCCACTCTCTAACAAAATTAAAGTTTCAACTTAATTTTTTCCACACTTAACAAGTTAAAAATTTCCCTAAATAACTCCCATTGGATAGGAAAATTTCTCACCTTTCCATTGATATAAAGAATTCCTCCTAACTCCTCATATTTTTCAAGTTATGGGCCGACTGGGCCTTGGGTGAAAATTTTCCCCAAGAGCGGGCTTGCAGGCCCAGGGAAGAAAATTTTCCCAAAGGGTGGGTTGGCGGGCTGCGGGGAGACTTTTGGAAAAATTCCCACATGGGGGAAAAAAACACATTTGCACCCACACTCCTGCAGGTCTGCAAGTCCACAAGGGACATGTGGCACTTCACAAGTCAGCGCGGGGAGAATGGGGCGGCGAGAGACATTTTGCAAATTCTCCCGCGTGAGATGAAAGTCATCTTTGCGCCCGCGCTCCCATGAGTCTGCAAGGGGCACATGGCATATCCTAAGTCAACATGGGGAAGGTGGGGCGGTGGGGTGAAAATTGGCTTAATGCCCCGAAGGGCTAAGAGGGTACATAGACCCGTGCCCTGCCGCACCTCGCGATGCCACGTGGCAGCCCCGGATTGGCTGCGGTCCGGCAGAACGACAGGGAAAACTTGGAAAATTTTCCAAAAATTTTCTGGAATGCAATAAGGAAAAAAGGGACCCACTCCTCCGCCGATGCCTCGTGATGCCACGTGGCATCACCTGATTGGTTGACAGGCCGGGTAGGGAAAATTTGGAAAATTTTCCAAAATTTTTCCGAAAGTGCTAAGTTAAAAAGGGGATCCGCCCCTCCGCTGACACCTCATGGTGCCACATGGCAGCCTCTAATTGGATGTGGGCCGGCGGGGTGGTGGGGAAAATTTGGAAAATTTTCCCAAAATTTTTCCTAAGCTCTAAGGGAAAAATTCGGGCCGCGGGCCACCCAAGGAAAATTTTCCCAAAATTTTAATGCCAAGTGAAGAAAACTTCATAAAGCCATAACTTTTGATAGAGATCTTAGTTTAGAGAAAACGAGGAATTTATGGAAAGCTCACAATGTCCTCTTTACTCAAGGATCATTAATTTTAGATTTGGACAAATTTTATGGGGTCAACATTAAGAAAAAGGCCTACAAGCTTTCACAATGCGAAATGGTAAATTTCAACTTGTGAGATTTATTCAATTTGACTTTCTTCCTCTCTCTACATGTCAAATAGACATGGAGAATTGTTCTTAGATGGATTTAACGAAAATACTTTTGAGGGTTCAAATCTGCTTTTATTAAATTTGCAATTTGAAAATTTACCATTTTGACAGCAAAACGACTGTAAAATGGTTTGAGCCTGATTTGGCTAAGTTTTGAAATATTTCCTTTAAGTGTTTTTGTCTAATTGAACTCGTTTAGGGCCTACTACTTCAATTCAATCATTTAATTTGTTATTTTATTGTTGCAGGTTTGAACTGTGCATTTTTGGTTTAAATAATTACCAGTTTTGAAATTACAAATAACAGGGATCAAATTTTAATGGGTCTATTTGCCCTTTTTTATTCCTAGTATTTAGAATACATTCCAATTCCAATCTAACATTTTAGATTGATTTAATCAAACTATTCAAGACCAAAATGCAATTCTGATTCAATTTTTTTTTCACATTTCAAAGAGACAAAATACTGTATTTTTCTCACACGCATTTCTTCCTTTCAACAGAGATTTCAATACATTGATATGATCAGATTCAATACAACAATGCAGTTTGAGAAAAGCATTACATTCATTTATTGATTCCAAAAGACAACTTACAACTTCCTTCTTTCATTTCTTCCAAAATCATTTATTGTATATAGGGAAGACAATACATTTTCTTTTCACGTGTTCCACTTTACCACTTTTCAAAGAGGGAGTTCATAGAGTATGAAAAACACAGATTTCCAATGGAATAACATCATATGGACAAGACAAAACCATTTTCATTAATTCAAATGAACTCTTACAACTTCCTTTCCATTTGATTACAAAATACAGTATACCAAACACGTATCATTCTTTCACATTCTTTCTAAACAGAATACAGAGTATAACTCTTTTACATTTCAATTTCACTTGCAAAACTGTACAACATCTTTCCATTACAAACATTTACAAGATCATCCACTTCAAGTGGGAAGGTTACAATGAGATTTCATTTCACAAGGGACTGTCAACTATCTTTTCTCAGCTCCAGAACAGCAACATGCATTCTTCTCATTCCTCCAATTTGATCACAACAGGAGTAGGGGAAAGGAAACACTCTCCACCCAACCAAGACATCCAATGAAGAGGAGAAGCCATCCTTCTTCATTGGCCCCTGAGCCCCAACCACAAAGCAATAGAAGATGTGATCCAACTCATGGCAACAACAGGCTTCCACAAAACATACACACAACATTTTCACAAAGAGACACAGTCCCAAACAGAATGTAGTTTACAACTACATTAAAACATGCCAAACAACACAAAGGCTTCATCAAGCAAGCCAAAGGAGCAAGAACTATGGGGGATGTTGCTTATGCCTCCCAAGGGGAAAAAATGGGTATCACCACCTGAGTACAACCCACCAAATATATATATATATATATATATATGATATATATATTATATGTATATAAGCCCTGTCATGCCCTTATGCCTCCCCCAAGTACCCCTTATTCCTCACATTTTCTTATATCTCCCCAACCTCTTATGGCACCCCATAACGAGTAAATAAATGCAAGCTATTTCTTTGTAAGGTGGAACCCAAATTTCCAACTCCCTCCACCCTTATACCTCCCTAAAACCACTTGTGCCTCCCACAAAATAACCCCATAGTCTTCTCCTACACCATTCCTAGGCCATCTACCCAACAACCCACAATATATACCAAAACATTCACACAAGAACATTTACATAAACAAAAGAAGAGCATTTCAAGAGCCTAGATCTTACCTCTCCATGATGGAGTTGTTCCTAGTTCAAAACAACAAGCTCCTTCCAATGCAAGCAATCCAAAAAATCAACCCAACACAAGCATGCAACAATCTTCCAAAAACTTCTCCAAGCAAGAGCTCCAAAACAACAAGAAAATTCACCCAAAATGAAGTCTCCAAAAGTGAAGCAACCCAAAACAAGGAAAGAAATTCAAATTTTATAGAAGAGGGAAGAGAAGAGGATGAGGTGGATCCATGTAGGATGCCACATCACACATCCTCAACCCCAAACATAAAGTCAACTTCATTCTCCAATGCATAATAAATAGGTGGGTGAATAATATGACAGATTTACTTACACACTCAAACAAGTCCATACCCCATAAGGACTGAAATTAAATTATGTAAGAAAAGTGCAATTACAACATTCAACTTGACTTGTAAAAAAAATGCATAAAAAGGTCTAAATTTAACCCTCCAACCATAGGCAAGGTTGGTATGTAAATTTAAGAGGTATGGGACAAGTTTAACTTGTCCCACAAGCCTCCAAAATCAGCCTCCAAGGACAAATTCGAATTTCCAAGAAGGTGGAGTGTTTCACACTCAAAAGTTAACTTACACATCACTTACAAGGTCAGTTACACATTACTTACACATTCTTACAACACTTTAAAACATGGCCAACAACTCTATTAATTACATTCTTATGACATCTTTTAATTAATTAACTAAACAATATGATTACTCACAATATTTACACACCATCAAATAAATAATGAAAGGGGTAAGTGCACCACATAAAACACATGCAAAAATTAAACAAAAGGGACCAAAAATAAAATAAATACATAAAATCCCTTGGTCACATTTAAAGGTGATCCCCCCATGGGAATCCCTAACACTAACAAACACACACAAAAACAAAACTAGTTGCCATGGTGACCTTGTTGAATTCATCTAGAATTCCAATGCGGTTGGTCTCCAATCCCCCGATGTTTGTTGTGATATTTTTAACCTGCAAAAATACAAATACCTCCTTCGGCCTCGTGGCCATATCAGAATGTCCAAAATAATATAAATATAATTAAAAATCCAAAATCATCTAGATATATGAATCACAACAACATCAGGCAATCTAACAATATCATTATAGTTTTATCAACAACTATATCATCATCCAATAATTTTCCATTTCTAGGGCTACTCACAATATCTAAATATCACAAGTCTGAACAACATCCATTATATAACCATGTCCAATAGTATAACATCATCAACATATAAAGTGTCTCTAATAATCATCATGCATCATATAAGAATCAAAGTCAACAATAATCCATGATCAAATATCTAACATCATACTAAATCAAAACTATAATAATGTCCATAATATAGTCGAAGGGATGTCATGATCAGTATCAAAATGTGTCAGAGGGAAGTGGGGACTACATACATGGTGTTTGTAGATATCATATTTCATGTTTTATCACATTGCATACGCACAATAAATTTAGTATTCAAATGTGGTCTTATGTCATTCTCTTCCTTGGAACTTGGGGCGATGGCTTTATTGGCTATACGGACAAAAAATTGAAGCTAGTGTTTTACAAAATGAAACATAAAGAACTATCATCCCATTCATATCATACAAAATATGTTCATCCAAGTAGGGGAGAGGACCATATAACCATGCACCTAATTTTAGAGGAACGTAAATATATGTAGGTATGGCGGTAGCATAAAAGAATTATATCTTCATGTAGTGTATGATCATGCCATATCAACATTTTCTTGTTGTATTTTATTTGGAGGGCAAAGTAGTTTTTGAATTGATTTAATATGAAGAAAATTAATATAAAGCATTTGAAAGAGGGACCAATGTCCGAGTGCCCTATGTGTCATGTTCTCATTCACTCTTGAAAAATGCCACTAACCAAAAAGTGAACTATAGGTATTTTTGTCAACAACCTATGGTGAAATCATATGTAAATGTTTTGGTGCATGCTCAGTTATAGGGTCTTCTCCCCTACGTGTTCTTTGAAATCTCACCCCTATTTTTGTTTTTGGGTAAGATCTTGAAGTGGGCCACCTCACGCCTTAAATTGGAAATTATGAGTTCCGTTGAAAACAAAGTTTGTTTATATTTTATCTCTTTCAATTGGGTGTAAATTCAATAAAAAATAATTATAAATTTGTCATCTAAATATAAAGTATTATATTTTCATGAATTACATATATATTTACTAAGAAATAGTTAGAAAATTGTACGATTTTATTTGTTTTTGGAAAATTCAACGTGACATTGCTACAACAATAAACTATGATGACATCATTGATCGTTTTTCTATGGTAAAGGCAAGAAAAAATATTTTATAGCTTTAATTAAATGTGTTAAAAGTTATACTATAATTATTTTAAAAACATGCACAAGTAGGTGGGCGGTTGGTCCTGGAGGAGGAGAGAGGAGGAGGAGATGGTGGTTTTATAGCTTTGAGTACTGCCTAGGGCGCTCCAAAACCTTAATTCATCCCTCTGAATATTTTCCCCTAAAATTAACTCAACATGAATCTACATGTTCTACCATTTCTAATCTATTAGCAAAAAAAATATGTTGAAATGATACTAATTTTTTTGTATGTTCTATTATTGGTTGTTATGCTAGCACACCCAAGACCACGTGCTAGCATTCTATCTCTATTCTACAAATATGCATTTCAATTTTTATATAAGCATGTATCACTACTTCTTGGGTTTAGTTTTTAATAGTGATACTGGAAGTGACCCCAACTTCTTCCTCTTCTTATTATACAACCAGCTAGAAAGTGGAGGAATTCATGATGTCATTTCTAGCTTGCTCAAGAATATAATGAAGAGGGGAGATGGAATAATTGAGGAGAAGCTTGTCAAAAACATAGTCGTCGTGAAAAAAGAAGTAAATTGTGCATTGGTAGTGCTCATAATTGGTGATCCACCTTGATAAAGAATGCACAATCTCCAATATGGTGTTTCCTGTAATTAAATGGATACCAATTATCAGTGACTAATTAAGAGTTATGAGCACCCAAGAAAATATTGGAGCTAACTCCCTCTATAAATAAATAATCTATATAGTAGAAAAAAAATTAACCATGACCATATCATATTACTTTATGTGTTATCCCTCTACCATTTGAGAAAAAATTCCTAATAAATTTCTATGTAGCTAATATTTCCTAAAATCCCCAGTGTATTGTCAAACATATACTCTATTATAATCCTCATTTTCTCATATATTTCCCAACTTTTTTTTTCCATATTCTTTACATATTCACCTTTCTTGATATGTCCTCCAAAAAAACTTCCAAGACTTCAAAACAATTTATTTTGAATGAATTGAATTGAATTGGTATGTAATATTGGACACTAAGTGCTCCTACCATATATGGACCTAATAAATTGATCTACTCTTCATAAAAACCATAGTAAAATAGAATAAATTAGCGCCCCCTAAGTGTTAGCGCTCTAGGAAGTTTCCTATAAGTTTGCTTAGGCCTTAATCCCCCTCTGCCAATTATGCCCTTCACAGAAACAAGTAGGACTTGTGAACCAACTTGATAAATAAGGAAAACTCTCAAATATCATAAATAAATGGATGTCAAATATGCCCTTCAAACAAAATGAATGTGATTGCAATTTGAATCAGTTTGTGTGAGTGACCAATGTATAGCACGTGCTTATTGACCCATTTATCAAGTCATATTGGACCCAAAACCATGCCTCGAATTTCAAATTATTTGTCCTGGTCAAATATGATTATTTCTTTTCTATAAATGTTATATTTTTCAGTACGTATTTTTATATTATTGTTATATATATAGAGTAATTTTAAAAATATATTTATTATAATTGATTATGGCTACCTAATTTATTTGCTTTTCATTTAAGAGGTCAACACTTTAACAATATCCTACATTAAATTATTAGTGATTATGGGAGTGAGCATACCAACACTTGTGGTAGCTGACATGGCTTTTGCATCGCAATTATGCTATGCCATGTTAGTGCTTCAAATTTCTTTCATAATTAACTCAACATGTAAGGGAGATGAGCTACTACTTGAATAGTTACCAATATTTATCAGCCAACTTGACCTAGGGATGTCTAATAGGTTATTTTGTAATCTCCAACCATTATCATAGTACTACATATATATTATTGTATAAATTTTACCACACAATAATTATTCACATCCTGGCATGTTATCAGTTCATAAATTAGTGCACTAATGTGAAACATTTGTATACCATATTAAAATATTGGGAATCAAATGATTTACATGCATTTTAACAAATTTATGTTATATTAATTCAAATTCTTACTTTTCCTCCATTTCAACGTTCTAAACAAAAATAAATTAAAATAATTGTAAAATTTCATTTGAATGAATTTATTTTTGCATTCCTAGTAACATCTATGTGGCCATGTATCCCACAAATTTAGGGGTAACATGTATTGTCTCTCTTCGTTTATTTAATACATATTTTTCATTTCATCTCTTTATTTCTTAGGAAAAGTGACTTTGTGATTTTATTTAAAATAAGAAATTTGATATACATTAAAAAATATTAGACCTAAACTTGTACATTAGGTAGCTAAAAAGTTAAGGATACGATGTGCTACCTTTCGATTGACTAGTTTATATCATTGTTGGGTGCAAGATATACAATCCTATGTAATTTGTACAACTAGATTTCATTTGAATTGGATTATATTTTTGGTACCCCTCCTCAAATACCGTCTCAAAAATTAAACCCCACTAAAGTATTGGGTCCTCTTTCCTACTTTTTGAAGTTCCTTAAAATTTGAGAATAAACAAAATATGTAAGTATTGTCTATGTGAAAAGAGTAACATGCATGATGTGATCATGTAGTACATATGGAGGTGCATGGTATAGTATTGCTTTCATGTACGTTGGATAGCCACAATAACATATGTTCACATTATCCCATACAATAAAGTTTGGAATACCAATTTTAAGCTTTAAATTCGACAACACTCCATTCTTATCACACAATTTTCATAACGATGACAATGTTTTAGTATTGACCATTAAATTTCTAAGGATAACATTACTAATACTATATATTTTACAATATGAAATATAATATTTGTATATGTTAATAGTTTTAATATGTATATACAAGTTGTTCATGGATTTATATAAAATGGTAGTCATATAATAAATATGGAAGTTAAATCATAAAACTATTTTAAAACCTTATTGGTATTATCTGGTTAAAAACATAAGAAACGTATAAGTGACTATCAAATTTAAAACCCAATGAAGACTATTTATCAAACCCCACTCAAGTATTGGGCCCTATTTCCTACTTCTTGAAGTTCCTTAAAATTTGAGAATAAACAAAATATGTAAGTATTTTTTATGTGAAAAGAGTAACATGCATTATGTGATCATGTTGTACATATGGAGGTGCATGGTATGGGATTGCTTTCATGTACGTTGGATAGCCAAAATAACATATGTTTACATTATTCCATACAATAAAGCTGGGAATACCAACATTAAGCTTTAAATTCAACAACACCCCATTCCTATTACAAAATTTTGATAATGAAGATAATGTTTTAGTATCGACCATTAAATTTCTAAGGATAACATTACTAATACTATATATTTTAAAATATGAAATATAATATTTGTATATGTTAATAGTTTTTAATGTATGTACAAGTTTTGCATGGATCTATATAAAATGGTAGTCATATAATAAATATAGAAGTTAAATCATAAAACTATTTAAAAAATTTATAGGTATTATCTGGTTAAAAACATAAGAAACATATAAGTGACTATCAAATTTAAAACCTAGTGAGCATTGTTTATTTAATTGTCACAATCTGATATTTCACATAAAAATATGCACTCGAATCTAAAACGTATAACACGTCCTCTTAAACCTTTGGTATTATGGGATGCATAGTTTAAATTTGACTACCACTAAAGTAAATGGATCCAATAACTATATAGTGTATATTAAGAGGCATATTGTATTTTTATTCAACAATTAACTTATTCTAAAACTATTAATCACACCAAAAAGGTGCATACAACTATCTGACCTATATACCAACATGGACATCATGATGCTACCACCCATACCATCATAACATAACATGTAGCCATAGCATACAATTATGGACCTCTTCATCCATGTACACTATTCTCGAAGACATCCACGGTAAAGCATCAAAAATATTCGGTATAGGTCAAAATGTTTGATTTTTTAGGACAATAGGACGTCCCATGTTGATATAACAAAAAAAAATTCAGTTCTAGCTAGTATTAATAGAACTATAAACAAAATTGTGTCACTTTCACTTCTTAAAGGAACTTCCATTTTTTATTTATCAATATATGCATCATGTTAGAAATGAATTCTTTTGAATGGGAAAGTTGTTAATTCACTTATATAAACTCATGTCAAAATATAATTATAAAATATGATGAAGAATAATTTGAACATAAGAGAATGACTTGATGAAAAGTATTCATGCCAAATGTTGGATATTTAGATGAATTGTTTTATTTTCATATGGAATTTTAGTTGTGAGTATATCAAAATGCACTTATAAGACAAACTATGTTTTAGTTACAAGAAATACAACGTATTTCTAATTAAGATAAAATGTAATTTATGAGCCTAATTTTGATGTTCTGGCAAGCATAAATGAATAATAATGAAATATAGAAAATACACCCAAAAAAACTAAGCAATAAAATGATAACCCTAAGTGAAAAGAGAGGGTAAGAATCCTTAGCTAATTTTAAGTGAATTGGGAAGTGGATAAAAGTTCTGAGAAGCTTTGGAAAAATTAAATCTGGAGAATTGGGCGAGACTGGGGTTCCTACAGAGGTACACAGGCGCCTGCAGGTGCCCTAGTTCTATTTTTGGGAGCTTGGGTCTATGTAAATGCTCTGAAAACATTGTTTGCAGTGTCACAAGATGTTCACCTTTTCTCTTATTTAGTCACTCCGAGGTTACAATAAGATCACTAAAGTCACTAGAAACCTGCGATAAAGAATAAACCTACAAAATGTTGAAATAGAAATCAATTCAAAAAAAGGAAATATGGAGAATGAGGGGTCAGACTGTCCTCATATGTCACAATGGTCAACTTAGAACGAGTGTTTCACTACATCTCAAACCTAATGTAGTTGTGGAGTGTGTGTGTGTGTGTGTGTGTGTGTGTGTGTGTGTGTGTGTGTGTGTGTGTGTGTGTGTGTGTGTGTGTGTGTGTGTGTGTGTGTGTGTGTGTGTGTGTGTGTGCACGTGGACTCGTGCCCTAGGTTGTTCTTGTGCATAGTGCACTTGGATAGCATAAAAGTAGCTAGATGTAGAATGTAATAAATGTGTGCATGGAATAGAATGAACTTCCCTCCTATGAAATTTAATGTAGAAAACAAGCCTTTGTCAATTGTGATGGAGATAGATGGATTCAATGGAGCTCTTAGATGATTGATAGATGAAACCTTAGACGGTGATTAACATTGCTCGATCCTTGATTATGATCTCATTACCTTATATTTTTATGATTCCCATACTTGAATTTTTTAATTAGTGCGAAAAATCTAACTGCTAAAAAGATAAGATGCTCAAATGACTGGAAAGTACCTAAATGTGTGAGTACTGTACAAAGGGGAAATGATTTCCTAGAGGGGACAAGGGCACCTTTTGTTGACATCGTAGTTGGGCACAGGTGTCAAAGATGACAAATTTTGAAGAATAAAAAGGAAGACTATGAAATTAAGGGTGCAAAATTGAAAGAAACAATAGAAAGTAAAGAATGATGGCCAAAGATATGGGTTAATTAGTACTTTTCTTACTTAAAACAATATGAATAGTAGTATGTAATCTGGAGTAGATGAAAATTCAAAGTGTGTGATTTTTGTATGCATTTTCCAACAATTTGCTATGTGGAACCCTCCGTAACGTAAAATAGATAGAGATGCATACCTAATAATCTTGTAGATCGTTGATGAAATTATGCCAAGGGACATGACACATTGTGGAATGATAAAAAGATGGAGCATGGGAACTAAAGATAAGAAAGTGCAAAAAGTGATGAAATGAACCTCAGGAGAAAGTGGATGTGTAGATGTCATGATGTACTTGTTGTCAATGTTGATCTTATTATTGGTGTTGTCATGATGTTGTTAATGTTTACTACCATTTCCCATACAAACATACCTGTAAAAGAGAAGCCAAATAAGTACCTAGATATGCGTTTATATGTACAAAAGTACATAAAGAAGTGTGTAAAAGTTTTGAAAATGTGAAAAAGGAACATGTGCACCTAATTCATGATGATAAAAGAGTGTAAAATGGATCATGTAGATGATGTCTACACATGAGTTTTTCCAGAGATCTCACCCTAGTTAAATGGAAGAAGTGTAGGGAGAACTACCCGGTATAATCCTCCGACCTTTAACTATTTCCTTCTTTGTAAAAAAATTTTAGAAGGTGTGTATAAATACAAATTATAAGGACCATATGCCCTATTAACTCCATTGTGTATGGAGTTTTTAAGACTATACTAAACTACCAATCGCTATGTTATTTCACTTTGGTTTAAAGCATCTATGAAGGGTCACTATGTCATGGACAAAAGTTTGATTCTGATCCTTGAAAATGAAATTTGTACTATAATGGTACCATATTGTGTTTTCTAACGTTGTATGAGATGATTAATTTTCCCAAATGATTCCCCCCTTGTTTAGTGTGCGTGCGATGTCGCTGAAGGAGAATGCGGCCCAAAGGAGAACTAACCACTATACTGAAATTTTTCCTTGTAGGGGGAAGGGAATTTTCTTAGTAGAAACAAAGACAAACATGATCAAGTGGCTAGGAGACAAGGGTTAGTACAAACAAAAAACATGCATATATATGATGAAGTGTACATTAGAAAGCAACGTGTAAGATAAAGATGTAAGAAAACATACAAGAAGACAATGTAGACTGCAAAATGTGGGTTGTAAACATGGGATATCACTCATGATGTTGCATGAAAATAATGCCATAATGGTTGCAAGTAATTAGAGAACAAGCAATTGGTACGGAAATACTAAAAAACAGTGAAAAGAAAAAGCAAACAATGTATGAGATAACCATGGAATAAAATAGTCTTAAAAATTAAATGTTGCACATGAAATACCCATTAACACGTTAGAAAGATAAAATTTATGCCAAGACATGTATAATCTGATATAATATTATGCTATGAAACATAGTAAAATAATAACACCTATAGTGTATTAAAGTGGATTTCCCCATAAGCCTTTGTGGGACTGGTACTAGGTATTGTGCCAAGCATTCATGCTACGTGTAATGAATCTATAAAAATTTGCAATCACAGCTTGAAAGGCAAGTGAACGCATATGTGTGTATGATAATGATAATGACATATAAGATATCTATCTAGCACCTATAATAAAGTGAACATGTACAAGTAGATAGAATTAAAAGTAAATGCAACCAAGATATGCAATATGTTGTGGATGGATGGAATTCAATTGAATGAAGGGTGAAGGCAATAGGATGTGTGTGACCCCTGATTGAGTGTAAATGGAATTTCATGTGGGGAGGTTCAAATATTAATGCCCCTTGTTGGTACCCAAATTTGTTCTCCTTTTCAGTCTGAGAAGCATCACAGATGTGGCATGAAGCTTGAAGTCGGATGGATCTTGATGTGTGTCATTTTGTAGCCGGGGATGTGGTCTAACTGACACTCAGATTCAGGGAGAGATAAATAGCACCTTGAAAGGATCTGATCTGACCCTCACTCTTCTCGGTTGTGCCTTTCAACCAAGGTAAGAGAACCTATATTGTAACCCCCAAATGGTGAAGGAGATGAAGATATCCCTCAATTAATGAAAGTAGTATGAAAAGGCCTTCGGAAAATATGATCAACACTCCAAATCTGACTTTCACAAGTTGTCACTCGCAAATTATGGAGATATTTTCAATGCAAGGCAAGGGTTACTGAAGACATTATATAATCCTGATTTGCCTTGTGCATTTTTGTGAATGGATTTTATTCTTTTGTTGATACACAATGTAGATGTAGGGGTAATATGTGTAGGATTAGTTTTTTTGAATGAAATTTTTTGTGGGGTATTGATGAGACAAAATCTGATGTATCAGATCTTTGACAACCTCTACAATACTTGAAACAACTATCAGATAAAATGATTTAAATAATTAGGACATTCTTTCAACCAGAAGAGGCATAAATGGAAGCCCAGGAAGCACTCTTCACATAATCTTGGAGAATTCACCACAAAATCTTGAAGTGAAGAACTCAATTAAACACAAAAATCCATGATCAAACCACGCCTAAGGTATCCCCAAAGGCTTACAAGAAATCTCTACATTCAAGGAAGGTCAAGTCATTTTAAATTTGTTTCTCTTTATCAGATGAAGGCTCTTCTGAACATGAGATTGTAAATGCCACTAAACTATCAACAAGAAATGGAGATTCTGTGTGATTTCTAAATACTTTCAATGCAAGATTGCAACAAGAACAATGAAAACTATTTGTAGGCATTTAAAAATGATAACAGAGATCATAATGCCCAGAAAAACACAGATTAACTCAAAAGCTTGTTAGATTCATCAGCAGGAGAGAGTTTCATGAACAATCTCAGAGCTGTGTGATGGCTATACACTTGTAACCAACTCACGTACATGAAGATCCAACACATAAGAAATTATTTTGGTTCTTTGGTGGGTTTCTCAGAAGATGAGATTTTTCTCAGAATTTGCTCTTGATTTTAAATTTTTTCCTAACCCTCTACCATTTCTCCAAAAATGCATTATTGATCCTTCTTTCCTAAGAAAATAATATGCCAAGGGATCAATTCTATTACAACAATTCTTCATGATTCAATGAAAATGACATCAAATAGAAAAACACTCACAAGTTACGAGGTGTCCCCAAAAAGATTAAATCATTACAAATATATGGATCATTATCCATCCTAGAGGAATGTTTTTCATCATTGAGGCATGCAAACACCTTTTACTCATCATTTTAACCTTTTTACCTATTCAAATTATCTCTGCAACTTTTGATTCAGTCATTTCACATTTTTTCTCAGGATGGGGCAAGAAATTACTTCAAAAACATCTCAAATCAAAGAATTAGCCATGAAAATGATGCCAATGATCTTGGAAGGCCAAGATGATACAAAATCACTATAAATTTGACAAAATTTGGTGCAAAAATCGTGATTCCAAGCTTTCTGGAGCTCCCATGGTAGTCAAAATAAATGGATGCACAAAAACCATCGATCTTATCCATCTTTGTCCTTTAAACTGGGCCCTCCATGTGTCAAAAAATAATTGGGACCAAAATTGGGATCATTTTTTACTTTTCCACATTTTTTGGAAAAATGAAAAATTTTGACCCTTTTTTTCGCCCCTCCGCCTTTGAATTTTTGAGCTGACACATGGCACATGGTGGGTCACATTGAAATCATGCTTCGATTCTGCGCATTTTGACTTGTTTTAGAAATTGGGAAAAATTTCACTTTTTGCCCCGTGGGCCCATACCTCCGATTTTTCCCCTGCCATGTGTCGTTTTCTCTATCGCTAGCGGGTCAGCGCTTCAAATTTTAATTTTGAGTCCTTTTTGCAAAAGAGAAAAAATTCCCTCCTGCCTCCACCGGCCTATCGTGCCCTCTGCCACATGTCCATCTCTCATTTGTTGAGGACCCATGGGCTTAATCTTCATTTTACTCCCTTTAAGCCAAGGGAAAATTCTCCACTTTGTCTTCGTGGGCCCACGCCTCCGAAACTATCCCCTTTTCCCTCTGCTGGCTCGCCAACCCGCTCTGCGCTGCCGTGTTGCCACATGTCCTCCTTTGATTGGAGCGGTGGTAAAATTGATTTTGAAACTTTATAGAATTAGAGCAAAAAAACTCTAAGTGCCCCATCGGCCCACTCCTTTACCTTTGGTTTTTTGTGGACACGTGTCCACTCCCGATTGGCTGCGGGGTTTCGGGCCAAGTTTTGACTTTTAAATTTTTCGCAAAGTAAAGTCTAAAAAATCCAGGGGAATCCGACCACCCGTCGACCCGCCTCGGCCAATGAAAACCCGCCATGTTGCCAATACCTTCTAAGGATGAATTTGACGGGAAAATGACGCCCATATGACCGTCAAAACGTAAAAATTTCAAAGGATGCCCTAGAATTCAATTTTTTCACCATGGATGGCAAATTTTTTATTTTAAAACAACTGAAGCATGATTTCCAAACATTTCCGACCTTGGGATTGAATTTTCAAATACAAACAAGTATGAATTGATCAATTTCGATTTTTCCACGATTTGGCAAAGGGAAAAAATGACACAACCCACAAAATTGGAAGAACTAAGGCATAGAAAAGGGAAAACTTGGAATATTCCTTCAAATTAGGGCAAAACAACAAGTTTGTGAGCATTTTAAAGCATTCAACTAGAGGGGAAGAAATTTATACCATTAATTCAAAGGGTAAAACATTTTTGAGCATATATAGATTTGAAAATTTTAGGGCAACATGGTGCAAGCTTAAAAATGATACCAACACCCCTCTCGAGTAAAAAATGAACCATAAACTAGAGTGCATCATCGATAAATTGTTTGAATGATGTTTTGTACATAGTTTTTAAGGCATAAAGTGTAAAGAGTATGAGTGAATGAGTGAGATATTAAACATGTGAGTGTGATGAGGTTCATTTGAGATGCAAACCCTCAAAAGTAAAGTATGGACATCAGAAGTGGAGTGCGTAATAGGGTAATGACCGTTACTTTAGGCATAGTATTTCTTAAGGTGCATACCATTGGGTGGGTTTTTTAGTGGCTTTTCCAAAAGGGTGGAATAGTGATAAACTCCGCCACCAAGTAAGTTAGTGACAATCTAAATGCTAAGCCAATTTGTCTTAAATTTACCTTTATGAGAAGCTTTAGCGTTTATCTTTTCCTAATTCTCTTTTAAGACGGGGTTGCCTATGCTGAACTCGCGAGAACAAGTTTTAAGATTATGTGCATGCACGATGTGAGATTGAGATGCAAAAATATGTTCAAGTTCTTGAAGGCGATGGGAGTCCAACATTTCTAACTTATCTAGGTGGTTTTCGGGATAGTCATTATCTTTAAATATTCCTTTGATTGAAACCCACAATGAGGGTATCTCAAGCGCGTGCGGGATAAGAGCCTCAACACCGTTAACCAGGGAAAAATGAGTTACATTAGTAGGTGTGCAAATGATAGTATGATAGGCCGAGAGAGTGTAGAATAGTTGATTATGCTAGATTTTTATTTTTGCAGAGCAAGTAAAACATGCGGAATCTAAGTTGAGATAAATATTTTCTAAAATCAAATTCGTTGCAGAGAAGAAGATAAATTCGTTTACCTTGAGGAGGAGTTGATAGGGGAGAGTTGAATGAAGAGTCTTGAGGAGGTCATACATGTACTTTCGCCTCTCTCTTTCCAATAGCTTATGATTTTTACTTGGATTGCACCCAACTGACACATTTTTCCGCTTCACTACTCCTTTGGATTTGACATTAGAATTTGAATGATGAGCATTAGATGCATTCCATTCACTTGGTATATAATCCTATTCCACTTCTTCTTGGGTTAACATTTTAATTGTGGCAATGGCAGTGGTAGTGCTCCCAACTTCTTCATTTTCTTATGCTACCGGATAGAAAGGGGAGGAATTCACGATATCATTGCCGATGCCAAGATCGTCTTGAAGTTCTTGGTTAGTGTTAGGGTTACGAATGTCAGCAATGATTTTCTCAGGAATATAAGGGGAAATAGGAGAGTTGAAGTAGTCGACAAGAAGCTCGTTGAAAACATATTCTTTATGAAAAACAGAAGCAAGTTGTGCATTGGTAGATCTCATAACTACCGATCCCACTTGATAAACAAGCCACAATATCCAATATGGTATTGCCTGCAAATAAATGGATGTCAATTATGCCCTTCACAAAAAATCACCGTTATTGCAATTCAAATCAGTTTGTGATTCCAGAACCAGTTGTTTGGCACTTGCATCAACAAAGGAAATATCAAGTTCATTCCCAAATAGGGAGACCATGAGTACATTAAAAATTGGCACCCTTTCGCCTTACTTAATGTCTCTTATAAGATCATTGTTATAGCCCTTGCGATCAGTGATCAAATTTGAAGGGCTGGTAAAAAAATTATTTTGAAGGGAAAATATTTGCCTAGCCCTTCCATGATGAAAAGTATCATTAATACTTCACACTTCACATGACAAGGATAAATCAAGTCTACATGTCAAATCCATTCACTACAAAGGGTTGTAATATTGCATGCCAACAAAAATTTGCTTCATACTCTCAAATGACATGTCTTTCACAACCATATCCTTCAATTTTGTTTTTGTGTAACACACTAATCTTTTTTAACCTTTCTATAGATGCACATTTATCATTGTAACTTGTATATATTCTTAGGAAGCATGATATTCATGAACTTCCCATACTCCATATTCCCACAATTTGGACACTTTGATGGCTAATTGGGAACATTAAGAATTATCAGTTCAAATTCTTTTACGAATTCAAGGAAACTTACTAGATATTTTTCAACTATTAATAGGACAAAAATTAATAGTCTAAAATAAATATATACACAAATTAGATGGGCAAGACTTTATATCCACTAATTATTTTTGTGTGGTCATTGTTGCTACTTTTAATTTTATAAACTATTGGGTTTGTGGATGTTATTAAAATCAATATTTATTTATTTATTTTATTCCAAATATTTATTTTAAGAAGTAAAGAGTATAGAGAATTAAAAAAAGTACATGTTAGCAACAAGTGATTGCATGAGACCCAATACTCTGGAATAAGTGAATTATGATTTTTATGGGTTTTCTCAACCATGATAAGAATAATCCGTATAGTTATCACGTTTACAAGAGGCATATTTGATTTACATATTGATGTTTGACTCTAATTTTTATTATTAAAGTCGATAGAAAACCTTGGTCCTATTTGAATAATAGGGATTCTCATTTCAACATCCTCTCCTATAAAATTCTTTGCTCACTGGAATGCCCACTGCTAAATTATTTATATAATTCACTCCATTCTTATTTCAACCCTATTAAACATACCTTAAATTATTTATAACAAAAAAGTGCTCACATTTAGGGGAAAAAACATAGTTAATATTTTTAAAGTAGAAATAAAGTTTATCATCCGATTTTTTTTGTGTGATTTTTCAATCAACAGTTGAATCTAGTAAATCTCCTAAATTGATGTTATCAATATATACATGGGAGCTCATGTCCAAGACTCAAAATCCCATAATCAAGATAGACCTAAAGTCTCCATCCCCGCAGCCCCCTACCAAATCATCCAATCCACCACCTTTTACAGTTAATGTCTTTATACTCATACCTCTTAAGACTCAACCCGTAACATCGATATAGAATAAAATTCTTGAAAAATTACATCAAACATCTGTAAATATGTCCCTCTACGAACTCATGCAAAACTTTCCTCAACATAAAAAATGTTGAAGCTCATCTCATTGATGTTTTCATCTCATTGATGTTTTCATTGATTTTATGTGGCATTGATGGAAAATAGTGAGTGGTGAGTTGTCAACCTTTCAGGCACATGACTGTTGATTTGTAATTCCTTCCTTAAATCCCAAATGATTTGAAGTCACTTGGTATGATGTATTGGTGTGATGTGAGGTGTCATGGTGTATATAAAATATTTTGGTGCATGCTTGGTGTATTAGAAAGTAACTACGTGTTTGGCGTGAACTCCAAATATGTCATATAGGTTCTAATATGTGTGCAAAGTCCTTCGTGATGAATAATAGGTTAGGTCTCATGAATCATGTCAAAAACAAGCTCAATTAGGCCTAGTTCTAATACCTAATGCAAATGACTTGGAGGATGGAGTTAATAAAGATAAAATAGGGAAGTACAAGCATGAATTTTTTGTTGTGGCATGGTAGAGAGGATGTGGAATATGTCTCAGGTCATCCTTTAGATGTAAGAGGCAAGTTCAAGACCTTTTAGAGGCATGTTATAGAGTACAAGACAAATAAACATGGAAAAATCATGGTGGTCTTTAAGAAGGTACATACCTATTTATGAGAAAAATAGCCTTGGGACATGTGAATGAGGTTTTCCTAATACTGTGGACCGAAATTTAGGGCAATACTGAGCTCTCAGAATGACCATCTCCATCTCGAGGGTCAAGTTTGAAGTGATCATTGACATGTTAAACATCTTCATGGTGACATAAGATTTTAATAAATGTTGGTGCATGGATTCAAGAGAATTTTTCGAGTGGAATGAGTTATAATGATGGCCTAAGCTTTATGAATGATTCTTAAGAAGCTAGGTAGGTCCAAACCCTCCTAAAACCTTAGTATTATAAGATAGAGAAGAAATAAATTTTTTGATCATGAAATCACTTAGGAAAGCTAATGTGAATACTCAAAGATGTAGATGACTCCTTGTAGATAAATTTTTGTGGAATTTTCATGCTCTAGGTGTAATTGTAAGGTACAAAAAATCAAGGTTTTATGAAGATTTACTTATGCACTCATGTGGTATAGTTTTCATGGTGAAAACCCATTGTGGAATTTTCATGCTCTAGGTGTAATTGTAAGGTACAAAAAATCAAGGTTTTATGAAGATTTACTTATGCACTCATGTGGTATAGTTTTATGGGATTAATCTTGGTAGGCACCCCAAGTGTCCATAAGAAGTTCCGATAAATTTCTTTGCACATTTATGGTGAATCATGTCAATAAAAAAGGTCAACCACTTAGGGCATAACAAGGTAAAACTAGTCATGTTTAGTTGAGATAAATTTGATGTAAATGCATGCTAATGAAGTGCAATATGTGCATGGACAAATGATATGAGTCCAACATGACATGTTTAATTTTATGACTTGGTCTAGTGAAATGTTCTTGTTTCCAAGCTCAAATGGTCCAAACTTCCATCCTAGGCTTGTCAAGTAGGTCTAAGAAACAAGAAGGAAAATATGTTTTTATCCACAAAATCAATGCATGAGAGTGTTTGAAGTTTTATTTGAGGTGTTTAGTAAAGTTTATCAAGAAAAATTTTTCCATGAAAGTGAAGTTTTATGTGTTAGAAGAAAACTAAAGAAAGACTATTTTTTGTCTTAAAACCTAGTGTGAGCAATCCTATGTGTTAGAAGAAAACTAAAGAAAGACTATTTTTTGTCTTAAAACCCAGTGTGAGCAATCCTATAAATGCAAGCATATTGATGTTATATGGTTTGAAATGAAACATGTTATTTAATTTATGAGTTTCCTAAGGATTATATATTTCCATAAATGTGCCATAAGAGTCATAAATATGGGATTTTATGAGTGAACTAACTTATTTTTAGGACTATTTTTATATGTTTGTAACACCATTAGGACCTTGTTCCAACCAGTATGTTGTGGTGTGTATAAAGGTGATAGTTCTACCTGAAAAATACCATACTATTTTCATTACATGAAATGATCTGAAAGTGATTCTTTTGCATTCAAGCTGAATATTGGTTTTTGAAGTACATAGACCTTCTTGTGCATATGATCTCTAATAGAGTCTTGAAGATGAAATTGTGACATGTGAATATTGTCAAGGCCTTAGAGAGAAAGGATAATTATTTTTTAACGTGCACACTTAATCATAACACTTTTTATATGGATTAGAATAACTATAAGACAAAAATTGTCTCAGTAAAGAAGAAGAAAAAATAGAATGATCGTTACAAATAGAGATTTCAGATGCCAGAATGGAATATCTTCATATGTCATAGAAAGTTATGGGGTTCAGGAATGTTTTCTTGTTCCTTATAGGTGATAGAATTATTTTTACAGTTGATGTAAGGACTATAACTACAATTGACACTCATACAGATGTAATAATTACATTATGGCAGTTTTGAGGTGATGTCATCCAATCCTATTTTTTTATTTGAAGAGGCTAGAATGTGTAGTGTTGGAATACGAAGTTGGAGAGGTGTGAGAGAGTATCATCATTATTTAAAATTATGTCTTAATGTTATTGAAAAATATATTTTGAAGATAGTTTCAGAAGTACATGTGTATGAGAAACTAGGTGAATCTAGACATGTGAAGAAGAAGGATGAGATATAGGAGTTGAGTGTGAGATCACTAATTTTTTGTTTCAAGAAAATGGGTTAGATGAAATTAATCAAAAACCTTTGAAGACTAAGTAGGTGCTTAGAAATTTGAAGTTATTTCTTCCATACAAGTAGGATCTTGTGAAAAAGTTTTCAAGTAGGTGCTTAAATTTGAGTGTGCTCAAAAAAATTAAATCTTTTTAATATGATATGGGAAAATTGTACAACATAGTCCATTTATTTTAGTAGGGTTTTTATCCCTTCAAGGGTTTCCCACATTCTTTACTTTGATCGGTCAAGATATACCACCCACGTATTTCTAAAAGAACAGTGAAATGTGCTCATACATGTCCTCTTTTGATAGTTAAGGTGTTTTAAGATTTGTATTTTTTTCATTTTAAATTTGTGATCAATATTTTATTATATGGTCCATGTATTACGTAGAGTATAGTGTTCAATAGTGAATATTACTTTAATTTTGTAATTGTATTCAAAAAAAGTTGTCACATTGTCACTATATTATTATTATTTTTTAGTTGTATCATAGTCAATATTAAGTCATTGAGTATAAGTTGTGTCAGCTGAAGGTGTAGGTATTTTTTGTTTAAATTTTTTTACATTTTTACATTTTCATAGACATAGTATGAGTTGTTTAGTCATTCCATAAAAGTAAACTTCGTGTCTATTCAAAAATTGTTATGTCTTCAAAGCCGTCGTAAGGTTTATTGTCAACTTAATCAAATAGATCATTTTAGAATATTTGTTGGTTGTAAAAATAGTCAAGTTGTCAAATTTGTTATAAAAAAAATTACCTCATGGATGCATTTTTAGTTGAAACTGACATCTAATTTTTGGGAGAATAAAATGAATAATATTGCAGTTCTAATGATATTTTTGATGACTTCAAAGAAGGAAAATATATCTAAATTTGGGGGCTCCACCCCTCAACCCCATCCTATATCGCAACAGGGAGCATGCCCAGGGTGCTACCCCAGGACCCTACAAGGGGTGTTGCCCCTTGACCCTACTCGGGCTCGCCACCCCCAGACCCCCGCTTTGGAATTTCAAAACTATAATCGAATATTTTTAGGGAAGATGCATTGACAAAATTTGGTACAAATTTGAGCTCCATGGTCTAATATGTTGAGTAAGTAGTGACACGATTGGAAGAAGGAGGCAATGGAGGAAGGAGGTCAATCAGTGACCTCTCATCTGATGGTAGAGAACCGAATAAAAATGTTTATTCAATGTGTGTTTAAAACAAAATAGGAGAGCCATATATATGTTGTGGAGAAGAGAGGAATAGTTAAATAATTGCTCACAACTAACAATGTATTAAGCACTTAACTAATGCACTAACATTCCCCCCCTTAATACATTGCTCTTACAAATGTACCCCCTAAACAAATCAAACTTCACTTTACCAAGAGGCTTGGTGAGAATATCTATAACCTAAAAATTAGTAGGGTAGTACTGGATCTGAATTTGGTGGTTCAAGACCTATTCATGAATGTAGTGACATTCGACATCAGTATGCTTTGTTCATTCATGGAAAAATAGGATTCTTCACAAGTTTCAACACGCCTTGATTGTCGCAGTGAATGATGGGAGGTTTCTCTTCAAGAATCCCTATATCTACAAGAATGCGACATAACCAAATCACTTTGCACACAGCTCCTCATGCAGTGTGATATTCAACCTCATTGGATGAGAGAGAAACAACAGTTTTCTTCTTGCTAATCTATGAGATAGGTCCAGATCCGAGATGAAAAACATATCCTGAAGTGGATTTCCTATCATCAACGGATCCTACATAGTCTGAGTTTGTATATCCCTGTAAGAAGAACTGAGTGTTCTCCTGATACTCCAGACCAAAGTCAATTATACCTCAGACATATATCAACACATGCTTTGTTGTTATCCAATGACATTTCTTTGGCTCCATAAATATGGCGAGATAGCTCACTACAAAGCAAAGATATGGTTTGATATAAGTCAAGTAAATGAGATTCCCCACAAACTTCTTGTAGTGAGTGTCATCTACCTGCGGTGAATCCTGGAATCTAGATAATTGCAAACATTTTTCCATAGGTGTGGACATTGGTTTAAAATCTGACATTCCATACTTCTCCAAGAGAGTCTTGGCATATTTCATCTAGGAGACAAAGATATGATTCTTCTTCTACCATATCTCTAAGCCAAGACAATAGTGAAGTAGCCCCAAATCGGTCATGTTAAAGGATTTCTTCAAATCATTCTTTACATCATCCACAAGATTTTCAAAACTTCCTATGATCACAAGATCATCTATGTACAAAACTGGAATAATAATCTCTGTTCCTACCTTCTTGATATACAAATTTGTATCTGAGGGGATACGAATGAATCCATGCTACAATAGGTAATTATCCATTTTTATATACCATGCCCTAGATCCTTATTTGAGTCCATAAAGTGAATTTATCAGAAGACATACCTTGTGTGGTTGATGCTCGTCTACAAACCCTTCAAGTTGGGCCATGTATACTTCTTCCTTAAGATCACCATTCAGAAAAGAACTCTTGACATCCATTTGCTGAAGTTTCCATCCATTTTTTGCTGCCAGTGCATAGACAAATCTGATAGTTTTGATCTTCATAGTGGGTACAAAGGTCTCATCATAGTCAATTCCTTCTTACTGAGCATAACCCTTTGCAACAAGTCGTGCTTTGTGTTTTTTGATTGAACCATCTACCTTATATTTTGATTTGAAAATCCATTTGTAACCAATGGATTTCTTACCTAGAGGTAGATCGACAAGTTCCCACATATGATTCTGAAGTAGGGAATCATATTCAACATTCATAGCCTATTTCCACTGTGGTTGGTCTAATTCCTCATGAACAGTGTCAGGTTTGGTGCTATAAACAACTGAATTCATGAGTGCAAAATTTACCTCATGTCTGGCTTGACTTCATGTTCTGACTCCCGTAGAAGTCCTTAGAAGTGAGTTCAGGTGTGCATCCCAATAGTATTTTGGACCCATTTTAGATGTTGGTGTTGTTGTTGCTGATGTGAACATGTGTTTTCTAGTGTGCCTAGATAAATGTATAAGTCTCCACTCAGCTCTTCTTCTCTCTGAGAAGAATCATCTTTCCCATCATCTGGATGTGTGAGAAATCTATGTGACAAGGTCGGTACTGGATCTCCATTGTATGGTAGGGAGTCAAAGGATGACTCATCACACACCACATCTCAACTCTCATAGATTTTCTTTGTCTCAGGATCCATGAGATGATATGCCTTTGAGGTAGTAGTATACCCCAAGAAAAGACATGGCAGTGTCTTTGGATCAATCTTCTTCCTTTTCTTATCTAGAACATGCATATATGCAGTACAACCAAAAACTCTCAAATGATGGATAGAAGATTTACGACTAGTCCATACCTCTTCTGGTGTCCTATTCTGCAAGATCTTTGTGGGTGCCCGGTGAGTAGATACACTATTTTCTAGACTGCTTCTGCCCAAAACTGATCCTCCAACTTGGCAGTGGAGAGCATACAACAAGCCATCTCCATGACAATTCTGTTGTATCTCTCAGAAATCTCATTTTGTTGGGGAGTTTAGGGTGCAGTCAGATGTTGATGAATGTCATGTTGCTTCAGGTATGCTAATAACTTCTTCGATAGAAATTCCCCCCCTTAATCTGAGTGGAGGAGAAGGAGAGGCTTCTTAGACTACCTGGTGGCTTGCTGGTAAAAGGTTTGGAAATTGGTAAATGCCTCACTCTTCTTCCAGAGAAAATATACCCACATTTTCCATGAGTAATCATCAATAATGAGCTGGAAGTATTAAAAACCTTAGAAGTTAGCTGGCAGGGGTCCGCACAGATTAGTGTGTGCAACTTGAAGATGCTCCGTAGAATGATAAGAGCTCTATTTGAATGGACCTCTGTGTTGTTTTCCCGTAAGACATCCTGAGAAAACAGGTAAGGAATGGGAGAGTGGAGGAAGCCCTCTTACCATTTCCTTGGCACTGAGATGATGTAGAGCCCTAACAGGAAGATGACCATATCGAAAGTGCCATAGTGTAGTGGAATCTATCATTGAAGCAGAGAGAGAAATGTTAGATGAAGTGACCACATCTAGTGTAAATAGACGGCCCTTCATAAATGCTCGAGCAATAATTGAGTCTCCCTAGGAAATGATGCAAGACTTGAACCCTTTCTCAAAAAAGAATTCAACCTGCATTCGATGATTAAGAAGTTGACTCATAGACAAGATATTTATGGTCAAACCTAGAACATAGAACACCTTCGTGAGTGTACATCTTCATGTCCTAAGAGGAATGATAACATCACCAATCCCCGCCACAATATACTCCTGATTATTTACGATGGTGGTCTGATCTCTAGTGGGTCAGTCACTCAGAGTATGGAACAAATTTTTATTGCCAAACATGTGTTTGTTGGCACCTGAATTAATCAACCAGACACTTTTAGATGGCTGTGAAGTCTGTGAGACTAAGACAATGTCTGGATGAGTTGTGTTTGGAACCTCTTCATCGGATGTGGAATCCTGTTGAGTAGAAATATGACCCTTATGCCCCTAATTATGAGCATGCCATCGGGACTTCTTGGAATATCCTTGGCCAGAAGTGCTCTCTTTTCCATAGTTTCCATACTTACGACTGTTGTAATAATAGTTTGCAGTCGTGTGTGTATCCGTGGAGAAAATTTGGCACCATCAATTTGCCTTATTGTTCTACTGCTTCTGGGGTGGCCACTGTGGTGGCCGCTAAGAAGGTTGCTACTATAAATGTTGCTTCTGATTCTAGGGGGCTGACTACCCTTTCTGAGGCTTATGCTTTTGCCTCATGATGAGATCCTTGTCTTCGAAGGCTTCTTGAACATTTTGAATGGCTTCTTCCTACTGGAGCTAATTCACCAGTTTGAAAAATATCACCTCCTATTGAGTGATGGTAAACATGGTGATCAATGTCTGAAACTAGGAAGGAAGAGCTCACAAGGTGAGTGGGACTAGCAACTTGTCATCCACCAGTTCACAGAGAGAAAAGAGTTCTACACGTAACTCAGTGGCCACATGCCGCAAGAAGGCTTCTACTGATTCACCATCATGCATACTCAATGTGTGAAGCTTTGTCTAAATATGTAGCATCATCATTAGATTCTTGGCTTCATAGATGGTATACAATGCGGTCCATGCCTAAGAGGAAGTGGTTGCTTCCTGAATGTGAGGTTGAACCTCATTAGAAAGGATCAAAGTGATAAGCATTAATGCTTTTGCATCAGCCTTTTCATACTTAGACAACAAATCATCATCTATGGGAGGGGCATCCGTGCCAGAAACAATCCCCCAAAGATCTTCAAACTGAAGAATCATTCACATCTTGTTTTTCCATGCGGTGAAATTTGGCCCTTTTAAGAGTTGGGCATCAAATAGCAATATTTTTGGAGCAGACATTATTGGGTTTTGCACCACTACACTTGTTGCTTTAAGATTCTGATCAATGTAGGATTATTCTCTACTTTAGATATGTAGCCAAATGCTAGACAAAAACTAGTCATAATGCACACCACATCCACACGTTCCAATGCCAACAATCAACAGGTATAAATCACCACGCAAAGAAATACTGACATGTTTATGCTTTCAGGAAAAAAAAATATAAAGAATAACTTTTTCTTTACTTCCAACGCAGGATCAGATTGTTTTCTCCTTCACAGAAATAGCTTGGCGTAGTGTAAATACTTTGCATACATAATCTCGCACAATCAGCTCACCTCCTCCACATTTTTGTAACAACAATCTTCTAGATGCAGACACACGTTGTAGGTTTTTGTAGTCTCCACACTAGAAAATTATGCTTTTAATCAAAATGTAGGTATGCAAAACTAGTCTCTTTTTCCAAAACATTCCAAGATGTGTTTCTAATCCTCCACGCATAGCACACAAAGAAATAAAAAAATTGTTTTCTTCAATGGGCACTGATTCGCTACTACACAGGTTGTATGTCTCCAGGGATTCTCTCAACACAGTATGTAGGACTCAACCCGTGTCGATATGCCTCAAACTCTCCTTTGTGGGCTTGTTTGATTAGGATGGGACTGAATGCAATGCCATTGTCTTCCAAACAAAACAGGTTGCTCCACCATGCACAATTTAATGGAGACTTGCTATGCTGGTTTGCGTACCACACAATAATTTTGTTTCTCCCACACCAACATAGGAAAAGCTACACGTGTTTTCCCCTTTTCCACCATGCACATCCTTGATTAAATATTTCAAACGCCAACATGTTTACAAATTGGTCACTCCACTTTATAGGGTAAAAGACAAACACTAACAGGTTGTTAATTTCTACTCTAAAATGCCACACAACATTACTTTTATCTCTTCCACACTGCAAATTTCCTCTCCACGCCACATAGGTCTAATGAATAGTGGCCTACAATCTTCATGCCAACAGAGGAACATGCACTCCAATCTTCACGCAAACAAAGGAATAGGCACTCCAATCTACAGGCAGAAAAAGTCTCCAATCTGCACGCAGGTCACCTTTGGTGCTTGCTTGGGCTCCTTCCATGGCTCACCTCCTTCCCACTAGGTCTGCACGTCAATGATAGTAGAATAAATGCATCATGAATACATGTGGTTTAGGATGTCATTGCTCACATACACCACCGTTGAAACCAATGAATGATGACTATCAAATAGATCAGACAGTTTGACTCCTCCGCACAGGTCGCTTCCTCTTTACATCCATACCAAATGAAATGCCATGCTCTGAAACCAATGATGGCACATGAATGAATGATTTCATTTAATGTGTTTGTAAAACAAAACATGCGAGCCATATATAGGCTGTTGGAGAGGAGAGGAACAAGAACAGTTAAATAACTATTCATAACTAACAACTAACAATGTATTAATTAACTAATGTGCTAATGATTCCGATGACTACTACCTTCTGATGCCCTCTATCACAAGCCAATTTATGGGCCCTCTGAAAATCCTGACCTCTGTAACAATGATTTCATAGGTACTAAATATGGGGAACACTGGGAGAAATGAATAGGACCATGATTATTGTAGAAATCATGAATATCAACATGGACAAGTTTTTTTACAAGGCATGTCCTCTTCAAAAAGGTGAAAAAAAATGCAGGAAAAAAGGTGAGAGAGAATGGTAATGGTTCATGGTTATGTTCGAGTTGCAACAAAAAAATTCAAAACTATGATTATAGATATACATTGAGGATCGATCTAAAAGACCCAACAGGAGAACTTCAATCAGTTACCGCTTTTGATGAGACAACTGAATTGATCATGGGTGTTATAGCTAGGGACCTCCATATATTGTCTATAGATGAATATGTGACTAGTGAAATTATAAGTAATGTCATCAGTAACGAATACTACTTCACACTTTCACTAAAAAAGAAGACATATTGCGGAAACAATAGATTGAAATGTGTCATCCTCAGTTCAAAGAAAGTGGAAAATAATGCAACTCCTCCATAACCTTTACATAAGGAAAGTGTTATTGAACATGAAATAAGTGCACAAGAAACATGCCACATGCTACAAAAATTTCCACTTGTTATGTGCAGTCATCCATTTGTATCATTAAATGTTGGAAAAAAAATTCTGCGACGTGTCGTTAAAAGTGACACCGATGCACAACAAACAACTGCCTTCTTGGATGCATATAAAGTTCATCCAAAAACCTTGGAACACCTACCACTTATTCAATTTACTCGAGATTGGAGCTACAACAAGAAATGTAAAGGTGATAAATGGAAAAAGTGACCGACAGAAGCAATTATTCGGGTCCACCCGAGATTTGTGGATGTCCTAGCTCAGGAATCAATGTCATATGAACTTTTTTGTTGGTCAGAACTCCTTTTATACAAGCCTTTCAGAAATATTGCATCCGAATTTGGCTCAACCCCACATGACATCAATGGCACTTGGGACATGTTCAAGCACAACTATAGACCGTGACATGTTTTACGCACTACTGCAGACACGGGAGCCGTTACAGATGTTAGTTCTGACTCAGAGCCTGAATACAGTATTCAACATGAACCATTACAAGAATGGTAGGTCTTCACACAACTTTTCTTGGGAAAAAACATGGGTCTAGAAAGTCTTGACATGTTGGGGAATTAAGATTTCAACATACATAATAATTGGAACATACATGACGTTTCACATGATTTGCAGATAACTAGTTCATCATGCGGAATCACCTCTAATGGATGTAGCATTCTGTTAGGAAGTCCCAGAGATGTCCAATAATGGAATATTATTCATAATCTCTCTTAGTGTGGTAATGCATACTAAATTTTATAAAGCATATGGCAGTCATATTATACACATTTGTCTTGGATGAATCCCAAATGCTTTCTTCACACCATAATACTTGGGTGACAGGCGATAAGGATTAGTGAAGCCTGATGTAATGCTTTGTTGACATAGCCAATATAACATTGTTTTATTTGCTGATAAATCAAACATGACCAAAAGATAGGAAGTGAATATCTGATGATATGCTAAAAGTTCTAAAACACCCCTTGTTAATCAAGGAAGACCCTTCTCAATTGAGATGTAATGTAATTGTGCAAAGTTGGGACTGTTTTTCTCCATCGGTGCTTCTACATATTTAGATTGTAGGCCTTCTCTATTCATACCAACTTGTCAAATATTCAGATTAAATAAATTTTGATGTCTGATTACTATTCCATTCCACGTTATCCCCTATTTTTTAATTAGTTTTTTATTCATGCATTAGTTGGTGACTTTGTGCTGTTGTCTTAATCATGTTTTGTTTTCAACATGTTAGGATATATGCAGTTTTATGTTTTTAGAGTTAATGATCATGTAATGTGATTATCAAGTCCTAATAATTATAGTGAAATCCAAGGAATAGAAAACAATTTTGTTGAGTGATATAATAATTCCTCAAGGCATTAAACGTGTATAAATTGGTCTAGGGAACATTCTTCCAATTGTTAAAAGCTAAGAAGTGATCTATAATTCTAAATCAAGGAAAAATAAGGTGTTTTTCAATTACTAAGAGGCTCAATTGTTTCTTCCCAACGGGTTGGTGGGTGTTATTTGTTAGAAAACTGACATGATTTGGCATACCATGATACCATCACCATATTTTCATAGTCGTTACATCTACTTTCTTGTCAACTCAGAGTCTCGGCCAATAATGTTTTTTAGAAACTATATAATGAAGTGACGTTGAATTTCCTTGATGAAGCCCCATGATCCAAGAATTCTGTCATAGTGTCCCTGGTTTGTTGATGTTTTTAGTTGTTAGCAGTTGCACAGGAGAAGTTTTTTTTTGGTTATCTTAAACTTGGAGCACAAGCTATGGTAAATAGGGCATCTTAGAGTTAGTTATTGAACTTCATTTTTCATGGAGTGTGTGGCTTATAAGTGATGCATCTTCAAGTTTTTAGACCACTAATCATTTGAATTTTTATAACTCTGATCAAGTGACCACATTTGTTATTGTTTCTGTTGCAGGAAGGTATTATGTCAGATATTTATCAGAAGGGAAATTTTGTATAGACACTGAGAAACTTAGAAGAGAGTCTTCCTACAATGGATTTGTGCAGTCCCAACAACATTCCATTCAATCCAATGCCTGAAACTCCTTTTGAACCAATGGAATTTCTTTCACATTCTTGGAGTAGTTCCTCTATAGAGGTCATGCAAGCTCTTTCACCTAACTCACAGGAAAAGTATTGAGAAATGATAGTCGGGCCATTCTCTATGACATCTTCATCCACCCCTCAGTTTACTACAGGTGAAGATTGTAAGACACCAACTGTAATTCTATTTATGAGGGATAAGATTTATATTTTTCATTCCAAAAATCAACCATTGTAAGCTATATTTGGACATACCCAACACATGCAGAGATAAAATGAGATGATTTTTCATATTGTTTATGCTAAATTGGTATGTAAGAATATAAAATTATATCTACTTGTTTAGATGATCAAGTTCAATCTGATGTTCGTTTTTAAATATTTTTTCCAAACTCTGATTGCCTAAGATTTCATTTTATTTTATATGACCTCAGAGGGAATTTATCTTGATTTGCAAGATCTATGTCCACTTATTCCCAAGAGAAATTCTAATTTTGGAGTGGAAAAAGAGTAGAAAAAGGTAGGGAAATCCATAAAGCTATAATCCAATCATTTTCTTCCTATTCATTATCTCTCATTATTTTTTTATTTCATTTTTTTGAGAAAGTAGGGAAATAAATTAAACAAAAATTCCACTCATGTCAATAAATTGAGCAAGATAACCTCTTTTAATTTGGTACATTTTAAGGATCTTCACATAAAGGAAAGTTTGTATAAGCTATGTATGCCTCATGATTACCATTAATTCCTATTAAAGAAGGCACATTCTATACTCTCTGGTGGTCACATTGACAAGTAGAAAAAATTCCATCACTTGCAATGGTTCCTCTATTAGCCTCACATGCCACGAAGAATTTTTTATCTATTCGATATTGTATCAACACTTTGATAAGTAGGAAACAATCACATCCACTTGCAATGGTTATTCAATTAGCCTCAGATGCTACAAATTGTTTTTTATCCTTCGACATTGTATCGTCTAATATCCTTTTTTGCCATCCTCTTATGTGGGATTTGATTCAAACTCACATAGATTATGTTTTGTCGAGAAACACATTCTCTTTAACAGAGCATTCTTCACCTTATGATTTCTTTTGTGTTTCACAAATTACATAAAACATTTGCATATTAATGGTTGCAATGTTTAGTTAATATGCAAAAGTCAAGAATAGAGTGGCCGAATATGTCAAATATATGCCATCTGCCAATGAAAATTGATATAAAATCTGCAAATATACATAAGGTCTTCATGTATAAATGTTTATTTCAATAAAACTACTCTGAAAAACACTACCACTCATGATATAAGATTTGCAAATATATTTGTACGAATTTGTAACAAATATGAAATGTAGAGATAGAACCTTTAAATTAAATAGTGCATCTATATTTCTAGACTTATAAAATCAATCACACCCCTTACCAACATCAACTACAAAAATAATAACTATCCCTCTAAAACGAATAGCATATACCGGTCGGCATTCACATTACATTGTACACATGCGATTTCTAGTAATAATAAAACTCTTGCAATGTACTGACACATGGAAATAAATTTTAATATAGTATATTATCTTAAATATGGTTATTTTTGTCACAGTTTTATTAGAGTTTTTGCAGAGAAATGATAGGGAGCAGTCATAGGCAGCAGTAGGGTCTGCCATAGTAGCGCGTACAAATGCACTCAAGCTGCCTTCAAGCGCGCCCTGAGTGCTTTTTTTATCCCCATGTGTGGGGATAACTCGAAGGCCTAGAATTTGACGAACATCCATCTGACAACACAAAAATTTATTAATATTTTATGTTTTAATTACTGAAATGGGTTACGGTCTAACAGACTCTATCATGGTGTGTCAGGATTGTGTTCTCCATGATTTTGACCCACTGGAAACTACTCGAAGAAAGTTAAATTGAGGATGATCAATTTCAAAAATACTTCAGGTGTGTGATGCAAGAGCATTAACATTGACAAATGATCCTATATCAACCAAAAATAATTGAGTTATTTTTGTGTAACATTTTTTTTGTTGGTGGACCACCAAAGTCTACTTTAAGCCATATAACACTTCTCAATCCATGAGTGTCTAAATGAAGTTGTGTAATGTTATCGAAGCCACATAAGTTTATTGAAGTTGCATAACTTTACTAAAGCTTGATAAGTCTATTAAAGGTATAGAGCACTATCAAAAGTTGTAAACAAAAATAAAAATAAAAATTGTGTTGATGCTTGAAATATCTTGATAAAGATATTGTTTATGGTTTGAGTCTTGTAGTGGACCATTTGGACCTTGTCTTTGTTATGTATCTTAATTGTAATAATATAGTGGTAGTTTGTAGCTAATTTCAAAGCAACATTCACACAAACTACACATTTATATTAAAAAATACCGTCGATAGGGATGAAAGAGAAAAATTATGACCTGAAAGAGTTGAGCTCACTAGTGAGATATGTACTTTGAGTACTGAATTTTATCTAATACTATGTTATGAATGTATTGTTGAGTTTCAATTATTAAATTAGTCATAGTGAATTATTAATGTAACACCACTTTCCACATCTATATACTAATATTAAAATTAAAGAGTCAAATTATAAGCTCACAATCAATTAAGCCTAATTAAATTCATTTACAAGTGAATGAAATTTAATGCAAGTATTTACTGTGCATTTTTAGTATAAAATAATTTTCAACATGTACATATTTTTAATACGTAAGAGTTAAACCAAATTTAATTCATTTGTAATTAATAGCAATGTAATGTGTTTAGTTGTAATGCATTTTTAATTTAATACAATTTTCCATATATACATAATCTAAGTAACACATATGAGCTAAATTTGAAGTACACAAAGTCCAGTGAATTGAATTAAATTCATCTACAATTGATTGGAATGTATGTGGTTAGTATGAGATTTTAGTGTTAAATCACTTTCCACATATCTATATAATATTAAGACATAAAACGTAAACATGTACAAATTCATTCACAAGTGATTGCAATATGCCATTGTTAATTGTTGTGTATTGTTGGTGTAAATCCACTTTCCACAACTACATACTTAAATAGATAGAATTAAAGAATATATATTTCATTAAATTGATTTAAATTTTATACAAACGATTGTAATGTATTGCGATTAGTTTTATTGTATAGATAGAATAAAACAGATTTTCACATGTACATAAATAAATTAACTATAGTGCCACCAATAAAAAATTACTAAAGTAGTATTAAATCAAATCAAATAAAAAATGTTGGTAGAAATTGTCTGGGAGTGGGTGGAAGCATTGACCAACTCCACGTGAAGGCACATGGTCTATTTGACAAAAGGCTTTTATACAAATGATTGCAATGTATTGTGATTAGTTTTATTGTATAGACAAAATACAATAGATTTCACATGTACATAAATAAATTAACTATAGTGCCACCATTAAAAATTACTAAAATAGTATCAAATCAAATCAAACAAAAAACATTGGTAGAAATTGTTTGGGAGTGGGTGGAAGCACTGACCAACTCCACGTGAAGGCACATGGTCTATTTGACAAAGGATTTTATACAATCGATTGCAATGTATTGCGATTAGTTTTATCGTATAGATAGAATACAATAGATTTTCACATGTTTACCATTAAAAAATTACTAAAGTAGTATTAAATCAAATCAAATAAAAAATGTTGGTAGAAATTGTCTGGGAGTGGGTGGAAGCATTGACCAACTCCACGTGAAGGCAAATGGTCTATTTGACAAAAGGATTTTATACAAACGATTGCAATGTATTGCGATTAGTTTTATTTTAGAGATAGAAAAAATAGATTTTCACATGTACATAAATAAATTAACTATAGTGCCACCATTAAAAATTACTAAAATAGTATCAAATCCAATCAAATGAAAAACATTGGTAGAAATTGTCTGGGAGTGGGTGGAATCACTAAACAACTCCACGTGAAGGCACATGGTCTGTTTGACAAAACCAACTCCACGTGAAGGTATCAAATCAAACATGGTCTGTTTGAAACTCCACGTGAAGGCACATGGTCTGTTTGACAAAAGGCTTTTATACAAATGATTGCAATGTATTGCGATTAGTTTTATTGTATAGATAGAATAAAATAGATTTTCACATGTACATAAATAAATTAACTATAGTGCCACCATTAAAAAATTACTAAAATAGTATCAAATCAAATCAAATAAAAAATGTTGGTAGAAATTGTCTGGGAGTGGGTGGAAGCACTGACCAACTCCACATGAAGGCACATGGTCTGTTTGACAAAAAATGTATTGCAATTAGTTTTATTGTATAGATAGAATAAAATAGGTACATAAATAAATTAACTATAGTGCCACCATTAAAAAATTACTAAAATTTTCAAATCAAATAAAAAATGTTTGTAGAAATTGTCTGGGAGTGGGTGGAAGCACAAACTCCATTGCAATGGTCTATTTGCTAATGATTGTAATGTAATTAGTTTTATTGTATAGATAGAATAAAATAGATTTTCACATGTACATAAATAAATTAACTATAGCCACCAATTATTACTAAAAAGTATCAAATCAAATCAAATAAAAACGTTGGTAGAAATTTTTGGGAATGGGCGGAAGTGACCACTCCACGTGAAGCCAAATAGGCATGGGCCTCCAGCTGTTTTCCACGGAGAAAACCAAACTCCAGTTGTAAATTTTGTAGTAATAGATGGTGGCAGCCTGAACCATCTAAATTAAATAATCAAACTTTTTGAGAGTCATGTCAAATAGAGATCCATCTCCTAACCATCCCAAATGAGTCCGATATGGTTAATTCTTCCCTATGCTTGGAGGAAAACCTATATACAAATATCTCCTCATATGGCTTTACACAAATCATTGATCTGGGCCTGTATTTGCACTGAAGCGATTCCAAATGTCTTTTAGGGGAAGAGACTTCTACGTATGCACTCTAATCTTGTGCCAAATGTGAGTTCTGTTACAGGGATGGACATCTGAAAAATCATAAAATATAGAGGAATTTTGTCATATGTTGTAGTTGCAAATGCTTTGGTAGACTTGATGCAAAATATGGAACCTTACGCAAGATAGGTGAACTATTTAATAGGATTTTTATTTTTTATTTTTTAAAAAACGTGGTTGTCAAGGCAACATGACTTCAGGTTATGCAGAAAATGGGTTTGTTGAAAAGGCTTATAATCTTCCAAGAAAATACAATCACAAGTGTAAATCTAAATCCCACAACTTTTTCCAACATCCTCCCAAGCCTATGCCAAATTTGGAGCTCGAAAAATTATGCATCCATCAAAGCATAGAAGGAATTTTTCATATTGTATGGTGGCAGATGTGTTGTAGGTATTATCCAATCCATACAACACTTTAATTTAGACCCCAATAATTATTCCCAAGATATAATCAGCCACCGGAAAACTTGTTTACAAATTATTTCTCCTCTAGGTCATGAGGCTGTGTACATCCATCCATCGTGTGATCTATGGTTCCCTTTATTTGCACTTTGAAGCGATTCCAGATGACGTCTTTTAGGGGAATAGAGAAGTGCACTTCATACGCTAACTCTAGATCTGGTGCATGCCAAATGGGGATGAAGAAAACCTGTTACAATGGGATGGACATCCCAAGGCAATGTTATGGAGAGTAGAAAGGATAGAGATTCTGAATTTTGGATAGATAAGATTGTAGTTGCATGAGACTTGCCTCTGGTATTTGACTTGTAAATTGTGATAAATGTGGAACCTTATACTATTGGTTACATGCTTAACTTTGTGGTATTTAGTGATGTATTTTTTTTTAAAAAAGGAAACAAAGATCTAAGAATTGGTTGTCAAAGGCAGTTACAGTCGACTTCCATGGTTATGCAGAAAAATTAGATGGTTCTGTTGAAAAGGCTTATAATATTCTAAGCAAATGCAATCTTGCAAGTGCAAAAGTCTAAATCCCACTGAATTTTTTGGCCAACTGGTAAATCCCAAGTACTATGCCAGAGATGATGGATGCTCACGTGAACTTAGTCAGCATTATCCATGTAGAGCAATATGAAGGAATCTTGGCCTCCTTCACTTCACATGTATGGTGGTAGATGTGTTGTAGGTATTATCCAAGCCATGCAACACTTTACAATTACAAGACCCCAATATGGGATTCTTCCCAAGTTTATATTTGTAACCACCCTCAAACTGGGCCAAATCCCATTAAATTTGCACATATATTAATTACCAAACATGCCACACATTATATACTATCTATTTTCCAAAAACTATTGGCAGCCATGTCACTTGCTAGTGCTAAACATCCCTTCCACATATCATGGCACTCAAACATGGCTCAAACCCAACAAATAGTGCATTTCCCTTACCATATAAAGCACTCCAACTACCTTAATGCGCCAAATGTGGGATTAAATACCTTTACATAACCATCAAATGGAATTGGAAGGACTTGAACCGTGGTCTCCCAGCTAAAATAATAAGCTCTTGACTGCTATGCCACAGAGGCGGTAAACATTATAAATTGGGGCGTTAATTGTATTTGAAGTGCATCAAGGGACTATGTGAAATATTGTTTTTTCCCATAACTTGAGCTATGAGAAGGAATTTTGAGATGATGTAAAAAAGTGACTCTAGTTATTTTTTGGAAGAGGAACATGATGAGAAGATCAAATTCTTGTAGAAATATTTGTAAAGATTTATATTCAATATTTTAATAGATCGTTCCCATTCAACTGGACCCAAAGACTTAGGCCACAATTTCAAAACTTTGTTATCAAATCCTGTGTCAATTTGTTGGTGATTCATCTCCATATTTTTTGATTTTACACAGTAATTTCAGTTTTATTTCCTTTATTAAAAGTACAAAAGGTTATAATAGTTAATTTTTATATCAAAAATCAATACAAAGAAAAGTTAAGTGTGTGCACAATTGCTAATTAAAATTTGATTTTCAGATCACTGATATCAAAGCTAGTTTTGACTGGTTTTTGGATCATATTAACAGGTTTTTAGATTGGAAGTTGTTTGTTGGATGTTAACAAGGTCTTAGTCTAAGAAGGGTGAAGGTGAGCTAGTAGAAGAGTGTCGTGCTTGACACTTTTAAAAAAATAAATAAGAAACAAAAAGGGACGGTTAATGGAGTTGATAGGAGTAGATGGAATGCATGTTAACAGTGGGTGAAATTATTTAGAAGTTGGTGGAGACATGTTAAAAGAGACCAAATTGTCATATCTTGTAGTTTTAGGTGGTGACATACAAGAAACGTGAGGTGCAGTTGAAAATTCCCTTTCATGCTATCCCACTTATGACTATGCAAGATTTTTCTCTTTCACTCTTCTCCTACGTAAAACCCCTTGTTTGAAAAAAAAATCTTCTAAATGTGTGGATTTTCTTCTTGGAATGCATTGAGTTGTTGTTTGAGCACAACATGTTTTGCTTGGAGGGATTAGACTACTCCTTCAGAGGGGTGGTCCGAGAAGAGAAAGGAAATTATTGTCGTCATCGTTTTATTTTTTGTGTGCTAAATTAGAAGAAGTTAAGGATAATGAGAAATGGGTTCATTGAAAAATCCTTGGAACTTTTCAAAAAAATGCGCTGGTAATTCTATCCAAACGTTATTTCTAGCATATCACTACAGTAATAGAGAATAATTCTCTCCTCCATATCATTCAAAAAATGTCTTAGATCTAGATAATATCCTACTGCCTTCATCTCCCAAGATGGTGTCTGCAACTTTGTTTAAATCTCCTATTTCTATGGTGTGATATGTTCCTCCCTACATAAAAGCATTTTCTAGTTTTGAGGTATTTAATGCACCTATTGGCACATATGTATCTCTGGAAGTTCATGATCAAAGGCTTGTAGATACCTAAATAGTGTTGCATGTCACCTTGTTAACATATTCTCTTCCTATGCATATGGGATTGTTGAAAACCCCCTTGGAAAATATCAATAAAAGTGAATTTGGCTGCTAGTGGGTATAAATCAAGTTTCTAAATCCTTCTATTAGTGTCTTCCTAGTCATAGCAAGGTAGTTGAATTGCTTGAGAAAATGCCTCAGGGAAATGTTCCTCTAGGACAACAATGATTACTGGGTGTGCACAAAGTGGTTTGTTGGAATGGATTTTTGACATCTTCAAAAAATGAGGATAGTAGTGAGAGGCATGTACGGTGGTTTATTATTTATTGTTTGACCATTGAATGGAGGAGAGCCAAGGGTAGGCTCACAGACTTTTGGAAAAATGTATGGTGCAGATGCGGAATCGAGCTCCACAACTTGGGATGATTTGTTTTCGCTCCTGGGCATGGTCTCTTTACCTCCATCTTCTATAATTTTCATGATTTGGTTTTTCATTTGTATTATATTCAAAACATTAAAGTACTAAATAATTTTACAATTATATATGTAACAAAACTTAATTAGTGTAAAGTAAGTAAACCCCACCTTGTGATTTTTGAAACTGTGTCACCATTTGAACATCAACTATGGTTGCCACCATAATCTCATATGATGCAACTTGGGTATTCGAATCAGGTGCTCATGTCTGCTGATATTGTCAAGAGTTAGATGTTTTTTCAACTAGACACAACCTTTTTCTTTACTTGCAAAGTTGGAAAAACATCACTTTTAGAGACTTGCAAAAAAACCCTTTTGAACCCCATAAAAGAGAGGTCAAGCACTGTATGTGTTCCTTGATATTAGGAGAGTCATATCAAGCTTTAGATTGAACCCAGTCAAATGTTTCTACTCTCTTTACTGCTTCTCTAGGATCCCTGTTACTCTGTTTTGTAATTTTAAGTAGCTCTTAAAATTGAAAAGTTGACTTTCATTTTGACCCACCGTTTGGTCCCTAAACAACGAAATGCTTTTCCGCCTTCACAAACCTCTAGTATTTTTACTAGACTATTTCCTAGAACCTTTGTTTTGGGAAAATCATATTCCTAGTTAGTTTTGCAAAGGCATTTCGTAGGCCTTTAGTCGTAGTTTTTGACTAAGTCAAACTAGACCAATTACGATCGGTGGCTCCAGAAAACCCATTGGCGTTTGAAACCCGTCAAGAAGTTCTCAGTTTTGTTGAATCTGAAAAATTCTACATATATAGGGGAACTTGTATGAAATTTCTCATTTCACATTCATCCATCGAACGTTATTTTTGGAGGTGGTTTTATGATCCCTCGAGCTAACATTTGATCATATCCAACCAGGCCAATTACGACTGATGACCTCAGGAAAACTGCCCGCCAATCATGAAATCGTTCGCCAGTTCTAAATTCCTCTAGTTCCTGTGAATTCTTGGTTGTATAGGAGGACACGTAGAAATTTACCCATGGAATTTTTTCTCCCTGGAAGACAATGTTTGATAGGTCGGTTTCTTAGCCTCGGAGTCTTTATTGAACGTTTTTGCAACTAGGAGAAAAATGTAAAAATAAAGTTGTTGGACCCCTGTCAGGTTTCCAAACCACCATGGAAACTTTTTGACACTTGTAAATAAGTTTTTGAAACTCTATAGTGTGAATTATTGTGTGAAATGGAAATTTTGAAAAAATGGTGTTTATCTCTCTTCCCTATTTCTTTCTCTCTCCTTGGAAAACAAAAAGAAGTGAAGTGAAATGAAATAAATATGTCTCTAACCCTCTCCTTTCAAATTCAAATTATTATTATTATGTAAATAGAAACTAAAAATGTTAAGTATGCTAGATCTAGGTGGATGTCATGCTAGCGATTTATCATTGATTTCATGCTCACATGGTTTTTTAGGATGGAAGTGAGATGGTGAAAAGGCATGGTGTAATTTGTTGTTTAATATTATAAGTTATATATGTTATTGAAAAATTTATATTTGTGTAATGTATTGCCATGTTACAAAAATTTATATTTGAAATTTGGTAATATGTATGAGATGCTAGTTTTAGGAATGCCTTGGGAAATGTGCATTCAATCATAGGTACCATTTTGATTTAGATTTGCATAAGGAAAAATCTGGATATGTTAAATGAATATGAATGTAATATCTTATAGTGCATTTCCAATGTGTAATAGTCAATTAATTAATTGGTGCATTGTGTTCTTTACATTGAAAATGCAATAAAGAAAATGCATTATTATTTTTGCATAGAAAACTAACCCATTAACTAAACCTCATCTGATTACGAGGTTAGCTTGTGGGTAGAAAATGGTAAGTCCTTGTAAACAATTTTTTTTTAAAAGATGCTGGCTTTAGAGAACCCAAGAAACCAAAATCTTGGTCCCGTAATCCCTTTTTATGCCCTTTTATGACATTAAGAATAAAATAAATTTCAAATGCGAAATCGTGAAATGTAGAAACATGGGATCTTACCTTGAACACAAATCACTTTTGTTTCATGTGTAGTTTATAATACTTCCAATCATGTACTTATTCAAGATGTTAGACAAGTACCTTCATAATTATTTTGTTATAAAGTGATGCTAATAACGATACCATAGTGCAATGTAAGAGTAATACATATAAGAGTAAAACGAGATTTGAGGTTAGGAATGATGTCACTCTTGGAGTCATTATAACTCAATTAACAATTTTCATGTGTTACAAAGAATATGAATTTCCTTGGTGAGATCAAACTTCAAGAAAACAAAAGATGTGTGTGTGTGTGTGTGTGTGTGTGTGTGTGTATGTGTGTGTGTGTGTGTGTGTGTGTGTGTGTGTGTGTGTGTGTGTGTGTGTGTGTGTATAAAAACCTATATATAATTTCTTGATGTGGAAAATGTTGAATGGATTCTACAAGTTATGGAACTATATTAACTATGATAGGGAAATAAGGATACCATGATTGAAGAATGTTCATGGAAAAATTCATATTGAACCTAAATCTCCCTCAAATCCTAAGATTTCTTTCTTGATATCACGTTAGATTCAATTGTGTAGTAAGGGTAAAATTTAAACTTCGTATAAAATTTTGAGAAGCATAAGCTTAACATCAGAAGAAGAGAATTAGAAATTTTGAATGCAATTTGAAATATGACAACTAATTATGTAAGTTAAGGAGATTGTTATAAGGGATAAAGAACCAACTTGAATGTATGAACTGTAAGTTGAATGTGAAATGAATTTAAGAATATTTAGGTGGAAAAAAAAGAATTATCCTTGCATAATAATGTTCTTTGAAGGTTAATTGTAATTAAGATGTAATCATGGTAATGATGTGTTGTGGGTTTGCCAATCCTCTAGCCCCTTTCTTGTGGTTGGATCATTTCTACCATTCGTTCATTGGGGGAAAATGTGGCATCGACATGTGTATGGTGTTGTCATGTGTCTATGTGAGTCGCTGAATTATATAAGTGTTTTATGCATTATTGAGTTTGTCTATTTGGATCCCTTGTGGTGTTGTGTAGTGAGAAATGTAAATAAAAAAAAATATCCTGGTATTTTTACTATTGTATTTGTGTGTGATAATTGTGGGCGTTAAAAAGAGGATCGTGAAATTGGTACAAGCTGATATCGAATTCCTACAATGGAAGATCAAGAGGCAGAATAATTTTGTCAATCATTCCAACAGATGAAGAAAATGGTGGAAGAACTATACCAAAATGGACAATGGGAAAAGAGAACTAGAGGTGGTAAAAAAGAAGAAAGCTCTAGTTCTGATATTCCTAAAGGTGAACCTTTAAAATTTGATTTTCCTTCATTATAGTTAGATATCAAGTTTGAATTGTGAATGTATACTTGAGAGCTAAATGCAGAGAAGTTGGATAACTGGATCAAGCAGATAGAGGTATATCGCAGGGTTCAAAACAATTTGAATGATGAAGCAAATATTTATATGGAAACGCTTCGAATGGGTGGCACAACACTCATTTGGTGTGAGAGTAAGCTTTAGGAAGTGAAAGAAACCAAAGGTAATGAAATGAATTCTTGGTCTGATTTTGTTTCAAATCTTAGACAACAATTTTATCCTCTTAGTTATAAGCAAAAAGCTATAATGGATTGGAAAACATTAAGACAAACTAAGGGACAAAATTTTCAAGACTACACATAGGAATTTAGGAAAAGGGCTCTAAATCTAGGAATTTCCCTAAACACAGAAGAAACACTTCTTAAATATATTGGTGGATTGCATAGTTACCTAAGGTATATGATTATTTTTGTAGGTCCTACTAATCTTGATGTAGTGTATGTTTAAGCAACCCATGTGGAAGGATGAGGGAAAATGAAAAAGGATTCCTCTTCCTCTTCATTTCAAAAAAGAAAAAATAATCCAAAGGACAAGGAAAACGTTTGAAAGAACAAGGAAAAGGAAAGGATAAGAAAAAGAAAAACTCTATTGTTAAGAAGGAATATGAAAAACCATTTTGCAATCATTGTAAAAAGAACCATGATGAGTCTAAGTGTTGGAAATTACATCCTGAAATGAAGCCTAAATAGATGGTTAAGAAGGGAAAAGAAAAGAAAACAAACACTACAGTTCATGATCTTGGGTCTGATTTAGGTGATGAAATCAAGATCACAGCTATGATTTTTCAAGGTAAACCAACTCTTTGGATTTCCAACAATAGTACTACAAATGTTGCATCTTCTTATAATAAAAAAACTATACATGATGATAAGAAAAGGAATGATATTTTCCATATTAGAGTAATTTCAAAACATAAAAAAATTGATACTCTTTTTTACAGTGGATCTTAAGCTAATCTAATTTCTGAGGAGGTTTTTAAGAAACTAGGACTCAAAACTAATCCAAATCCTAAGCCTTATCTGTTGGGTTGGGTTTGTAATGATGCAAACTACAGGTAACTAAAACTTATACTTTGATATTTTCCATTACAGACAAGTTTATAGATTAGGTTGAATTAGATGTAGCTCCTTTCGATATTTATGGGGTAGTTTTGGGTAGTCCTTATTTATATGATTGTAAAGCAATCTTCTATAGGGAAGAAAATAAATACTTACTTGTAAAGGATGGAATTGAGTTTATTGTTAGAGCTCACCGTGAAAAGAGAAATCTAGAGTTGGTTACTGTAGGTCAAATGAAAAGGCTTGTAAACTCAAGAATAAGTTTTGTACCCATGCTAGTAAAAGCAAAAGAGAAATAACATGAGATGGCTTCTGAGGATTTTGATTTGAAACATAAGAATGAATTGGTAAATTTTTTCTCTAAATTTGATGATATTTTTTAGGATCCACAAGGTCTACCTCGTAAAAGAGGGGTTCAAAATGAGATATGGTTACTTCAGGATGTACCTCTTCCAAATATCGGAATGTATAGATTTTCAATAGTAGAGAATGAGGAAATCAAGAGATAGGTAATGGAACTTTTGGCTCAAGGAATAATTCATCCAAGTACATCCCCATGTTGTTCACCAATTATATTGGTTCCTAAAAAAAATGGCACTTGGTGAATATGTGTTGATTTTCATGCTTTAAACAATATTATGGTAAAGAATCGTTACCCTCTTCCTAGAATAGATGATTTACTAGATCAATTAAAGAATGCAATTTATTTCTCTAAGTAGGATATAAGAAGTGGTTATCACCAAGTAAGAATTGTAGAAGGTGATGTTTGGAAAAATGCTTTTAAAATGAAACAAGGATTGTTTGAATGGTTAGTGATGCCTTTTGGTTTTTGAAATGCATCGAAAACATTCATGAGAGTTATGAATTATATCTTTAGACCATTGATTGATTATTTTGTTATTTTCTACTTAGATAATATTCTTGTTTTTAGTAAGTCATGGGATGAACATGTTAAACACATCTAGAAATTCTTAGATGCATTAAAGAGAGAAATTGTATTTGAAGATGTCAAAATGTGAATTTGGATAAACATCTTTAATTAACTTAGGTTATGTTATAGGAAAGGGAGAATTGAGAATTGATCCTTCAAAAATAGAGGTTATTGTAAAATGGCCTAGAACCACTAATGTGACAGAAGTTAGGAGTTTTCTAGGTGCAGTGCCATACTAGAGAAAATTCATTTCTAACTAGTCATATTTTCCATCTCCTTTTCATGCTTTGAAAATTATTAAACATGTCTTTCAGTGGGGATAAAAATAACAGAAAGTCTTTGATACATTGAAAGAGAAATTAAGTATTGCTATGATCTTAGCACTTACAAATTTACAACGCTCATTTGAGATGGAGACAGATGCTAGTTACTATGCAATGGGGGAAGTTTTGATGCAAAACAAATGACATGTATGTTACCATTCAAAAAACTTTACATGTGCAATAAGAAACTATCCAACTTATGCTAAATATTTGTATGCTTTGGTTCAATGTGTTAAAAAGTGGAAGCACTATTCAATGGAAAAAAAACAATTATACATACTGACCATTAGCCGCTTCAGTACTTACAAACACAAACAAAGTTATAATAGTATAGAAATTTCAGGTGGATGGGGTTTTTGCAGCAATTTTATCTTGTAATAAGGTACAAAAAAGGTTTTCAAAACAAGGTTGCAAACTTGTTATCTAGACCTCCAGTTATGGTTACATATACTCTTTTATAGCATAGTTCTTTGGCTCATGTTAGTTATAAGGAACAATATGTTAGTGATGTTGATTTTAGAGAAGTGTATGAGGATCTAGTAAGTGGGAAACAAGTAGGGGAAAAATATTATCATTTGCATGATGGATTGTTATATCATTCTAGTAAAATTTGCATTCCAGAAAATGAACGTGTGCATATGATTAGGGAAGCACATACTTCTCTTATTTTTGGGCATTTTGGTGTTATTAAAATAATTACACATTTATAGAAATATTTTTATTGGCCTAGACTACATGAACATGTAACCAGGTATATTAAAGGATGTGTTCTTTATACCACGAGAAAACCAAGTAACAGGAAATTAGGACTTTACACTCCTCTTCTTGTTCCAACAAGGCCTTGATAAATTATTTCCATGGAATTTGTAAGAGGATTTCCCATGACATGATAGAAACATGATTACTTATATGTGGTAGTGGACAGATTTAGCAAGATGTGTGTGTTGGTTCCATGTACTACACAAAAAACTGGTGAAGGAACTGCACATTTATTTTTTTCAGTTTTTTTGGGTTCATTTTGGTTTTCCTACTTTAATTATATCTGATCGGGATTCCAAATTTCTTGAGGAATTTCGGTCAACATTGTGGGGATTAATTGACACAAAACTGAAAAAGAGCACTGCTTTTCATCCACAGACTTATGGTCAACCAAAGGTTGTAAACTACACATTGGTACATTTTCTTACGGGCTATTATGGTAAACATCCTAAATTATGGGATAAACGTCTTTATTATGTGCAACGTTCTTATAACTATGCCTTACATTCTTCTACTGTGCAGTCTCCATTTGAGACTTGTTATGGATATCTTCCTAATTCTCCTCTAGATGTATATTTTAGACATGAAACTGTTGTTAATGGTTTGAATGATTCTGATAAGGATAAAATATTTGTGTAGAAAATACAAAAGGTTCATCAATATGTACATGAAAAATTGGAGAAAATTTAGGCTAATTACAGAGCTAGGCATGATAAAAATAAAACTGATCACAAGTTCAAAGTTGGTGATTCAATTTGGCTTCACATTGTTGGGGTTAGCACACTAGTTATATAGACAATATATCATATCTATGCATAGATACAAATAAAAGTGGATATTCTACCAGAAGAATTATACAAAAGAAGAGACATAAATCAACACCAGATTTAGTATGGTTCACCCAGTGTGGGCTACATCCACTAAGAAACAAGCCAATCTATTATCCAAAGCTTTGACAAGATATACAAAGAAGATTTACAATCTTCTACACTTATCAGATGTTTAGTACTTTCTTCCTTCAAGATTTTTGATTCTTCACCAAGAATTCTCTCTCACATAATTATCTTGTAATTATGATACATCCATACTTATAAACCCTATATTTATGCTTATATAGTCATTTATAGACTTAGGGCACTTAGCCATTCAATTACAATCAATAAATCTATTTTAATGCTAAAAATAGATATAATTCCTAAGAGTTAATTAAAAATTAATCACATAGGTAACTGACACCAGTTCTACCTAACTCTGGTTGGTTCCTTCCTTACTTGACCAATGTCGATCTGCCCTGACCGATGCCGGTTACTGTATTTGCCAACAAGTTCCAATTGCATGTTAAAATGAAGTGATTAAGCTTCACAACTCAACAATCTCCCACTTGGAGTTTAATTACTGCACCATACATGTACAACATCATTCTTGGATCCTTCCTTGGCTTTATTTCTTCCTCTTCAAGTCTCAAACTCGAATACCAACAGAAGTGGAGTGTAGCTCACACTTCTCCTTTGCTAATGGCTTCGTTAGCATATCTGAAGCGTTCTTGCTCGCATGAATATTTTCCAGATTCAACTGTCCATCCTCCAATACCTGTCATATGAAGTGATACCTCAACTGAATGTGTTTCATTCTCAAATGAAATGTTGAGTTCTTTGCCAAATGAATTACACTATGACTATCACTGAACAGTTTACAATTACTTTTCTCCTTTCCCAACTCTTTCATGAACCTACTCATCCATGTCATCTCCTTGCTAGCCTCTGTAGCTGTAACATACTCTGCCTCTATAGTAGAAAAAGTTACAACCTTTTGTAATCTCAAAATTCAGCTAACTTCCGTTCTACCTAGTGTGAAAATATATCCAGTAGTGCTCCTCTTACCATCCATACCTCCAACCATATCCAAATCAACATAGCCACGTAATGAAATATCCAAACCTCCATATCATAACTAAATGCTAGATCTCCCTTTCAAATACCTGAGTATACATTGGACCACTTTCCAATGCTCTTTACATGGATTAGCCATATATCTACTCACAACTCCCACTATCTGTGTAATGTCTAGTCGTGTACAAACCATAACATACATGAGACTTCCAACTTCTGAAGCATATGGCACTCATGTCAATGTATTTGACCTCCTCTTGTGATGAAGGACACTAATATTTACTTAATTTGAAGTTTCTAGCCATAGGTGTGCTAACAGGTTTTGCATTCTGCATGTTAAACCTTTCTAACACCTTGTAGATATAATCCTCCTTAGATAAATACAATTTCTTGTTTTTCATGTCTCTATGTATTTGCATGCCAAGGATTCTTTTTGCAGCTCCTAAATCCTTCATTGCAAACGTGTGAGTTAGCTTTCTCTTAAGCTCACCAATGTCCTGGATACTAGATCCTGCAATAAGCATATCATCCACATATAGTAACAAAATAATATAGCTCCCATTTTCAAGCTTCTTGAAATAAACACAATGGTCAAATTCACATCTCAAGTAACCATGCTCATGCATAAAACTATCAAACCTCATGTACAATTTCCTTGGAGCTTTCTTGAGCCCATATAGGATCTTTTTCAACATGCACAGTAATTTCTCCTTACCCTTGATTTCATACCCAAGCGATTTTTGCATATAAATCTCTTCATCCAAATCACCATGATGAAAAGTCGTCTTCACATCTAGTTTCTCTAAATGCAAATCTTCTACTGCAACTAAACTCAATATAGTATGAATGAAAGTCATCTTAACAATAGGGGAAAATATTTCACCAAATTCAATACCTACCTTTTGTGCAAATCCCTTTACTACAAGCCTTTCTTTGTACCTTTTCTGTCCATCCTCTTCTTCCTTAATTCTGTAAACCCACTTATTCTGCAATGTTCTCTTTCCTACTGGAAATTCAACCAAATCCCAAGTCTGGTTATGTTCTAAAGACTTCATCTCCTCATCCATGCCATGCTCCCACTGAACGTGAGTTTTGTCCTGCATTACTTCTTTAAAGCTTTCTAGTTCACCACTATCAGTCAATAATAGATAAAATAGAGAAGGTGAAAATATTTTTGGAAGTTTACTTACCCTTTATGACCTTCTCACAGGAGTTTGGGGTACCAGAGGCTCAATCTGGACCTCCTAGACATTAGTATCAACTTCTGACAGTGACCGACACTGGTCACATCTAACTGACATCGGTTTGGATAACCAACGCCAGTTCTGATCCTCTGTAACCATCAGTGGTTCATCTGACTGATGCCAGTCAGGGCCTAACTGACCATGGTTACTGTGTATTTCTGAAGGTGTTTTTATAAAATCTGAGAGTTCATTTTCATCAATAAAATTCTCAATTTTCTCATCCTTGGGTACCAAAATCTGATCCTTGTACATTCTCTTTTCATTCCATTCAACATCACGACTCCTAAGAATTTTAGAATTCTCTAAATCCCAAAAATGAAAACCGAAATCACCATATCCATAACCAATGAAAGTGCACCTCTTGGATTTTACATCTAACATTTTTCTATTTTCTCTATCAACATGCACAAAAGCTTCTGAAGCAAAAAATTTAAGAAAAGAAAGATCCACCTCTTTTCCAATCAATGCTTCATTGGGTATTCCTCCATCTAGTGAACTTGAAGGGCCACGGTTAATCAAATAAACCGTTGTATCAACTGCTTCTACCAAAAACTTCAAGGGCAATCTAGAATGTATCCTCGTACTTCTAACACGTTCCATGATTGTCCTGTTCATTCTCTCTGCAACACCATTCTCTTGTGGTGTTTTTGGAGCCATTCTTTCTCTACATATCCCATTTACTGAACAATAATCATTAAAAGTCTTGCTACAGTATTCACCACCATTGACAGATCTAAGGCACTTTAACTTATAATTTGATTCATTCTCAACAAGGGCTTTCCATCTTTTAAAAGTTTCAAAAACATTAGATTTGTGTTTAATACAATAAACCCATACCATTCTTATAGCATCATAAATGAAAGTAACATAATACTGGGATCCACCATGAGAAGCTACCTAAGATGGTCCCCACACATCTGAGTGTACAAGCTCCAATTTCTGCTCCTTCTTAGTTGCTCCAACTTTGAGAAATCTCACTCTCTTTTTCTTTCCAAAGATACAATGATCACAGAAATCAAGATCTAAATATTTCAAATATGATAACTTACCCTTAGCCTTTAAGATCTACATTCCTTGTTGACTCATATGACCCAACCGATTATGCCACATACATGCATCTGCATCTGAAGTAGATAATGTAGAAAAAGAATCAGTAATACAGGTAGATAAATATAATGTTCCTACCTTCTTACATCTTGCCACAACAAAAGAACCCTTGGTGAATTTCCAAGAGTCTCCTATAAAATTAACCATGTAACCAGATTCACCTAGTTTCCCTGTAGAAATAAGATTCGTCCTAAGGCTTGACACATGCCTCACATCTTTCAATACCCATTTATTTCCATTCTGTAATTTTAGATGAACTTCTCCTTTACCAGTAATACTGCAAGGATCATCATCACCCAAATAAACATGCCCGAAATTTCCTTGGACATAATTTCTTAAATAACCCTTATTAGGGGTTATATGGAAAGAAGTACCTAAATATAAAACCCATGATTCAATTCTACTATCTAAAGAAATAATAAGAGCATCTTGCATTACCTCTGATGTAGCAAGATTAACCTCTTTACCTTTGTCTGGTTGTTGGTTCTCTTTATTCTTTGACCAACAATCTTTCTTTGCATGTCCTTTCTTTCCACATTTCCAACAAGTAACTCCCTTACTTCTGGATTTAGATCTATTATCCCTCAGTTTTGATTTCCCATTACTCTTACTCGCCCCTACTTTCTACATTCAAATCATTTCTAGATGATGTTTCCTATGTACTTTTCCTACGAATTTATTCATTCAATATTATACTAACCACATCATCAAACTTTAAAATATTATTAGCAGATGTTGTATTACTAACAGCCATTACCAAGTTGTCCCAACTATCAGGAAAAGAACATAAGAATAAAAGTTCTTTTACTTCATCATCAAATGGTATTTAAACTGATTTTAACTGATTTACAATAGATTAGAAATCATTCAAATGACTAGAGGCAGATTCACCTTCATGTATCTTAGAACTAAAAAGTTTCTTCATCAAATAAACTTTATTTGAAGCACTAGTTTTTTCGTACAAATTAGCAAGAGATTTCATTAACTCTACCGTAGAATCCGCTTCTGTAATATTGGAAGCCACGGATGCTTCCAGGCTCAATCTTATAGATCCCAAATCCTTTCTGTCAAGAATCTTCCATTCTTCATCAATCATCTTTGTAGGTCTAGAATTCTCATCCAACAGTAAGTATGAATCTCTCTGATGCAGATAATCCTCAATCTACATCTTCCATAATTGATAATTTCGGTCGGAAAACTTATCTACCTTGTATTTTTATCTTCTGTCATTATTGTAGCTCCAAATCAATTAGAAAACCCTCTGTGAGTAAATATATCAACACAAAAAACCCTCAAACAAAGCTCTGATACTAGTTTTTGGGGTTAGCACACCGGTTGTATAGACAATATATCAGATCTAAGCATACATGTAAATAAAAGTGGATATTCTACCAAAATAATTATACAAAACAAGAGACATAAATCAACACCAGATTTAACATGGTTCACCCAGTGTGGGCTATGTCCACCAAGAAACAAGCCAAACTATTATCCAAAGTTTTGACAAGATATACAATGAAGATTTACAATCTTCTACACTTCTCAGATGTTCAGTACTTTCTTCCTTCAAGCTTTTTGATTCTTCACCAAGAATTCTCTCTCACATAATTATCTTGTAATTATGATAAATCCATACTTATAAACCCTATCTTTTATGCTTATATAGTCATTTATAGACTTAGGGCACTTAGCCATACAATTACAATCAATAAATCTATTTTAATGCGAAAAATAGATATAATTCCTGAGAGTTAATTAAAACTTCATCGCACAGGTAACCGACGTCGATTCCTTACTTACTTGACCGATACCGGTCATACCTGACTGATACCGGTCATACTTGACCGATGCCGGTCTGCCCTGACCGATCCCGGTCACTATATTTTCAGCAAGTTCCAATTGCATGCTAAAATGAAATAATTAAGCTTCACAACTCAACACACATCAGTAAGGAAAGGTTGATATGTGAAGGTAAAAAATTGAAACCTATATGGTATGGTCCATTGCAAATATTGGGAAAAATTGGTAACAATGCTTTCCAGTTAGATTTACGTCCATATATGAAAATCTACTCAGTATTAAATCTGTAGAATTTAAGATTGTATGAACTGCCTATGATTGTTGGTCATGATGATGCTAACATAATGCCTTCCATTAATGGATTTTCTCCTGAGTATCTTGATGAGTTATAGGAAGACATCATTTTGGATAGGAAAGTAAGAAATTTATTCAAAGGCATGACATTGAGTATCTTCATGTTGGGTTCAAAGGAATGCATCTGAACAAGAAAAATGGGTGGAAATTGGAAAGGTGAGGGAGAAGTACCCTCACCTATTCACCGATTAAGTTGACATTATGGGTCCAAAATTTTCTCAGTGGGAAGGAATGATCCAAAGGATCCTCATTGAGAGACACTGATCTAATAACTTATCAGAATCAGTTTTGATCAGTTCCATGGCATGGAGAAAAATTAGATGATTCCGGCGATATCTTGTTTGTAGGAATCAAAGCTCGTATGAAAAAGTTATGTCCCGCTGAAATTTTTGAGCAACTGGAAAATTCATTACTATGTGAAGAGATGATGCATGCACATGTGGACCAATCAACATTAGCCATGTAAACAATATGCGTGTCTTGGCATCCTTCACTTCACATCTATACTGCAGAGTTTCTATGTATATTTGCTTCAGTTTGCAATTACAGGATGCATGTGGGATTAATCATGTTTATATTTTTGAAGATATAATATCCAAGAAATCCTCACAACCACCTCACATGCCATTTCTAAACAATATTATGGCAGTCATACATGGCTCGAAGCCAACAAATAACACATTTCCCTTACCATATAAATCGCTCTAGCTACCTCAATGCGCCAAATGCGGGGTTAAATCCCCTTACATAGCCATCAAATGCACTTAGAAGGACTTTAACTGTGGTCTCTAGGCTAAAAGGATAAGCTCTTGACCACTATTCCATGGAGGTGTTAAACATTATAAATTGGGCGTTATTGTATTTGACGTGCATCTGGGACTTTGTGAAATATTGTTTTGCTCATAACTTGAGTTAGAGAAGGAATTTTGAGGTGATGTAAAAAGTGAATCCTATTATTTTTTGAAGAGGAACATGATGAGAAGATCATATTCTTGTATAAATATTTGTAAATATTTATTTTCAATAATTTAATAAATCGGTCCCATTCAACTAGACTCGGAGACATAGGCCACAATTTTTGAACTTTGTTATCAATTCCTATGTCAATTTGTTGGTGATTCATCTCTATATTTTCTTATTTTCCACAGTACTTTAAGTTTTATTTCCTTTATTAAAAATACAAAAGGTTGTAATAGACACTTTTTATATAAAAAATCAATACAAAGAAAAGTTAAGTGTGTGCATAATTGCTAGTTAAAATTTTATTTTCAAATCATTTAGCTAGTAACATAGGTATATAACAGGGTTAGTAGCCTTAGATGTGTCAACTTGTGCAAATCTGGATTAAGGTCGGTTCTTATTCCTCTATTCTGATGCACACATCCAATTTGTAGAGGATCTACTCTAAACTCTACTCTAACTTGCCAAGGAGACAGGGTTAGGAAGATGTAAGAAACTAAACCTAAAATAACAAAGGTAATACACCGAAGGAATGTTGAACACTTGCTTTTCCATTAAACACAAACCATTGAAATGTAATACAACTACCATACACAGATAACCAAGATTGCAATGAGAGATCAGAGAGATGTAATGAACACAAATGAGGGTTACAAATCATCCATAGATATGTATTATTGCTCCATAAATTTGATAAAATACACTTCAATGGCCAAGAGGTAAGATTTTTATTACATTTTGGATGGGAGGTTTTAACTCCACAAATATACTTATAGATAAGAGAAGAAGGGAGGGTGCAAAGCCAAATTGTCCAACCTTTTGAAAAATGACCCTCCTGGCAATATATAGGAAGAATGAGAGAAGGACATCCGAAGAATCTGAAATCTTACTTCAACCACCTCAAAATGCATTGAATTCACCTACAACAATGATGGGATCCATGACAAAACCCATACCCCCATGTACTATTCCTTGTTGGGCAAGAAAGGAAGCCCATACCTTCATTATTGTGATAGGTGAGAAACCTGGGAGAGCTTATAAAATTTAGAACTATATTTTTCATTTTGAAGAATTTAGTCCCTTGATTAGATGACCTTGTAAGCTTTCCAAAAATTCATCTCTTGTGCAAATCTAAGATCCTAGTCAAAATTTATGGCCATCTAAAGTTCCGGTGGTGAACTGTTGATCTTCCTCTTTCAGAGTCCGAAATGCATGCAAATTTTGAAATCCTGAAATTCAGACTTTCAAAAATTTTGGTTTTAGAAGTTGGGTTACTATTCATTTGCTAATTCTGCTTGAGAGTTTTGAAACTCTGAAACCTGAAAGTTCAAAATTCTAAAATTTCAGACTTTCAGAATTCAGAATACGGAATTTCAGAGGTTGATTTTTGATTTTTGTGTTTTGGGGTTCCAAACTTATGAAAATCTGAAAGTCTAAAACCTGAAAGTCTAAAATTTTAGACTTTGGACTCTCAGAATTTTGTAACTTTTTCCCTTTTGGAATTTTTCACGCTTCCATCCCCAAAATTAATCTCTGAAACCAAGACCTCTAAAAGTCCAAAATCAGAACCTTTGAAATTCTAAAAAATCCCTCCACGTTAACACTGAAACGAAGTTTGAAATCTGAAATCTGAACCCTTTCAGACTTCAGACTTTCAGGTTTTTAGGCTTTTTGTTGTCTTTTTCCATTTTTTTTTTCCGAAGACTCTGAAACTCTGATGTCTAAAACCTTGAACCCCCGAAGTCCAAAATTTCAGACATCATATTTTGAGGATTTTGGGGGTTTTGGATCCATTTTTCAACTGGTCACTTCCCTTCTCCGAAACTCCAAAACCTAAAAGTCCAAATTTCAAACTTTCAGAGTTTCAAAAAAAATTGGTTTCGGAACCTTTTCCTACCTGTTCTCTCCGATATCTCTGAAACTTCAAAGTTTTGGACTTTTGTATGTAAGGGTTTCAGATTTCATTGTTCCCCTTTCACCCTGATTTTCTCTGAAATTTCAAAAATGTGAAGTCTGAAAACTTATATCCTTTCTCCATTATTCCGCTTCAGCTCTGATCTCCTTCAACATTCCCTTGGCCATTGCTTTTTTGATTTTGAATTTCCATTGCCGAGCCCACCTGCAGTCTGACTTTCCAATTCTATAATGTAACCCCTTATGGCCAAATGAATCTCATTCAATTTCTAAGTGTGCAACATCGTGTTTGGCCAATTTTTCCTAAGAGGAAAAATTAGACAACACAACTCTAACAAGCTCCCCATTCCAAAAGTGCAAAAGAAGGAAAATGAACAAGTTACCCCAAATCCATCAAATTCCATCAATAAATACAAATGGGATGTGAGGATGATGAGGTGGCTCCATGTAGGATGCCACTTCATCATTCCTCCATTCCAACACATAATTTAAACACCATGCCCAAGACAATAAATGAACATGTAAGACTTATGACAACATCACATGACAATCAAACTTGCACACCAAGCCTACCAAGGAAAAATTAATTGTGATAAGTAGGAAAATGCAATTATTTTCACCCTTTACACTCCAAAATGCACAAATAAGTCTAAAATTAACTTCCCATATAATAGGTATGGTGGTTGGGTGAATTTAAGAGGCATGGGACAAGCTTAGCTTGTCCCACAAGCCTCCAAAAAGGCTTCCCAAGTCAAAAAATAAATTTTCAAGCTGAGGAAGGGTACCTAACACAAAATCCAACACAAATCCAATCTACATCCACAAAAGTTCAAGGACCATCTACCCACTATATTGCCCACATGTCAAATATTCCCTCCTAATTCAATTTTAATCTAAAATAGCTAATTAAGATACATAAGCAAGTGTTAAAAAAGTAACAACATTTCCCACATTTTAAATCCATGCAAAAAAAATCAAGCAACTAAAAAAAATTAAAAGAAAGGAAACACAATACACCCATGGCCACATAAATGAGATATCCGCCTATGGGAACCTCCTAACAAGGCATGTAATAACACAACATAACATTACACAAGTTGTCAAATTTTGGCCATGTTGCACAACACCCGACCTCCTTTTGTGGTTTTTCCCCTATCCCCTTTCAATGTATGCAATAAAATTTCCTGCAGCACAAACAAAATATCTCTTTGGCCTTATGACCATATCAATAACATCGAGACTAATATACATATAAAAATAAATAATCATAATCCAAAATTAGCAATTCTCTCATCTATCATCATACAATTAGTTCAAATTTGGCATCCATAAAATCATAATTCTACTCAAAATATCCAACATGGGCTATGCATCCAAAATATGACACATTAGTATAAAATCTTAATATTGCAAATCAATATATATAGCTTTCTATCATTGCCATCTAGTGCATCATAAGAAAAATGTATAATCAAAGCATGTCAATATTCCAAATATCCATGTAGTCCATCATCTACTGATCAAAATATAATACTCAAAATATCTAAGTATCAATCCAACAGTAATAACATCATAATGAAACCGTGTCAAAGAGCAGTGGGAACTACATCCCCCTACCCTTAGAATTGATTTCCTCCTAGAATTCATTGGAATAGGTGAGGAAAATATATTCGTAATAAAGTGGCATCCACCCATGTGGCTGTAGTCTCATCATACCTATCCCACTGCACATGCACCTAGTCAATCTCATGGCCTTGAAGGCCCAGGCTCCTATACTCTATGATGTGCATAGGCTCCAGAGATACCTATGCCTTCTCTTGTAACTACAATGCAGTCTAATCCAATACATGAGAGGGGCCTTGAATATAACTCCTGAGAACAAAAACATGAAATACATCATGTATGTGAGATAATCTAGGTGGCAAGGCTAGACGATAAGCTAAGGGACCGATCTACTCCAAGATCTTAAATGGACCCACAAATCTAGGAGCTAACTTAGAGTATTTTCCATAATGGATAGGGCTCTTATGAGGTCTGACACGAAGAAACACCTTCATTCCCACCTCATAACTATGCTCAACCCTCCACTGATCTACATATTTATTCTATCTATCTTGTGCCTCTTGTAGCCTCTATCTGATCAAAGTAAAGAACTGCTCCATGTCCTATAACAAAGCTAGCCCAAGAGATACTTTGTCCTCCAATCTGTCCCAACTCAGTGGTGTTCTGCAATCCCTACCATATAGATCCTAAAAAGGATCCAGGCCAATTGAACTCTGAAAATTGTTGTAGGAAAATTCCACTAAATACAAGTACTCCTCCCACCTTGACTGATGGTCCATGACGTACATCCTAAGCATGTCCTCTAAGATTTGATTCACCCAATCTATCTGTCTATCTGTCTCTAGGTGGCAAGTTGTAATAAAGTTGATACTTGTCCCAAAATACTGATGGATGGTGGTCCAAAAGTGAGAAGTGTACAAGGAATCAAGGTATTAAATGATCTTCTACGAAATTCCGTGTAGTCTAACAATCTCATCTAGGTATACTCGCACTAGTGCAGTAGCTATTTAGGTGGTCTTCACCAAAGAAAAAAGAGCCACTTTTATTGATCCATCCACCATGACCATAATGGCGTCATGGTTGTATCTCGATGTTAGCATCCCTACTATGAAGTCCATGAAAATGGTGTCCCATTTCCACTTTGGTATGGCATGAGGATAAAGAAGGCCATCTAGATGTTGACGCTTGGCCTTCACCCTCCAACACACCAAAAAATGAGACACAAATTGAGGAACATATGTCCAAATTCCTCTCTAATGGTACAACTGTCTCAAAGTGGAATGCATCTTCTTCACCCCTAGATGGGTTAAATAGGGTGCATGGTGTGCCTCAACAAGGATATCCTACCTCAATCCTCCATCTCTAGGAACATAGATCTAACATTTGTGCCAAATAATACCATCTACCTCTAATGAAAATCCATCAAACTTACCTTCAAGGTGTCTCTGAGACTCAATCTCTACTTTGAATGAAAGGTAGAAGTCACGAGGAAGCTCCTACAAAATCTTGGTCCTCAAGTCTCTAAAAACTATTGTAGCCATAGAAAAATGTATCTGATAACTCAAGTCATCTGCAACCACATTCTCCTTCCCCTTCACATGCTCTATCTCTATGTCGTACTCATAAATCAACTCCATCTAATGTCATTGATGAGCGTTGAGATTGGGTTGTGTGAAGAGGTGATGAAGACTCAAATGATTAGTCTTGATAATTTATCTCCTACCTAAAAGGAAATTCCTCTATAGAACCAAAGCATATACAACTATTGCAAGCTCAAGGTCGTGAGTCAGATAATTAAGATCATAATCCTTGAGTTTGTGAGACTCAAATGCTAACACTCATCCTTCTTGCATTAATAAACCCCTAATCCTGCTAAAGAAGCATCTATGCATACAAAGAACTCTCCCTATGGATCTGAAACTATAAGAATGGGTGTTGTCATAACGCATTCATTCAGTTTCCTAAAGGGCTTCTTAGATCTATCTAACCAAATTACCTTCTTCACTTTCTGTTGAAGGGAAGTGATGGGGTGCACAATTGGAGAGAAGTCCTGAACAAACCTCCTATAGTAACCTACCAATCCCATGAAACTACACACCTCAGTCACACTAGAGGGTGTTGGCCAATCGATTATAGATCTAATCTTGGAAGGATCAATTGTGATACCTTCCCTAGAAATAATGTGGCCCAAATACTACACCTCTGACTTAAAAAATGCACACTTCTCCAGGTTCCCATAAAGTTGCTGCTCACGAAGATACTACAAAAATTGACAAAAGTGTTCCTCATGATCCTCACACGTACGTCAGTAGATCAAAATGTCATCAAGGAACATGAGTATAAAGTGGTCTAGAAAATTTCTAAACACCTCATTTATCAAACTCATGATCACTGCAGGGGCATTCTTCAGACCGAATGACACAACCGTGAACTCATAGTGGCCATATCTCATACGGAAAGTTTTCCTTTGTGGACATCTACCTCTGAAATCCCTCAGCTAATGGTAACCAGACTTAAGATCTATCTTTGAAAACACTCTGGCCCCCCTTCATCTTATCAAATAAAATCATCAATACGAGGAAGGGGGGTAATCGATTCTTGATCGTTACTTTGTTTGAATTGTCATGTAGTCAACACAAAACTATAAGGAACCATCCTTCTTCATTATAAAAATAACTAGTGCACCTCAAGGGGATACACTATTATGGATTAGGCCTTTCTTGAGAAGAACCCTGTAGCTACAACTTGAGCTCACATAGCTCAAGGGATGGTCATTTTATATGGAGTGCATGTGAGATAGATTCCGCTCCTGGAACCAAATCAATGTTAAATTATATCTCATGTGGGAGAGGCATCCCTAACAGACTCACTAGGAAAAACTTCGTAGAAAACTCCTGTAAAAATGGGGGTAATCATCAAGTGAAGGTCCACTAGCCCCATACTACAACCTATCACTAACTTTAATAGCATACAGCTGACACCCCACAGCCGTGTACACCGCCTTAAGCTACATAGCAGAAATAGTGTGAATAGAGATAGGTCTTCTAATTCCAGCGATCACAAAATCAACCCCAAAATCATGTGTATAAGAAATAACCTTACTGGTAACAATCAACTCTGGTTTCTCTATGCAGATAAGCAATACTATTCCCAAGATCACGCCATAAGAACCCAAAGGAAGGATATGAGATATGCAAGGTAGTGGTGAAGGGCCCTAAGTTCCACTATGCACTCTTTGACTAAGGATTCTACTGAGATCTTGCCTTCCAGAAGGCATCTCGACATCCCAACTAAGGCCCTGCCTAAATGCCACCGAACCTGGAATCTCCCTACTAATGATGGAGAAATGAAATAATGTGAAGAGCCTTGAGTCAAATAATATAGGGGTAGAAATACCACCCATCTCCTACCTATGGTCTACCATCATCCTGCCCTGGTGCTCTGCGTAGCAGTTCTCAACCGCTTCAATAAATCCTATGGCTCCTAGCCATGTCACCAATTGATAGTCCTCAAAAACAAATGTGCCTTAACCTTGATTAGCAAGGTTCTTATGGAACTCTCTCTAATTATGTCCAACAACACTGAATCCATAAAAACTACTTGGTCCTCTCCAGTGAGAAGATATTTTCCTCCAGGTAGCCCGGTAGTCATGTTGTAGAACCTGATGATCCTTTACATAGACTACTCTATAGGTGCTTACGGTGGATGTACTCCTACCCGACTGTGCTCGAGGTGGAGCATGTGTCCTTGTTGGGCCCCCTAGCTGGAGGACCCCATACTACACCCCTCTCTGAGCATCATGGCATTGTGGAGGTCGAAATGGTGGTCAATTCTATTGTTGCTGCTTACTGAGGAGGAGGAGCCTATAAGGAAGACTATGTTGAAGTGTGTCCACCACGAGGAGGAGATACGTATTCATTATCCCCTCGACCTAACTATCATGCATCTAGTTGTATACGGATCCTCACTCTATCTCGAGCCATGTCTGAGTCTTACCCCTGGTTTCCCTATGTAATGTAGGCCTTCTCCATGACCTCTGATAGTTTCTATGGGAAATGAATGCGTGAATTGCCCCTCCCAAGTCTAAGTTCAGGCCCCTGATGAACTTGTGAACCCTAACCTGCTCATCCTCCATGTAGTCTACATACTGAAGTAGATCCAAAAACCAACCCTCATACTTATTCTACTGTCATGGAGCCTTATCCACAGATCATGAAACTCATCAATCCATTTGTTGGATGAATCTCCTTGGATATGTATCTACTCCTGAAATACTCCTCAAAGAGCTCCCAAGTAACTATCTTTGAATCCATGTGGAGCTTCTGCTCCTTCATTCCTCCACCAAACTCCAAGCTCCATCTCTCAGAAGGTGGATGACAACATGAGATTTCATGTTGTTGGTATAAGGACATAGCTTGAAGCATCTGCTCAAGCTAACAAACTATGCCTTGTCCTGAAATCTTCCTTTGTATCCAGTAAAATGAGGTGGGTGTAACTTCAGTATATCTCTAATATGATCTCCACTAATGTTGACTATCGAATGTCCCTAGGTCTCTTTGCATGATCATCTCTCGAGCCTATGGATCCTAGACCTGTCTTATGTGCCCTGTAGCTCTATCTTTGTGATTCTCTAGGTGGTAACCAATGTCTAACTGACTCCCATGTGGGAGTTCTATCTGCCCTATCCTTAGCACTATGACGTGAAGTTGCATGAGCCTCCACTGATGGCTCTTTTCATATCTGCTAGGTCACCCTCTTAAAGATCCTGTCGCATATAGTGACATTAACATCCTATAGTGTCTGTAGTATTTGAGGCAAAATAGCTGCTACATCTTGATCTAGGGGTGGTAGGTCTAGGTCCATTTGTAGAAACCCCTCGTTTAGTTTGTGCCTCCTCCACAGACCAAGGCAAGAGTTAGTTCATCATCATCTATGATTTACCTCAGTTTTCTAAGTTTTCTACATTTTATAAAAAAAATTCATGCAATGTTGTGTGTTCTAGTTTAGAGTTGCGCTAGGTTTACTTGTTTGTGTTTTGTGTTTCCAAGTGTTCCGGCCCGGGGTCCAAGTGTTGAACCCACGGCTCTAATACCAAGTGTAATGCCCACAAAATTCCCACACAAAAAACCAAGATAACCCAAGAGTTAAATTACAAAATTTACATAATTTTTTTTGTAAAATAAAACTAGCTATAATGGGGTAACCTCCACATAAGTTTAATTTATTCACCTACTAAAATTTCAATCTATTTAATTAACATTTAATTAATATTATTTAAACTCCAGTTTAGGTTTAAAATTCCCTAGTAAAAATCTATATTTAAATTAGTAACATGGTCCTAATGTCATTTATTTATTTATCATTCTAGGGATAAGTCTAGACTTACCCTCCCCTTAAAATAAATAGAATAAATTTAATCATGATTATAAAGATTATCTAACTACTACGGGGTAAATTTTGATTTAATTAAATACAAGGTCATGGGCCAGTTATTTTAAGAGTCACTAATTAAACATTAATGATTGCAAAATAAATTTAAATCCTACACCACTTAAGTGGGCCCATTCAGAATTTACCCATACATTTTATTTAAAATATATTCTCAGCTAACTCTCACCTAAATTTTGTAGGGATGTTTCTCAACACTTGGATGGATTAAATCTGGGCCTTTGGATCTTAGGGATTACAACTAACCCTAAATTTCTTTATGGAGTCTTCTTATTCATTCTTTTAACTTATATCCTCATTTCTATTTTGTAGGTTTTCATGAGTAGAAGAAGGAGAAGGATTCCATGAAAGGAAATTGGAGCTTAGGATGGATATTCACAACATCATTGTTTATACTATTTGTAGCTTTTTGCAGGGTTTGTCTACATTTTTACTTGTTATTCCATTTTACGCTCTCCTAGGGTTTGGCTACAATTTCGTTTGTTGTTAAGCTATTTCATTGTATTTTCCCTACTTGGGCATATGGGCATTTGACCCTATTTTAGATCTATTTTAAATGGTGAGTATATAAAAATCATATAAATGTATATACAACAAAATATGGGTATCAATATACATACATAAATGGTGAGTATATATGAATCGTATAACTGTATATACAAAACAATATGGGTATCAACACACACACACACACAATACACACACAAAATTCAATTTTTTTAAAGGTTGCAGCTATGGTATCAATTTTATACAGACTGTAATTCAAAAGGGAGTCCGATTGTTATAAAAATTGTGTCAGGGTTCAATAATATACAATGTTGGTTTCAATTGGAGGGAGGATCCCCGACCCCGCCCCCCATCCCATATAACTATGGGGTGGGGGGTGGGGTTGGCGACCCTTCCCTCCTTACCCCACATTAATAAAAACAAAGCCATAGGCCGTGCGGGCCTCAAACAAACTATGGCCCTTTTTTTATTAGTTTTTTTTTTTCATACCGTTATTTACAAGTATTAATATAATATCATCAATGATATCAAAAATAATCATAACCATTTGATTTTTTATTTATTTTTAATAAATAAAACCATAATAAGTTAATATAAAAAAATTGTAAAATAATCTTATATAGTTAAGTTTAATCATAAATACATCTAAGTAGGAATGTATATACATTTATTCACTTATCTAAATATATGTATTTTTTTCTTATTCCAGCTAAGACTAACATTGAGAGAATAATAAGATTTCTTATCCAACCCAATTTATTTTGTAATGAAAGATTTTAATCATTCTAAAATTTGGTAGTTTTCATTCCCAACACTAACACATTTAAAATGCAAATTTTTCATTCAAACACTCATAGAAGAGTTTACAAGTTATAGGGATTTTCAAGTAATAAAAGCAACTTTCTTTCAAGCATACAAAGTTACAATCTTCCACTCAAAGTGGGAATAATAGAATGATCAAGTTACAACATAAGGACTTTCAACAAGGCCAAAACACAAGTCTTCATTGCATATCTTCTCCCAACTTGTAGCTTAAATCTTGCATTCTTGAATCTTTCAAAAACTTGGATCACAATACAAAGAAAGGGGGACTAGGCAATGCTCTCCGCCTAACCTTTAATCCAATAAGAGGATAATTCATCCCCTTATTTCCCCCCAAGCCCCAACCAAAGAATAATGAGGGATCTTGAGAAACATTTGACAAATTTTTACAAGAATGGCTTCCACAAAAAAATACAATCCAAAACATTCAACACATCTAAATTGACATACTAAAAAAAATTACATCTTTATCAAGCAACACAAACTTGATATCAAACCAAAAAGGAGAAAGGAATATGGGAACCACCTCCTTTTTCCTCCCAAGTGAAGTAGGCATTTCACCCAAATCCTCTATGTGCATAATACAATAACAAAACATATTTATCTCTCCCCTTGAAAGTATGCAAAAATATGTCCATGTTTTCCTTTTCACTCCCCATAGGTGAAAATCCCATTCACACTCCCTCCAAAATGCATGCATCACATCTCCCTTTTACCTCCCTAATGGTCCCATAAATCCATCTCCAACACCCAACTTAAGGAAACTACCTAACCACACAAAAAAAACACATTCACAACATTCATACAATACTTAACAAGCACAATTTTCACATCTACAAATATAAATAAGAAAACAACAAAGGTGGAGATCGTACCTCTCCATCAATCTTCCAAGAGGCTTCACTCCACAATATTTTTGACACCTTCAAGCCAAGTACACTCCAAAATAAACTCCAACAATCTCCCCATTCCGAAATTGCAAAGGAAAATGAATAAGTAACCCCAAATCCATCAAATTCCATCAATAAATAGAAATGGGATGTGAGGATGATGAGGTGGCTCCATGTAGGATGCTACTTCATCATTCTTCCATTCCAACACACAAGTCAAACACCATTCCCAAGATAATAAATGAACATGTAATACTTATGACAAGCCCACATGACACTCAAACTTGCACACCAAGCCTACCAAGGAAAAATTAATTGTGGTAAGTAGGAAAGTGCAATTATTTTCACCCTTTGCACTCCAAAATGCATAAATAAGTCTAAAATTAGCTTCCCATACCATAGGTATAGTGGTTGGTTGAATTTAAGAGGCATTGGCCAAGCTTAGCTTGTCCCACAATCGTCCAAAAATGCTTCCCAAGTCAAAATCAGAATTTTGAAGTTGGGGAAGGGTACAAAACACAAAATCCAACACATATCCAATCTATCTAGACATCCACAAAATTTCAAGGACCGTCTACCCAATTTATTTCCCACATGTCAAATCTTCCCTCCTAATTTAATTTTAATCTAAACTAGCTAATTAAGATACATAAGCAAGTGTTAATAAAGTAACAATATTTCCCACAATTTAAATACATGCACAACAAATTCAAGCAATTAAAAAATAAATAAAAGAAAGGAAACGCAATACACCCATGGCCACATAAATGAGGTATCCCCCGTATGGGAACCTCCTAATAATGCATGCAACAACACAACATAACAATACATAATTTGTCAAATTTTGGCCATGTTTCACAACACCTGAAATCCTTCTGTGGTTGGTCCCCTATCCCCTTTCAATGTATGTGATAAAATTTTCTACAACAAAAAAAAAAATACCTCTCTAGCCTTACGGCCATATCGACAACATCAAGACTAATAAATATATAAATAAATCATTAATCATCATCCAAAATTAATAATTCTATCATCTATCATCATATAATTAATTCAAATTTGACATTCATTAAATCATAATTCTACTCAAAACATCCAACATAGGCTATGCATCTAGAATATGACACATTAGTATAAAATCATAATATTGCAAATCAACATATATAATTGTCTATCATCACCATCTAGTGCATCATAATAAAAAATTAAATCACAACATGTCAATATTCCAAATATTCGCATAGTCCATCATCTACTGATCAAAATATAATACTCAAAATGTCTAAGTATCAATCAAATAGTAATAACATCATAATTAAAAAGTGTCAAAGAGGAGTGGGCACTACAATTTTGAGTCTACAATAGACAATTAAACATTTAGTGTGTTGTGTTTCTTACCTAAAAAAAAGAAAGAAATATAAATAAAACATTCAACCTTAGTTAAAAACTTGTGTATATTTAAATTTATCACATGATCATTCTTAGCATAGAAGAAATTGAAACCGTAGGATAAAATTAAAACACTCGATGACACCTTATAGATTAAGAAAATAAGAGCCCAATTTTGAGTTGTCACCATATCCTGTATGTTTAGCGACATCTTTGTGAACCATTAGTTATGAATGACATAGTAAAAAATTATCTATAGTATGTGGTTCCCTTCCAGGATTGGTTATCGTGTGTGTAGTAAGGAGAATGTGTTCTCTTCAGGTCGAACTTATGTGTTAGGAGGTAAAGATTGCCAAATACTCTTGAAAGTCACCTTTAGCAGTTGGGATTATTAATGAAGTTAATATTTAACTCTTGTTGTACCATCCCTCACATTTTAGCCACATTAGTTTGCAAAACGCTATCGTCCTAAGAGATAATTAATCCTCACAACTAAAATTTCTGGTACTACACCTAAGAAATGTATTCAATAGATCATATCTATAACTTAATAACGTCCATGCAAGAAATTTTTTCCTATAGTTAAGGATTAAAAAAATCATATCTTTATCTTATTCCTTGGTGGGACCACATGTGCACATGCAATAATCCTTCTCCTTTGGTTTCAAATAATATACCTTTGTTTTTATTTAAATATGATTAAATAATAACCTTTGAATTTTTTTAAACCTTTCAATTCATGGCATATACTTGTTTAAGTAATCAATGGGTTCCTTTGATCATGAGAACCATTTGATTAATTAAGGTCTTAGGCCCCTTTCCATGGTCAATTGGCACATGTTATAGCTTAAATTCATCCAACATTAATCATGGATTAATAATCAGGCTCTTGTTGGTTTTTATTTGGCATATATTAATTAGCCTCCTTGGAATCATATGGCACATAATAATAATTTATTAATTATTTGGATCCCTTTTTGCAAAACATATGGTTTGGACCATACTCAAGGCATAATGATTTGGTGGGAAGGTTTTTTCCCCTTTCCACGATGACTCACCCCTCACTATGTCGGTGATTATCCTTAACTCAAGGTGAATTAGGTTTTTTCCCTACTTTGGACATGTGCACTATTTTTTTACTGTGGTTGCATTAAGGTATCTCACTTGTTGAGTTAGGGTTTTCTAAGATCCTACCATGTATGTACTTCCTCTAACTTTGGTTGAGTTAGAGTAACCACTTGCTGAGTTGAGAAACCAAATACTTGAAACCTAAATTTTTTCTCATTCTGCTTTGTTGAGTTTTGAGGCCGAAGCCCTGGAAAATTTTTCATTGGAAGCCGTGAATGTGATCTTAAAGCTTGATGGGAGGCTCTGTGAAATTTTGTGCATGCATTTTTTGGATTCTCTCAACCATTGTCATTTTTTTGAGTTTCACTATGATCTTTCTTAAGTGGCCACCATTGTTTGTTCATTTCAAGCTCACTTTGAAGGCTTTCTAGGGTTTGATAACTCTCCTGTATTTCAAATGACCACTATTAATGAAGATAGGTAAGTTGGTTGCATGGACTTTGAAAAAATGTCTCCTTACCATTTTTATCTAGCATAAGCACTAATACTTCAATTTCTTTGCATTTTCTGTGATTTGTGGAAATTTAGAGTTTGAACTAATTTTGGGTGTTTATTTTTTCCTCTCGAATTTGTTGATATCTCAAGGGTTTCCTCTAATTAGAGAAAATAAGAAAGTTATTTAGTTTTGAACTATAATCGTTTGCGAAGTATTGATGGCTCTCGAAACGGCCATGCTCTGTGACTTCATATTATCAAGTGTAGCTTATAGAGCTTTGTTTTTTATAACCCAGATATAAGTATTATTGTCAATATGAAAGCACATTGATTCTTTTCTATTACCATCGCTTTGTACTTGGGTATTTCAGTTTTTTTGCCCGAATCTTCAAAACTATAACTCTGATGAAGTGGGTATTTTTCGTAAGCTAAAATTAGTGAATTTCCACCATGAATGAGATCTGAAGTTTTTGTTTTGCTCTTCCCTTTGATTCGTTGGCTTTCCATTTCTCTTTAGCCAAGGGTTTTAATACTCTACCTATCATTTTTTATTTTTGTGGCTCGAGCCTGGTAACTTGTGTTTCATGTAATAACTCACTGTTTCATTCTAGTTCAAAGCCCTGTATTTTTCTTTACTGTGCTAATTTTCCAATACCCAAATTTGGGTTCTTCGTGTTTTTTCTTGTAGAATGATGCTCGACCAATTTGGGTATAGCTTACGTATTTTGAGCTCGTAATCTAGTGTTTATGGGATTAAATTTTCTTGGTTTGAGCTTGTAGCATTTTCTTACCCCAAGCTCAACATGGTGCATTGATAGTTCGACCTCCATTTCTAAGTGCCCTGAGTTGGAAAATAAGGAATTTTTTGATGACTTGGGTACTATTCTTTGATATCAACATTAGTGATTTTCATGTTGATGGCTTGATACTTTATGAAGCATTTCTCTAGAATATCCTATAATGATGTTTTAGATTTGTGTATATGTGGTATACTTTTTCATGGAACGAGTTTATTATCTCTAAGCTCCATTTATGATTCATGTCTTAGATCACTTAGCTTTGGTTAACATGTAAATAACATTGCATTTATTGTTACATAGTTGTATATGGTTGAATTTGTAAGATCCTTGTATATTTCACAATAATTATTGTAACCTTTCCTTTCTTGAAATCTATACTTATGAAAAATTCTTGAGCAGTGGAAATTTATTTTTCGAGTACACCTTTAAAAAATTAAAAACTATATAGTATGAGCTGCAGAAGATCAATTTGTCATTTTGCATTTTGTATTCAGTCTCTGTAGCTCTTGAATGTTGATGGATTTTTTTATTTCTTGTTGGAAACCTAACTAGTTGTGTTGAATGGTTTGTGAGTTTGATGGCCATATATTTTTCTGGATTCAAATCTATTTTGTATCTTTAATTTCTTTATGAAACATGTTAATCCTAGATCATTATTTGAGAGCATGATTATGCCTAGAAATTCTATTTTATTTCTTATTTGATAAGAAAATGATCTCTATCAATTTTTTTTTGAATTTCATGCTTCTCCTTGATTCACTTACAATCTAAGTTGAAACTCTTTCTATAAAGAGTTTGATTGTTTTATAGAACTCATATATTTGTTTTTGTTCATACAATTGCCCCAATCTTATAAAATTTATGCTTCCTTTAGGCCATATATTCCTTCTTAGCTATGTGGTAATGGATTTGAATTGTATCCTTTTCTTGATAATGTTGACTGTGTTCCATATCAATTATGTTGACCATTGGCTTTGTGACTTGATCATTGTGAAATGAAATGAATGGATTATTATCCTGTAGTCTTGAATTTTGTTTCATGTATTGATGCAATTTTTTCTTGTTATTTCAAAATTTAACTCATGCAAAATACACTTTTCTTTCTTCACCTGCCACATATACCTGCACACTTAAGAAAAATAATAGGCTTGCAAAATTTCTTGTATACTATAGTGATTTTTTCTTCTCTATTTATCATGATTATGAGAGCCATACATTTTCTTCCACAAGATTATACTTCCTTGATTCTGTATCTTATTCTGATGTATCTTATGCATATTTGACTTCAAAAGATTCATTTTCCTGAAACTAATAGCACACGCATACAGATTAAACCTGAAGCTCAATTATGACAACCATTTATTTCTTTTCCCTAGGTATAATGATGTAGCTTTCAAAGGATAGCTGGAGATAATGCAAAAGAATAAGATGTAGAAGATGCAACTAGAGATGATGAAGACCAAGATTAGACCCAAAATATAATTATGTGTTTTCTCTATATTTTTTTTCGTTTAGCTTTATGTACAGGAATATTTTACATTAAGTAAACATAAGTTACATCCCATGGCTCTTGTGGGAAAAAATTAATTTCTTTATGAATAATTGAAATTAATTTCTGTGATTAAGTTGTCTATTTTTTTTTTGTATTCAACTTTATGGTAAATAATGATTGTATAATGAACTAAACAACTCAACACATAAGATTTTGATGTACCTGTAACTTAATAATGTATTTTTTTGTATGAAAATTGTAATTTTATTTATTGTTATGGGATGAAAGATCCCACATCTGTTGTCATTCCCACCTTCATCAAGGCTATGCACTAGTCCTTCAGCACTTCTGTATTACTTTTCAGAAGACAAATGTGAATGACAATACCTGTGAGGTGTTACATTCTGCAATAGTACACATAGTTGCATATTACATTGTTTTTCAATCTATTGCAACTTAAAACATTAAGAAACCTTTCTTCTTTCCCTTAGCTAGGCCCATCACATCAATCCTTTCCATCTGAAATGAAGTTTCAAGTTGCTGATTTTTCATGAGTGTGAAATTGTCAACATGGCCTTAATAACATATTCATCTTAAGGATTAACTATTAGTTGTCATTTTTTGTTTACTCATCTTGTTTTTGTTATAGGTTTCCTATGTCAAAGGTTGGTTTTGATCATTATTTGCAAGTCTTTTTAAGGAAAGTGATAATTTCATTATCTTGCAATGGTTGACTTATTATCTTTAATTAATAATGAGTAAATTGAATCAACTTAAGTTAACCATAATGATTTTTATATTTAGCTACATGTTCATTAATTAAATTTCTTATCATCATACTTCATATTTTGAAGTATAAAATATAATATCATTCACTGGCATATACATTTTACTCATTATTTACTTAATGATCAATACCATTATTGTCATGATAAACATCGTGTCCAACAATGTACTATCCATTGTCCTTAATTAATCATAAGACTAGTCTAAATGAAGTCTTAAATCAAGTAATGTTATAATAACACATCTAAAGTTCTTTCCACCACAAGTAATTAATTATATTAGCAACATGTTATACTAAGATACCACCATCAAAAATAGGTACATAAATCATATCTTCCCTTAAATATACCATGCCCAAATAAAACCAACTATTTTTAGTCAAAGAAGATAAGTTCTTAATAAACAAGAAAGAACTCAAGCTTGTGAAACCAAATTTATTTATTATTTAAACAACAAAATTCATATTAGGATTATACATTAGGGTCAAATTCCCGTATTAAAGCAACTAAGTTCACTTCTTGAAATCATTTAATACAAAATAAGTTACTTCTTGAGGTTATCATTTTTACATATGTCTAAAAGGTCATAATCAAGTCAAACAGTAGTAAATAAGTCCAAAGTATTCACTTCAATGCTTCTCTTATTTACCTGTACATGTGTTAGGAGAGAAATATACATGGGTAAATTTGATAGAACTTTCATGAGTCAACTCGCTCATATTCTATATCATAATCATTATATAATGAGAGTAAAAATCAAGATTTAACTCCATACTAGACCATGTCAAATTGCTAATTCAAAGTAAATGAATTAAATCAACAAGTATAACCTATCGAATCATATTTAACTATCAAATAATTAACTTTGGTTTGTAATTAATAGTAGACTGTAACGTAAGTGCATATAAATGGGGGCCAAAAGGGGGTCAAAAAGGGACACATTTTTCTGAAATTAATGAAACCTGAAATTCATCTAATAATTTGGCATGCATATGCTCAAAATTTGACAAAGTGATAAGAATAAGTAACATAGATCTCGGAATCAATTTTCTAAATTATGATTTTTTTTTTTAAATGATGGAGATTAAGAGGGTCAAATGTGGTGTGCATAGAAAGTATGTCTTTTTTTGTGTCAAAAAGATAAGAACCTATTGTGTGTGTGCATCCCCCAATGAAACCTAAACTTCATCTAAAAATTTGGCATTCATATGGTCAAAATTTGACAAAGTGATAAGAATAAGTACGATAGAGCTTAGAATCTAGTTTCTAAATTATGATTTTTTTTTTTAAATGATGGAGATTAAGAGGGGTCAAATGTGGGGTGTGCATTACAAAAAGTATGTATATTTTTGTGTCAAAAAGATAATAACCTATTGTGTGTGTGCCCCGGTCCCCCAATTTTTAAGTTTTATAAACAAATTGAAATACCTTTTGTAGAAAATTTAGGTAATTCCATGTACGATATTCCACTAATTTTTCATAATTTTTGGATGAATATATAATTTTTTATTAATTTTCAATATGCATACATCCCTAAAAATGAAATATTTGTTTGTACACCTCCGTAACTTTGAGAAAAATAGTTTTTTTTTTAATGCGTGTAGAATTAAGTTTAGAAGAGGAGTTGTTGTTTTTTTAATTTGGATGAAAAAAAATTTAAATTGTGGATTAAAACGTATGCATATGTTTTGAAAAGAAAATAAGGCACTAGTAAAAGAAATTAAGGATGAAATCATTAAACTAATTGGATTTTAGAAAGAAACATATCATCACTAAGGTAAAACCGAGCTTGACATTGTAGTATAATTTCTTTTGGAATATTATGTTATAACCCATGCAATATCGGGGTGTACACATGAAATTTTAATTTTTTTTTGTAAATCAAATATGTATTCACAGATTACATAGTCCAAGACATAGGGTAGGATATCCAAGGAAAATCCAAGCCTATGGATTTGGATTTCCAAACCCATAGAAGGTGAAACGTGAGTATCTTATAACATGGGTGCATTATAACATGCTCGTGACATGTCCTAAACTAAAATCTAAACGTACAAAAAATAAAAGGAATCTACAAATTTGGTCCTATTGGTCACGGGTTTTTGAAAATTGTTTCATATTCTTGCACTTTTTGATTCTTATTGACAATTTTCATTATTTTGTCTTATATAGAGATTATTTTGTGAATTATTTAAGATTTTTTTAAGATATGAGTGTGTTTGTATTTTTTAATATATTTTTAACACTTAATTTTAATTTTTTAATCAATTTTCTTGTGGTGATAAAGATATTTGAGAATTATGGGGAGGAGACCATAAACGAAAAATGATCAAGAAAATTGAAAAACAAAGGGAGTGGATGAAAAAAGGTTGTGAAAACAAAATTGAACATGTCCTTACTAGAGATTGAAGATTATTCAAAAGGCAATATATCATCCTACAAATCCAGGATAGAAGATAAAAAATAAAACAAGGGAGCGAGTGCAAAAAATATGTGAAAAAAATAAATCAACATATGGAGATGAAGGTATTTCATCTATTCCGAATGAAATTGATGGTGTAAGATATCTTGAACTACCAGTTGAATCAATAAATAATTGTTGGTGTAAATATATTATTTACACTGAATAAGCTCATTAGATCAAATTGTTATATATCAGAGTTGCACGAATTTCCATCACACCAAAATCTCAAACTAATAGTGGAGAGGGATCTCATCGTGTTAACCAGCTACTACGCTAACACCCTCCCGGGAGGTGTAATGCCGCAAAAAGACGACGGCGCTACGAAGACGATGATGACGACGCCGCAACAAACCAACATCCCGAAAAATGCGACAATATTTTTTTTTTTTTTTTCTAAAAGAATAAGAAAGTTAGTGTCCTTTTCTGGTTTATTTTAATCGCAAGTTTGTGACCTAGATAATTATAAACGCTCCAAACTTTTACCATAAATTCCAAATGCAATACTAGATCTGCATGATTTTCACAATTCCGCACACTCGAGATCTATTTCAATATTTGTTGTATTCGTCTCTTCCTTAGCGGAGAATTTGCTGCTTCGATCATGGTGATACTAAGTTGTATATTGCTATTTCGTTGACGCTTAGAAATCTTTTGATATAGGTTGTTACATATCCCTTAAAAGGGATTTGATACTTTTAATTGAGTGGTATATATAAGATATATTATCAATTTTATACTCATATCAACCTATATTCTTATACGTATATCGAAAGTTTAAAAAGTTAAAGGAATAGGAGTCCATCTCGAACAGACATCTTCACTACGCATATTATCTAGATTTAAACCTTAACAGGACTCTACATTGCCTTGCAAGGGTGTACAATAGGTGTAATGAATTAAAAACTACATATATTTAGACAACAAGCAGCTGAGAGTAGTATGATTTCTTCTTCTTTTTTTTATACAAAAATTCTTTCAAAAGACCCTTTACAAAAGTCGGTGGTCAAACATTTAGATGGATTAAGTTGGAAAAACAATATGTTCGGTGGGGGGGTGGGCGACTCAACCACCGGCTGTCTCAACTTAGAAACTCCCTGGCCTGGCGTGTCGATCCATATACCTACTGAGCCACATCAACCCAATTAAATCTCACTAGATTTTCCAAATCAAAATGCTGCCCCTAAGATCTACCCACCGCCATGGGATCTGTCCCCTGAGCCGACCGTGAAGAACCTAAAACAGCGTTACAGAGGTGAGAGCAAAGGGGTGAAGCTAAACCCCATGGCGCAACTTAACATATGCTGATTCTTCTTTTCAGGTCATATTGGATGGTCCATTGCACTCTAAAAAAGATGACCACAAAACCGTGTCCTGGTATGCAGAGCCAGTGCATGGCTTTGGAGGACAGTTAGAACTCTGTAACCAGTCGTGTGGCTTGGTGGATCAGCAGTCTGTCAGGCATACCTACTGAACGTAACATCATTTGCTGTTAGATTAGAAACCCATTCTCTCAGACATGAGTTAAGGGTGCAGCGACTGGTCTTGATTCTTGCCAATAACTTCACATTGGCCACGGCAGTTGCGAAGCGCCTAACATTCAGCTTGATATGTTGTGAAGCTAAGTCCCCTTTTTTTTGACTAATTTTGTTTATTAACAGTGTATACAAGACTATTGGTAAGAAAGTTTGTAACAAAAATCTATCAAGGGACAGAGCAGGCTGCTAAAGCCAGCAGGCTGTCACCGCTATGTTGTTATCAAGTTGTAGTATCGAATGCATTCCTACTGAAACTCGGGATTCCCCTTCCTTTTTTTTTATTTCTTTTATTTATATGTATGTCTCTTAGGCGCAGATTGAGGAGGCGAGTGACCTCCACTCTTCAATGGGTGCAGACTAAGGTGTACATTTTTCATGGCGGAGAGGACGAGGCCTGTCCAACAATGCTTGTTATCCGTTTAGCTAAGACCACTCGAAGTGTTCTAATCTTCAAAATATGTTGTACGGACAGAGGAGGCGACTCTAAGACAGTATAAGTACCTTTAAGGAGCTAATGAAAACATTTGTCACGCATATAGAGCTTAAGACACTGCCACAGGTTGCAGCTTGGGGAGTCCCTTCTATTTGCCAATAGGCAACTCTGTTGGACCTGGAGGACATGTTTGACGAAAACAAGGAATCCTGAGAGCAAATGTAGCTTAAATCGGCTTGCCATGGAAATGCACTTGCCCGGCACAGTGAGTTCACAAAATCTGCTGGCGTACAGATGGAAACTAGAATTTGCACGAGTCCTAGGAGGACTTCTAGTTTAGAGTACGTAGGTCTTCCTTGAGTACACTTATAATTTAGGTTGTAGCGACCTTTTTTATAACATGGCAGTTGTTGCAAACATGTTTCATAACTGCTCCATTAAAGGTATTTTGTTATAAATAAGTAACACATGGGTTGTGATATTACTCTTAGATATGAGTTAATAATCGAAAATCTTAGTTTTCTTATTACACATTGGGGAGATATGTGGTAATTGGACTCTATTAAGCTTAGTATTTTTTTTTTTTGCATAAGGATCACCTTCTACACAAATCAATAACATTATATGGGTTTTCAAAAGGTTTGATTTCATTTCCCTTTGATTAGTCTGTAATAGAGTTTTGTATTAGATTCGTAAGTGAAGAAAACATAAAAGAACTAGAGCATACAATGCTTAATTGTCATACTAAAAGCCATTTGAAAAAAAAACTTAAGTTTTTCCATCAAGTATAAGAGAAGAGATGATGCACTATTTTTTTTTTTCTAATCTTTCCAACACATTACTTTCAAGTATCCAAACAAAAATTTTAAATATATTTCCTTTTGTAATTTCTTTCCAACATGTTCCACCAAAGAATTCAACAACATTCCCAATGAAATTTTAGAGCAAGAAATACTATCATTTCAATGCAACTCTTCCTTCAAATCTTATTACAACATACCCTACTTCAATGTGGAAAACAAATTTACAATAATGGAAGCTAGAGAAAACAAAGGCACTATTACATTTCTTTCTCCACTCTAGGTGGGTAATTACATGATGTTTTAACATTGTCAACAACAAGGTTCTTGTGCTCTAAGGTGTTTTTCATAAATTCTCCAAGTTCCAAGTATTTCAAATCACAACCAAGATAGGGGGAGAGGCAACACTCTCCCTCCCAACCAAAACTCAATGGAGAAGAGAAGCAATCTCCTCCATTGACCCCTGAGCCCCCAAACACAACACAATGAAGGGTGGTCTCCAACTCAAGGCAACAATACTTGCTCCCACAACACAATTTTCTTCACAACATTCAAGGTAAAAGGAAGAAACAAAAAGGAAAAACAATTACACACAATGCTTTTCAACAACAAGGCTTTCATCCAAGCCAACAAGAGAAGGAACTAGTGGGAAAGTTTTCCTTATGCCTCCCCATTGAGATGAGATGTCCATCCCAAAACCCTCCACAATAAAACTCAAGCCCCTATGACTCTTATGCCTCCCTCAAGTACCCCTTTTTCCTCCCATACTCTTATGCCTCCCTCCTATTATGGCTCCCTCAAGAACAAGGTAAGAATGTAAACATTCTCACCCCAAGATGGGCATCCCTCTCAAACTCCCGCCACAATATCCTAATCTACTCTTATGCCTTCCTCATGAGTATTCCCATATACCTCTCCTATACTACACAATAAGCATTCTATCCATTTTTCACAATACACCAAAGTACAACAAGCATTATTCACAAATTTAGCATAGAAGCAACAATAATATGAAAGCAAAACAAAGGAGAAGGTTTCCTACCTCTCCATTGGAGAACCCTAAACAAAGAAATTTGTCCAAGCTCCCTCCCAAAACAATCCTAGAATGCAAGTCCAAGCACTCTCTTTTTTCTCTTATCTCCCAATTCTTTTACTCTCCCAAAAATAATAAAAGAGAACTCTTTCAACAAAACAAAAAACAAAACTCCAACCCCCTCCACCAAGAGAGGAAGTTTCAATAAATAGACAAAAGGAAATATTGGGGGTGATGTGGCTCCTTGTAGGATTGCCACATCACACATCCTCAAGACCACCTCCCTTTAGTCAACTCAAATCCCAAAACACCATAAATGGGTGGTTGGGGTTGAATGACATCTCTAATCCAAATCCATCCCTTCCTCATGTGTCCTAAGGCACAATTAAATGCAAAAGAAGACAAGTGCACTCCAAAGTCACCATTTCCCTTCCCAAAACAATAATTAATACCCTTTTTTGGATTCCCAACCCATACATATGGTTGGTAAGGGGTTTTGGGAAGTGTGGGACAAGTTTAACTTGTCCCACAAAGTCCCCCAAAATTGCCCTCCATCTCAAATTCGAGATTCAAAAGAGATTTGGAGTGGTCAACACTCAAAACCAAGCATTCAATACATGAGGGAAACACAAGGCTCAAGGAGCCAACCATCAAAATTAATTGCATCCACTAGACTTCCCTCCAAAACTTAAAATTTAAAGCAAGATGTTAATTTAATCCTAAAACATACTTAACAAAAGTAATTTAACAAAAAGACAACACAAAAGAATTCACCTACTAAAGCAAGTTAAAACAAGTAATTAAAATTCTTACCCCCTTGGTCACATTAGAAAATTTCCCCCCTCATGGAATTTTTTTTTCTTAACACAAAAAAGAATAAAGGTAACACAATACAATTTACTAGTTGCCTTGATGACCAATGTTGTAACCACCCGACATCCTATTGTGTTTGGTTCCCAATCCCCCTGATGGTTGTGATCATGGTGTGTTTCCTGCAAAATACAAAATACCTCCTTCGGCCTTGCGGCCATGTCCAAAATATCCAAAATAACCATATGCATGGAAATTTACTAACATCTATACGTAATTCAATCAATCGTTACTTCTAGGTCTAAATCACAACTTAGTTATGCATTTTCATCATTATCCAAAATTATAGTAATGTAAATTCAACAACCTACATTCTACTCATCATGGCGAAGAAATCCAAGGTTAGAACACATGCAGTATATCCATATAAAAATAACATCGGTATCCAATAGTCTGTCCATAAGTCAGTGTAGATCATACTAAAAAACAAAGTCCAATCATAATCCAAATGCATCTAGTCACAAAACATCATGCTAATCAACATAAGTATAAGTCATGTCCATATCTAAAGTCTGCATAACTCAAAATGGTAATCAACTAAGTGTCGTAGGGAAGTGGGCATTACATCCCGCTCCCCTTAGACTAGACTTCCTCCTGGAAGTCACTGAAATAGGCGTGGAAATTGAGCTCGCAATGATGTAGCATCCTCCCAAGTAGCAGCAGTCTCATCGTACCTGTCCCATTGGACCCGAACCTGATCAATCTCTCTGCCGCGAAGGCCCAAGGTCCTGTGATCTAAAATACGAACGGGCTCCACCATCACCTGCCCTTGATCCTGCACCTACAATGCAATCCAATCTAGTACATGAGAAGGATCAGAAACATATCTCCTAAGCACAGAAATGTGAAAAACATCATGGACGACGCGCGATAAGCTAGGTGGCAGTGCTAGACGATAGGCTAAGGGGCCGAGGCGCTCCAAGATCTCAAAGGGGCCCACAAACTATAGGAGCAAGCTTAGAACCTTTTCCATAATGGATAGGGCTCTTATGCAGTCTGACATGAAGAAACACCTTCGTGCCTACCTCAAAACTGTGATCTGTCCTATGCTGGTCTGCATACTTCTTCTATCTATCCTTTGCCTCCTGCAATCTCTGTCTGATCAAGGTAACCTGCTGCTCCCATGTCCTGTAATAATGTTGGCCCAAGGGAAACCCTATCCTCAATCCTGTCCCAACTAAGTGGTGTCTTGCACTCTCTGCCATATAATGCCTGAAAAGGAGCCATGCCTATAGAACTCTGGAAGCTATTATTATACGCGAAAACTCTACCAAATACAGATACTCCTCCCCATCTCGACTGATGGTCCATCATGTACATCCTGAGCATGTCCTTCAAAATTTGATTCACCCTCTCTGTTTATCCATCAGTCCTCAGGGTGGTAAGCTGTGCTGAAATTAATCCTCGTCCCGAGGGCATATTGCATGGTGGTCCAGAAATGGGAAGTGTATAAAGGGTCGCGGTCGCAAATGATCTTCCGTGGAATCCCATGTAGTCTGACAATCTCATCAAGATATACGACGTGCTACTACACTAGCCGTGTAGGTAGTCTTCACTAGAGAAAAGTGAGCTACCTTCATCAATTTATCCATCGTGACCATGATGGCGTCATGGTGGTACCTCGACGTCGGTAACCCAACAATAAAATCCATAGAGATGGTGTCCCACTTCCACTCTGGTATGGCGTGAGGATAGAGGAGGCCGGCTGGATGCTGATGCTCGGCCTTCACCCTCTGACACTCTAAACAGCAGGATACAAAAGAAGCTATGTCTCTCCGAAGTCCTCTCCAAAAGTACAACTGTCTCAAGGTGGCGTGCATCTTCTTCACCCCGGGATGAGCTGAATAAGGTGCACGATGAGCCTCTGTCAAAATGTCATGTCTCAAGCCTCCTTCTCTAGGAACATATATCCGACCTCTGTGTCTGAGAAGACCATCTGCCTCTAGTGAAAATTCATCAAACCTCCCTTCAAGAGGTCTCTGAGACTGAATCTCTGCTCTGGCTGCGAGGTAGAAGCTGTCATGAGGAAGCTATGCTGCAAGATCCTACTCCACAAATCTATGCCCACTGAGGTGGCCATAGCCACATGTCTCCGCCTACTCAAGGCATCTGTAACCACATTCTCCTTCCCTCTTCACATGCTCTATCTCCATGTCATACTCAAAGAGTAACTCCATCCAACGTCGCTGACGAGCATTGAGATTGGGCTGCGTGAAGAGGTGGCGAAGACTCAAGTGATCAATCCTGAGTGTAAATCTCCGGCCAAGAAGAAAATGTCTCCACCGCACTGAGGCATTTACCACTGTTGCAAGCTCAAGGTCATGGGTAAGATAATTTAGCTCATAATCTTTGAGTTTGTGAGACTCAAAGGCAACTACTCTACCCTCCTGCATTAGCACTCCTCCAATTCCTGTCAAGGAAGCATCTGTGCATACGAAAAACTCTCCATGAGGATCTGGCACTGCAAGGATAGGTGCTCTCGTAAGGCATTCCTTCAATGTACTGAAGGCCTGCTCACATTTATCTGACCATAAAAACTTCTTCCCCTTTCTGCTGAAGAGAAGTGATAGGGTGCGCAATCCGAGAAAAAGTCCTGAACAAACCTCCTATAGTATCCTGCTAGACCCATGAAACTACGCACCTCGGTCACACTAGTGGGTGCTAGCCAATCCCATGATGGCTCGAATCTTGGAAGGATCGACTGCGATACCTTCCCCAGAAATAAACATGGCCCAAATAGTGCACCTCAGGCTGAAAGAATGCACACTTCTCCAAGTTCCCGTGAAGGCGCTGTTCACGAAGACACTGCAGAACCTGGCGAAGGTGCTCCTCATGCTCCTCATGTGTGCGTGAGTAAATTAGAATTTCATCAAGGAAGATGAGCATGAAGTGATCAAGGAAGGTCCTGAATACCCCATTCATCAAACTCATAAACACTGCGGGGGGCATTCGTCAAACCGAAGGGGTACCACTGTGAACTCGTAGTGGCCATATCTCGTGCGAAAAGCTGTCTTGTGAATGTCCTGTCTCCACAATCCTGAGCTGATGGTATCCTGACTTAAGATCTATCTTAGAGAAAACTGTTGCCCCCTTCATCTGATCAAATAAATCATCAATGCGTGGAAGGGGGTAACGATTGTTGATCGTTACTTTATTCAGCTGACGGTAATCAATGCAAAACCGAAGAGATCCATCCTTCTTCTTTACGAAGATAACTGGTGGCACCCCAAGGGAATACGCTAGGATGGATTAGGCATTTCTCCAAAAGGCCCTCAAGCTGCAACTTGAGCTCACATAACTCAGGAGTAGTCATCCGATAGGGTGCTCGTGAGATAGTCTCTGCGCCTGGAACTAGATCTATATGGAAGTCGATCTCACTTGGGGGAGGTAATCCCGGTAGCTCCCCTGGAAACACATTAGCGAAAACTCTGATAAGATAGGATGATCATCGAGGGAAGGCCCCCCTGACTCATCCTCTGATCTGTCACTAACTGCCAACAGCATACAATCTGGCAACCCCGTCGCACACACCGCTTAAGCTGCATAGCGGAGATGGGTGCGAATGGATACGAGCCCTCCTAACTCCTGATATCACTGACTCTACTCCAAGATCATCTATGCAAGCGATAGTCTTATGGTAACAATCCACTCTAGCTCTATGAGCGGACAAGCCAATCCATGCCTAAAATGATGCCATAAGATCCTAATGGAAGGATCCTAAGATCAGAAGTAGTGGTGAAGGGTCCCCAAATCCACTACACACTCCTTGACTAAGGAGTCTACAGAAATCTTGGCTCCAGAAGCCATCTCAATGTCCCAACTACGGCCCTGCCTAACTACCACCAGCCTACAACGCTCTACTAAAGATGGTGCAATGAATGAATCAGAAGAACCAGAATCAAATAATATAGAGGTGGAAATACCACCAATACTACCTGTTGTCTCAATCACAGTACTCTGATGCTCAACCTGGCGGTTCTCGACCGCTGCGTAAATCCAATGACTCCGTGTCATATCTCCAACAGTAGGCTCTGAGCTATGTGTCTTAACCCTTGGTAGGGTTATGTGGGCAATCTCTCCAAATATGTCCAACAATACCACAACCATAATAGCTTCCTGGTCCTCTCCAGTGGGAAACAGCTCCAGCTGGTACTCTAGATGACTGAGATACAGATCCTGACGATCCGGCTATGGACTGCTGAGGTCTCTGCTGACGAGCTCCTACTGACCTGAGCTCTCGGTGCAGCCCTGTGTCCTGATGGGACCCCTAGGGAGGGTGGCCACATACTACGTCCTCCTCTGTGCATCGAATCTCTGAGAAGGTCGGGTAAGGTGGGCGGGTCTGCTGCTGTGGTGGCCTAAAGATGAAGCTTTCCCTGAACTCTGTCCACCTCGTAGAGGAGGAACTGACCCCTTCGACCTACTATCCTGCATCTGCTGGATTCGGCTCCGAACTCTGTCTCTAGCCTGCTGCGTCTTCCCCCGTGTCTCCTTTGCAATATAGGCCTTCTCCACGGCCTCTGCTAACGTCTGTGGGCAGTGAATGCACACTGCGCCTCCTAAATCCAAATTCAGGCCCCGAATGAACCCATAAATCCATACCTGCTCATCTTGCATATAGTCGACGTATTGGATTAGGTCCAGAAATCGACTCTCATATCCGTCTACTGTCATCGATGCGATGAAGTATCTCAGAAGCAATGGTATCATCTAGCACCTAATTGAAGCATCTAATTGTGTGTACGCAGTCTATTCGGTTCCAGAAGCTTCCTTTTGCAAAATATTATATCAGTAACCTTGCATTAGAGTTTGAGTAAAAGATAATGTTTACTTTGATTCTCATCACTTTTTCTTTGACAATTTGAGAGGATTTCTGAGGTCCAATCTTATTTTTCAAGATGCATTACTGGAATGTTTGAGAATGTTTCTCTAGATAGAATGACATTTTAATTCAAAGACTTGATTATTTCTGAAATTTAGCTTCATAAAATTTATCCAAGATTTTAAGGGTTCTCCTATGGAAATGACCATTTTCATCATGAACAATACACATATTTACATCCATGGGTAGGTGGGTGGAAGTAAAAATTTGTATTTTTTTTTTCTGACAATGGCCATTTCCATAGGAGAAAGCTTAAAATCTAAGATAAATTTTATGAAGTTGAATTGCTTCCTTTTTTCTCTAGTTATCTTATTTTCTTTCTACATCCAATAATTGAAGACTATTAGGGTCTATGGAAAGATTGAACATTCAAGAATCATTGAGTTTTTGATTCAGAATGTCGTTGCATATGCAGAAACATTTTCAAACATTGGAGTAATGTGTCTTGAAAAATAAAATCAAACCTCAGAAATCCTCTCAAATTGCTAGCTTACACAATCACTAGACATATCAAGTTATGTTATTCAAATGAAACCTTCATTCTTGACAACTTGTAACTTAAATATTTATTTTAAATAGCCTAAAAATGATCAAATTTGTTTGGTATCCTAATCCATGAGACCCAAAAATACCATTGGACTTTTTATTCTCTATTTACAACATTCTTGGAGCTCTAAAAATTTTACAAGCTATAGAAAAAAAGGAGATAGTTGTACTAGGTAACATTTCTTTGTGTAAGCTTCCCCATATTGTTCTTGGATATCTAGAATTTACCTCCTACAAAATATTAGTATGGAATGGCATCAAATTGTGATGACTTTCTTTAAATGTTCTACCCTAGATAAAGAGAGGGGGAGACAAAGCAAAAGTGATGAGAATCAAATTAAACTTTATCTTTTACTCAAACTTTAATGCAAGGTTACTGATACAATATTTTGCAAACGAAATATTTTTGCATGTTAAACTCTTGGGGATAATCTCAAGGAAGAAGAGCTTATTTTTAATATGAACATGTATCATAACAAAATGGCTTGCACAAATATTGTTGTGTTCTCATCGTACCTTTCAAACTGAATCATGAAGGTCAACCTTTTCACACCAAGAAGGAAAAAGTTATACACTACTATGATACAAGGTGTCAAGCATGTGGTTATTTTTTCTAGCTTCCATTGGATCATCCTAGCTTGCATAATACCATAAATGGAAATATGAGAAATGTGAATTTTTTTCAGAGCGTGAAGAAATTGACATCCAAGAGCTCAAGTATATCTAGGGAGAAATAGGTTTGGTAGAAATTTGCAATATGCATTGCAAGGCACAAGGTAGATGTCATATCCATTTAGTTACTTGTCCCACCCCTCATAAAATAGGTAATTATATAAGTAGATTCAATGAAGTTTCTAGGCACGAGACTAGGAAATATGGTCCTAATATTGATATTCCAAAAGATGAAATCACTCATGAGACCTACCAGAAATAATTGAGGTTTTCCGATCCTTATAGTGTAGAAGATCAAGAGCAGATTTCAGTTTGTAATCACTACTTTATATTAGAGGAGCATGAAAACTCCCTAGATGGATGGATTCCTATTCAAAAATAGTGAAAACGATTAAGAAAGAATTATAGAAATAGTGAATCGGTCCTCTCGCTTAGGAAGACTTCGTTGTAGACTTGAAATGGAAATAGAAGTTTCTTACATGACAGGAATACATTATAGAATATGTTATAGAATAAATATAGTCTTCAATAAACTAGAGGGATTTTAAACAATCTCTAGGTTTCCTTGTGGTTGTCATTTCCTCCTAGTCAATTTTTCAATAAAAATAAAGTTTTTTTGATTCAAAATAATGAAATATTTAGTGAAAGTGTGAGAGGAAAAGAGAGTGAGATTGAGATCAAGATTGTGTGTGTGAGAGAGAAAGAAAACATGATAAGGAGAGAGATTGATAGTGAGAGATTAATAGAAAGAGAGAGAATGATAAGGAGAGAGTGAGATCAGGATAGAGTGAGAGAGGGATAGAATGAGAGAGATTGATTGAGAAAGAAAGAGAGACATAATGAGATTGAGAGTGAGAAAGAGATACAACATTTAATAAGCCACTTAACTTAATCATCTAAGCACCACAACACAGTCAATAAGCCACAGAAAGAGAGAGAGATAATGAGAGAGAGAGAGATTCAAAGATAGTGAGAGACAGTGTGTGAGAGAAAGAAACAATGACAATGAGATCAAGAGAGTGTGTGAGAGTGAAAATGAGCAAGAGAGAAAGAGTGAGAGTAAGAACATGAGAGAGACAAAAAAAGAGAGTGAGAGCTTGTCCAACGCATTATTTTGCAAATGAAAGATCATGGCACTAAACTAACTACACCAAATTTTCCAAGTGGTCATTTAAACGCTAGTGGCTTCTTCGTTTTGGTGTCGGATGGTGCCGTTATTTCCGGGATACTTCGCTAACACATAGTCCCTTAAGAGACTTGAGACCGAAAAAGGATATAAGTTCATCTTGTGATTTCTCAATATTCATGGTACCTTGAGAGGTCTCATCTAATCCTACACCTCGACATAGGGACCCTATACAAAAATATTTCTCAGTTTTCTCCATATTAATTTGATTCTCTCATTATCCTATTGTTTGCAAGAGTGCAAAATAATGTAGTTTGAGTTAATATACGGCTATCCAATGCATTATTTTACAAAAAAATCTCATGACATTAAAATGAATCTTCCAACACCTTTGGGTGGCAAATTAAATGCTTTTGGATGCTTAATTTTGGTGTCGTACAATGTTGTTTCTTCTAGGATACTTCGTTTGAGTGTAGTGCCTTAAGAGCCTTGAGACCAATAAAGGTTATAAGTTCGTCAGGTGATTTCTTGGTCCCCTTTGCACCTTGCAAGGTCTCATATGATACTAAACCTCCATGTCAATACCTTCTACAAAATCATATCTCATTTTTCTTCATCTCAATTCGGTTCTCTCGTTGTCTTATTGTTTATAAAAGCACCAAATAGTCCAGTTTGAAACAGTGTAAGGCTATCCAATGCATTATTTTGCAAACAAAAGCTCGTGGCACTGAATCAACTACACCAACACATTCAAGTGACCTCGTAAATTCTTATGGAGGATCTCTTTAGATTCCAAATGGTTTCATTTCTTCTGGGATTGTTCTTCCTGGCATAGTCCCTTCAAAGCCTTGAGACTAAAAAAGTATATAACTTCGGCAAGTGATTTCTTGGTCTCCATGTCACCTAGAAATATATCGTTTGATCCTATAACTCCATCCCGAGATCCTATAAAAAATATTTTCTTGGTTTTTTCCATCTATATTTGGTCCTCTAGCTGTCCTATTGTTTGTAAAAGTGCCTAATAGTCTAGTTTGAGTCAGTGTAAGGTTGGAAACTGCATTATTTTGCAAACGGAAGCTCATGGCACCAAACCAAATCCACTAGCACATTGGGGTGGCCTAGTAAACACTTATAGAGGATTATTGTGGGTTTCAAATGGTGTCATTTCTTCTAGGCTACTTTGATCAGGCATAGTCCCTTAAGAGCCCCGAGACCAAAAAAGGCTATAACTTTGATGGGTGATATCTCAATCTCCGTGGAGCCTAGAAAGGTATCGTCTGATCCTACACCTTTTTGTAGAGACCCTCTACAAAAATTGGTATTTTTTTCTCCATATTGATTTTTTCTCACTTTCCAATTGTTTGCAACAGTGTGAAATATTGAAGTTTGAGTCAATGTATTTCTGTCCAATGCATTATTTTACAAACGAAAGCTTGTGGCACAAAACTAACTATGCCAACACATCTGAATTGACAAGTAAATAATTTTGGAGGATTAATTTTTGTGCCAGATAGTGCCATTGATTCCGGGCTACTGAACGGCCAAGCATAGTCCCTTAAGATCCCTAAGACCAAAAATGGCTATAAGTTCGAAGCAAGATTTCTCAGTATCTGTGGCACCCTGAGATATTATGTTAAGAACAAATAAAAAATCTTGTCTCTATTTCCTCCATATTAATTTGGTCTTCTCGGGGTCCTATTGTTTGTAACAAATACAAAATCCTGAGATAGACGATCTGTATTATATATTTCATGGTCATGCCTACTAATCTCTAGAAACAATTCTTGATATTATTTGGTGTGTTGGCCTATGTCAAAGGACATTTAAAGGATATCAATAATATTTGAGGCAATTATTTAGTGTGCTTTATTTTCAAGATATGTCTGAGCCTTCGTAAAATTTATTTATTAGATCAAAACTCAGGTGATCTTCAATACTAATAGAAAAAAATGAAATTGAAAATTTCTTAACTTAAATTTTCAAAGAGAATTTTGTCCAATAAACTATTAAGGAACAACATTGACTCATTCCTACATCCTTAAGGATGATTAGAAGGTGATTTTGGATAATATGAATACAAAAACCAACCATGGATTGACCTTTTTAGTTATCACACTCTCTCTTTCTTTTTGACATTTGCTCACACACACACACACACACTCTCTCTCTCTCTCTCTCTCTCTATTTCTATCCCTCATTCATTCCCTCTCTCTCTTTCTTTCTATAGTTACAACTCAATTATTACAATTAATGTAATATTATGTTGTCTCACGTTACATATTTTCATTTGAATCATTGAAATTCCACGAAGTGGATGACATTGAAATTGAAATTATATTATTATAATTAATGTCATTGAATGATTATAGTACAATGGAAAAAATGTAAATTAGTTACACATATATTTTAATTCTCATGTTTAAAACATAAATAAAAATTAACACTAGTCATATATATTAACATGACATACATATGATATCATATTAATCTTGACTTAGATACATGTATAAATCATGTTTCATCCACTAGACAATTTTTTAAAAATATCACATATTATATTGATTCAAAAATCCTCGATAGCATACAAAATTTGATCAAAATCAATGTCTTAACAAATCCATGCACTGCCTCTGCTCTGCCTCTGCTCTCGATGGTGAAATCACATCTTAATATCTCTATTGCTCTACCTCTTCTCTGCCTCTCGATGGTGAAATCACGGTTTACCTGCTCAAAACCCTAGTCCCTCTGGCCTTGGCAGCGCGGCGTTGAACCCTAAATCCTCAGCAATCGGGTGCTCTGAAACACCTTGGCAATTTCTGGGATCTCTGCTCCAGCCAGTGGATAGAGGAGTGGGAAATGGCGTTGAAGGGAGGGGTTCTGCTCTTCCTCTGCACTGTGTCGAAAAATCTGATGGCAGCGACTAAGCTGGAGATCCATCTCTACTCTATCCTTTGATAGGGGAGAATTTTCGTATTTCTAGGGAGGATAGATCTCCTAGGTCCTATGGCAGCGTAGGAAATGGAGATGGGGAAGATCTAAAAAACAAATTTTTACCTTCTGCAAGCGGCGGTAAGAAGACTACAAATTCCTTTGCAGATGTGGTCTGCAAGCAAGCAAAGATCTATACAAGGAACTATGATATGCCTTTGAAACCCTTGGAGGAGACCCCAACATTGAAGCTTGAGGCGGATCTGCTTCTAAAGGTGCGTAAGGAGGAAGAAAATCTCGCCCAGCTGGGTCTCATTTGTAGATTTCATAAATTTTGGCCAAAGATTTCTCAACTGCATGACTGGATTATGCAGAGATGGAGGGAAAATATTAAAGGTAAGATTGAAACTGTATCCCTGTGCAAAAGCTTATTTCATTCTTTTTTTTTAAACCCTTGAGGATAGGGATTTAATTCTTATGCAACAATGGGTTTGGGGTGAACATGGACTCATGGCTAAGCCCTGGTTTCCATCTTTTGATCCTTTAAAAGACTCTTTTGATACCTACCCAGTTTTGGTTCGTTTACCTGGACTCCCACTCCAATTTTGGAACATAACTTGTTTGATAGCAATAGGGGATACTCTAGGCTCATGTGCGGCTGTTGATGAGAAAACCTCCATTCAAACCCACACTACTTATGCACGGATCCTTGTGGATCTTGATATGTCCAAAGCCTTACCAACAGAAATTAAGTTGCAGATTGGTGATAGACTTTGGATTCAAAGATTAGACTATGAAGGACTTGCCTTCAGATGTCGATGTTGTTTTAACACTGGTCATATAACGAAATATTGTGAACATTCCCATTGGAAAACCAAGCCTGCATGGTGGAAAGATTCTCTTCCAGAGCATCTTACAATCAATCCCCAGGAAATTCCAATTACGAAAGTTAGCACCCACATGCAAGATAACTCACCCGTCATGGAAGTCTCTTCGAATAATACAGAGAAGTTATACCCAGATTCTACTTTTCAAAACACTAATGCAATAATCAACTCTTCTTCAACTTCCCTTACTGAAAATCTCACCCCGCTCAATTCAATTGAAGTGGTTATTCCAATATCAATGGAAGAAAGAAATGATGAATGGATGGTAGTGGACTAGGAAAAAGAAGGGATACGGGAAACCTAAAACCCCCACCATCTTGGACAAGGCATGATCCTTTCTTTTTATCTAGCGCTTATCGTTATATTCAGGCTATTGGTCTTTTATGCAGCTGATGGGTAGCTGTTCTAATGTTTTGATGTTGTTTAGTTACTATTTTTTAGCTGTTGGATTGCTGGTTGCAGGCCTTTCTCTTAGTAGATTGTTTTCTGCCATTGGGTTTATTGTTAATATCTGGATTTTGATCCCTCTTGGTTATGCATACAATCGGTTTTATCTAGCTATTGAGTCAAGATTGTACAAGGGTATAGTCCCTTTCAAAAAACTATTTGCCAATAATAATAAAAAACAAAGCTATGCACTCATATACAATTATATACATCAACAAAATTTAAATTTATTCTAATATGCCAGGATGTAAGACAACAAAATTTGTATACATCTAAACTATGGGGTATCATCAAATAATCTAGTTCTCTTTTCCCATCAGGAAGATGAATTAGGACATCAATGGAATGTACCTTATTCTATTCAGACCTCCTACGCTCAAAGGATGCTTATAGATCCATCTATTAATACAAATAAACAACATACCCATTAGTATATAATTAGTAACATATAAAATGACACTACTTAAAAATAAATACTTACTGTAATATGATAATCAATAGCAATCATCCTCTTCCTCTCTAGATCATCAACAACATCAGTAGGAGGTGCACACAATGGAGTATTCAACTCTTCTTGCTAGAAATCATGATGACTAAAATTATAATATGTATGAATGTTATTTAGTTATACTAAATTATGTTATTTAATATGATATCTTCATTATGAATAATAATTTAGTACCACATACCTGTGTAAGAGGCATGGTAAAAGCTATGCCCATAACAACTCCAATATATAAAGAGTGTCAAATCTCATCAAGAGATTGTAATGATGTCATCATCTGAAGAATAATAAAATTCACATTAGCGAATTCATACATTAACTATAGTACATTCTCTTCATGTACATATGATTAATAAATTTTCTTATAAAATGCACATTAGTGAATTCACCAACATTCGAGATCATACTGGCATTCACCTGTTCAACATCATAATGTAACTTTCAGATAAAATCTCTATACATGGAAAAAAATAACACAATAAATTTAGTAATTACTACCAATTTATACCTGATGTGATGAAGTGCCCACAAACAACTGTGAAGCAGTGGAATGTTATACATGATGTATATTTTGAGCCTGTAATTTTATAAAAATACACATGATTAATTTTCATTCACAATCAGGATTACCATTCTAAATTATAAGATATATATATATATATATATATGTAACTCATTTCATGTGAAATTACTTGTTGGTCAATACTAAAATCCGCATCAAATATATCACTTGTGATGATGATATTCTCCAACACTAAATCATGATAAGCCTCCTCCAGTCGGACACTCTGCTCATCCTGTGGAGCTACCTTGCGAGGCTTTGAAGCTATAGCATCAACCACATAGGTCTCTCTACTCCCACAAGCATGAAAATCTATTGTATATGATGCCTTCTTCTTAGATGGACCAAGCTCCTCACTTTGGGAGAGACGAGTGCCATGCTGGAGCACTGACTTTTTCATTTATTTGATAAAACCAAGCGTCTGAACCTCCACAGTATCCTTCACAATAGTATGGACTGAAACATGATGAACATGCAGGTGGGAAATGGGTATAGCCAACCTATTTTACAGCCGTTGTTCCTTATATTTTTCTTGTGTAGAGCCCATTCCTTTACCCTAAAAATGTTGAATGTCATAATAGTTAGGTATTTCATTAAGGATGAACTCGTAGTATATTTTTCTCAAGAAATATTGTAGCACCTAAAAATAATTGTAAGGTGGTTGGTCAAAATCATCTACCACCTATCCCAAAATTTATTTTTTATTCCCTTGTGATTAGACCAATGGATGGGGAATCTTTTGCAATACAATCGTAATGGTACATTTATTTTAGGATCAGTAAATAATGCACACAATTTTCCTTTTGTTATATTTTTCTTCTTCAATGCATCATATGACAACTTATCGGTATAAAAAATATAGCAGTTGGTTTTAAAACTCTCCCATGTGTTAATTTCTCCAAGCACAATGTCAATATTAGATACCAATGATCCTAAAGATGTAGCTAGGTTTTGATGATGTGCATTTGTGGCATTATGGATTCTTAAACTTTTTATTGAACCCTCAATTTGAGCTTTATTGTTTTCAATCTCCCCCATAATTTGTTGTTGGGTGTTAGGAGGATGTTGTGCCATAGAAGGGGTGTTTCAGGGATTTTTTCTTCTCCATCTTTGTGTGAAGGTGAATGTGGGGTTTGAATAGAAGATATAGAAATATCATTAAATAAAAATAAATCAAAAATAAAAAATAATTCAAAAAATTATATTAATAAGGAAAATAAACATAAAATAAAATAGAACCGGCCTCCTAAGCTCACCACCCTCACCAATTCAAGGTGCCACAGACAATCAATTCCAAGAAACATGTTCATGTTTTTTTGCACTCACGTTTTTCCCCCTTAAGATTTTTTATTGTTTTTACAAAGTGAATAGGCCTCATGTTTTGATTGTATTTTTTATCAGTTGAAATGGTATCACTTTATAACGTGAACACATTATGGCTCGTATTTACTGAACCATAATGTGACCTTAAATTTTATTTGTCACATTATACTGTGACCTGAGCCATAACATAAGCGATTTATGGCCAAAATGTGCAAATGACGGATTTATGTCCACTTCCCCCCATCTTTGTGTACTTACCCCAATACATCAAGTAATAAATAAGTCTATCCATACTTATTATAAAAATCAATCAGTTAAGAAATTCATTTCATAAATACCTCAACATATAACAAAACTGTATTACCTTCCTTTTACAACAATATTCCAACCATTTCTAATAGTTCCATCATTCAAAAAAAAAAATTATATTCAAACATAGTGCCAAGTACAACATTCAACTAACTATAGGAGCGTATGACAGAAGGATTCATATTTTCATGGAAAGTGTTCATATACAAAAAGGAGGACTGATAACAATCTTAATACCCTACAAACATTCAAATCCAAAAAGGAGAAAAATAACAAACACTTGCATGCATTCTAATTTACGCATACCCAAATAAGGGAAAAATAAATGCTCATGAGAAGATATTCCAAAACAGATACTTCAAGTATCAGAAAACATGCCCAAATTGCTATAACAAAACTACAACATGCCGACCCTACATGGGTAATTCAATCCATTACCAAATGAAAGCATATTTTCAGCTATTAAAATTATAGTCCCAACATGGGTGTTTATACATGTTTCATTTACAAGAATACACTAACCTAGAATGTAGTCCCAACATGGGAGCTCATAAACTCATAAAACTTTTCACAATTTCAACATGCAACCCAGTATATGGGTAAAAATCAACTACAAATTTTTTGCATAAAAACTACATGAAAAAACACCTCAAATTAGTATTAACATAATATAATCATTATGATTTAGAGTATTAGAGAGAATCTCATGCCTACATTGTCCATGTTTTCACTCAACTCAGCTTTCTTTCTCCTATAATCTTCTCTAGAAATCAAAAACAACAATGAATTCATCAAAGAATTGCATTTCAAAACACATTTTTATCTATATTCATTTACAGATCATCATTCATGGCCACAAAACATGCATAATGGAGAGAAATTCCACTGCCTTTGAAACCCCCAACAAAAGCTTAGACCAAACAAAACAAATGATCAAAGAGAGAGATTATGACAAATTTTAGGGTTGAATTCTTGGGGAAGCTAACTGTTCCCGAAGATTCATCAATCCTTATTAATGTTGCATTAAAACCCAAAGCTCCTGATAGCTACTTCCACATGCCACGTTATCAAGGCCACTTCTCATCACATTAAATATGTATGGTTCAAATTAGTTTGTCAAGTCACTAATGCCACACACTCCCATACCACATAAGTCCAACAAAAACATTAATACATGCCATCCACTCATATCAAGTAGATTATTATTATATATTAATAAAATCCATTTAAATCTTCATATACTTTCATCAAAACTTTATATATATATATATATATATATATATATATATATATATATATATATATATATATATATATATATATATATATATATATACCTATGCCATGTATTTTTAATAAATCAATACTTATTGAAAACACGTTATAAACTCATAATATGCCATGGCTAATGCCAATTGGTCTAAAAAATGCTCTATCTGAGGAATCCAAATCGAGAATTAACATGCAATATAATTATCGTCTAACATATATTTTCTAAAATCAACTCTTACTCCTGAGATTAAAAGTATCAAACATTGATATTCCAACATAATGTTAATTATGCAGTGATCTTATAAGTGGTCAACAACCCAAATAATCAATATTTGACATACAATAAACATATATACTACCGAAAATGATGGTACAACCTAAGATTCCCGACTGTTAACTTAGTTTCATCTAAAACAAAGGTTTAGTTATTTACAACAATACAAAATTATCCTTAACACTTAATTTAAACCATCTAATAGTTTAATAGTCATCAATACAGTCCTCAATTACATCACTCGAAAGGGTGAAATGTTATTGGCATAGATTCTAAATCCTATACAAAGACTAATTAAAGTCCTACATAGAAACAAAAATACAAATATATTTTAAATAAGTGAAGTGAACATTCTAACCATAATTGCCTATCCTATTTTACATAGCAAATGCATGTGATTATAGACCCAATTTCATATTCAATGCATAATATCGTATGAACATAAATTAACATATATCCTTTCTAGATTTTAGTCATAGTTAAGGTTTATTTTTTAAAATTGTAATTTAGGGTTAAATCAGTTTCCAACACATGATACAAAGATCAAGAAATCAGAAAACCAAAGAACTTCAGAAAATCTATGAAATACATGTAATTTTGTTGGAAAGAGGGTACGTGTTGGACCAAAAGGAAGAAGCTTGGCATTAAAACCATGTTAAGCATTTAAAATGTTTCTCATTGGTTTTTATGCCTCCAAAAACAATTAAAACCTGCACCACATCCTATCTATATATTAATCGTAGTGATTTGGATTCCATGTTTTAGAACTTATGAATTTTACTCTCTTATTTGTCATATTGACACAAGGGTTGAAGTAAATAATTACGCCGAAAGACATTCTCTCTGGTAGAACCCCGAGCCCTCTCTGACATACATGGAGAAAATTGGTGGATGTCGATTAGAAACAATATAAGGAGGATGATGAAATAAATCGTGACTGTCCACCTCAGTAGTCGAGTGAAGCCAAACAAGACAATGGGAAAGGCCTCTTCCAGGGTTGATACAGGGCAGGGTGATCGACAGTTTGGATTTGTTGGAGTATGGTAGTTGACGTCCTTGCATTTGTTGACTATTGATGAAGCAAGAATCCTAACCCATAACCTAATTTTTTCTTGAAAAACACATGCCTGTTACTCTATGTTCGTTGTATGCACAACCTTTGCCTGGCTGCAGGTAAGATTATTCTGTTGCCTTTTTCCCATTTTATTGTTTTTCGGTGTATACGTGGTTGCGGGGCTTTCAGGCACATTCATTTTCTCGACATGGCTACTAGCTTGTGCAGCTAGCTTGTGCGCAAGCAGGCTTTGCTCTCTACCTTCTTCTATTATTTCGTATTGAAAATGTCTTTTATTAAAAAAAATTCATAAATATTTGAGGTTGAAATAATTGGGAGCTTACACAGTGGCATTTTCTACACCTCTAAGATTAACGTCAACTTGAGAGAGGATAAAAACTAAAATAAATGTAAATGGCTCACTGAAGATACCATTTGATCTAGATTACATTTACAAGAAATACTACATTATTTGTGGGTAACAGAGTAGAAAAAATGAAATAGAAATTTGTTAAGAGTTTATTTATGATTTAATTGTAAGGATTGATGTCACATTTTCTTCCTAAAAGATTATTTGTCAAGAATATTTGTCTTATTTAATAGAAATAGAATATTTTCTGAAGAGTATTTTTCATATTTTCTTCAAACGATTCGATGTCATAAGTTTTCATGGATAAAATATAGTAAAAAAATTACAACAAAGTGAGTTTAGAATTTGTTTTTGAATTTTTATACATAAGAATTTACGGGAAAAAGAGCAAGAAAACAAATTCCAGACTCGCATGGAAATCAGTTTGGGAAAATAAATCGAATGAACAGTGTGCATAGGATTTTATGGGTAAAAGAGAAGAAAAAATTAAATATAAAGAAGAATCTTATGAATTAATATGCTGTGAAGAAACACTGGGAGATCGAAAAAAAATCTAATTCAGTTTGAAAATTTTCCTGATTAAATTGTATGAATGTGTTTTTTTTGGGTAAAATAGAAGAAAATAAAATCACGTGAATGTCATATTAGAACAATTTTCTAAAGAACTGTGTGCATTGGTTTTTATGAGTTAAGTAGGACATAAACATACTACAAAGAGGCCTATTCAAAGCATTTTTCAAAATTGAATTTTTTTCATAAGTTCTTATGGGTATAAAAGTAGATAAACAAACTACTGAGAAGTAAGCTTAGAACATTTTTTGTTTAATTGGAAGATAATAAAACTACATAGAAATCCAATAACAACTTTCCTATTGAGAATGCGTATATTGTAATGAGCGACAGGGCAGGAACCCTTATAAAAATGTTAGTTTACAATAGGTTTCTGATTGGATTTTATTCAATATTACAATGCTATCGTTACAGAAAACCCTGTAGAAAATTTAGCTTCGAAAAAAATTCGATGATTTCGTCACATTTTTTGTGGGTATAAGAACTTAAAATCCTAAATTTATCTTACAACATGACTCTAATTGAACTTTATGCATAACTTCTTGTGGGTGAAAGAGAAAAATAACTAGTTAAAATTTAGATGCCAACATGTTTTGAATTGAATTTTATGCATAATTTGTATTTGTAAAAGAGTAAAAACCCCCAAAGAAAAGCGAGATGGAAAACAAATCTTCCTATTGACTTTTATGTGTTAGGAATTCTATAGTTTAGTGTTTATCATATGGGTTTATATTTATGTATTGTAATATGTAAATGTTAATGGTGAAATTAAATAGGGTGAAAAGTGGGTGGTTAGTAAGTTACAATAATTAAAAAAATTAGTATTGTTTTATTATTATGTTTATTTATTGTTGAAACTATTCAGGATAATTGGTTTCATGCGGAAACAAAATTTGTTGAGAGATTTTTTATTCCTCCAATCCTATGTAATGGAGTCATATGTAACGTGTAATGCCCCCCCCCAACCTACTTGGTCACGGTCATCCTTGTCTCTTTCTTGGCATGGAGGGTGGAGTATTAAAATTTGGCATGTTGAAATCCTCCCTGCTAGCCGCACTCATTTATTTCTGATTTGCAAATCTTACCCGCTTCTTGTTGACTGTCTGTTTATCCTCCTCTCGAACCACGTGAGATCTCCCTAGGATATTCTGCACGTGGAGTGGTTGAGGGACGTTTTTTCCTGTTGCATGGGCAGAAAGGCCAGTAAAATCCTTCTGTCATGGCTTTTTTCCTCCCTGGTTCCTCCCTGCGCATATTTTTGTTTGATGAAGCTTCAAGCTAGTGAGGTAGGCGTGTTACCTCCACGTTTCATTGGTTACTGCGAGGTGTGCTCTTGTCAAAATCCACAGCAACACCCTGCACAGTAATTAGACAGGCAGCAAGCTTGTTGCGGTATAGTCGAAGCCTTTGTGAGCGCCTCCACCAAGCGCGCTGCACAACCTTGTTGTTATCTGTTCAGTATCAACGCATCTTCAAATTCGGGATTCTCCTACAAGATATTGTTATCAAATCGATTAAGTGACGGTGAGAGTGTTACCAGGAGACCTGATGAAAATTATTGCAGAGATTCTCTACTGAGATCTTACTTGTTTTACGATGTAACTCATGGAAGAGAATCTCAAAGGTGTGGATCTGTTTCTTATCAGAATATTCATGAAGCACATTTTGCTTACATTTCTGAACTTGCTGGAAAACATGGCAGACTGTTTTTCTTAAGCTCTTGTGGTTTTTTTTGTTGGAAATCCTCCTCTTCCCTCCGTGCGAGGATGGATGCCGCACCTGTTCCAGTCTATCTTTTTGACCTAGTTTCATGGGCAGAGGGGCCATAGACATCCTTTCTATCAGGTTGTTTTTCTTGCACTGCTGGCCCTTGGAAGGAGGGAAGTATGTTTGGGTTCCTTTGGGCTGGAGAGGGGTGTGTTTGTGTCTACTTCTGTAGGAAACGAGGGTCCTGGGGAGCTATCTGTCACCAATCTTTCACCATGGGTGACAACAGTTGGGGTGAGGACTTTAGACAGGGATTTCCCTGCAAACATCATTTTGGGTAAGGGGAAAATTGTCAGGGGAGTGTATTTGTACAGTGGAAAGGTGTTGGGGTCTGATTTAGTCCCCTTGATCTATGCTGGAGACATATCTGTTGGGAATGAGATTCACAGTGCCAGTAAATCGAATTTAGAAGAGATGGGCATCACTAAGGAGGCGGTGGAGGCCACCTTGACCTCCAAACTAAACCCAACTCATCTGAATGTGGTCGATACATCTGGAGGGTAAGGACATCACCCGTGCTTCCACATAGTTTAAAACCATTGTATTTATCAGATGTGGAGCAAGCTTTTCTATTGAGATAGTATCAGCTCAATTTGAGGAGTATTAGGGCTTGAGCGGCAGGTAGGCTACGGGTATTTAATATCAAGAGCTCTTGAAACTACTTCATCGTCTGACAAATATCCTTTCCAATGTTGGGCAATGTTGCTTCACATCGTTGGAGTAGATTACGCGCAAAACTGTTTGAAAAATGCTTCAAATAAATTTGGCTTAGCATGGAGGATAAAGTGATGTTAATTGAAGCAAGCGTTAATGTGTGAGACTTCCATGTAAGCATGAATCAACTTTGATTTTAGTTTCTGGAATGTTTTCTTTGCACACAAATTGATGGGTAAACTAATGTAATAGGTGCGTCCTAATAGCTTTAAAAAAAAACTAATTTACAATGCCTTATATAGGAAAGCAATTCATGAGTTGTTTGAATAGTTGAACGCAAGACTTTCCGATCTTGTTCTAGAATTTAGACTCAAGAGTAAAAGCATATTGCAAGGACATGCAAAACCCTGTTAATTATTCCAAATTTCTGTTTCTGTTTCGTGGATTTACATACTGGGAATTGGGGTTAACTACTCTAGAATGAATTTTCTCCTTTTGCCTGTGTCTATGCAGTTTACCGGAATGGTTATTGTTTCTTTTGCGTGGTATTTGGGACACCGTGTGGGTGAGAAGCGTGAGTTTGGTGGAGAAATAATTTTGGGGCTGCAGGGAGAAGGGGTCTGCACGTGCGTGGCCATGAGATTTAGCGTTTAAAACAGGCATGTTAAATCTACTCCTTGTAATAGTTTTCTACCTCCTTTCAGTATCTTGAAATGAATTTTCTTCCTCTTGAATGACGCCTAGACAAATTTTTTCGTGGTTGTTTATATCGCTGTTTGATTGTGTTGGTTGTCCCTTTTAAATGTCGATCCAATGTCATTGATTTTGCTTGGAATGTTCTTTCCTCTCTTATAGCTTACTCTATTTCATATTTGTCTAAAAGGGTTACTGCAATTTTGAGTAATGCAATCTAGTTTGTAGGGAAGGAAACATTATAGGGTTTCGTTTGCTTATATGACCCTCTTTTAAAAGAATTTTGTGATGGTATTTATAATTGAAGGCTTACTTTATGGAAGGTTAAGCCTTCATATCTCTGCGTGGTTGAATAGATACGTATTTCCTGTTTAGAGCCCTCCTATTTTCCTAAAAGGTACATTAATAGTAACATTGCGTTCTAAATCTTGTTTAATCTTGTGGGCATTCCTTAATTTTGTTTGATTAGAAAATGGCATTAGGGTATTGCTATAGAACTATACATGGTTGAATTTTGTACCCAGTTCTAGAGGATGAATAACCTGACTTCTAATTTTGGCCTCTACGTGTTGAGAGAGTTACTATACCTACTTCCTGGTGCAAACTCTTATTTGATTAAAGTAAGGGGGAAGCATTGTAAGTTTAATTGAATGAAATATCTACAATTTTTATTAAGGGCCGCAAGTAAGCTACTACTAGCTGGACTGAAACAAAATTTGTAGGTGAATCCATGGTATTGGACTCGTGAACTCGTTTCCTGTTAGATGATAGCTGATTACAGTGATAATATAATAGGTGGCTATTATATTCATCTGTTTGATATTTGCTATACTTTTCCTTGATAAGCCCGCATGGATCGGGTAAAATTTCCATCTTCTATACCATTGGTAAGGAACTCAGAGAACTTCTAGGTCTGACTGCACTGCGTAACCTTCCTGATGGAATTGTGCATTGGTTCTTATTTTGTGCTTGTACTCGTGGTAAGGTATTTTGAGTCTAGGCCATCGTTGGTGTATTACCCACCGTGTATCGAATCCCTTTGTTTTCGAACTCAAATAACTTATACTTCAAACTTGGTTACTAAAAGGTCCCATTTTGTGGCCTTGTTAAGGAAATCAAATTTTTTATTTTAATACTTTTGACATTGTCAGAAATATATAAAAATTAATAACGACTTTTGGGTTTAGCCTTCCCTTTTATTATGTAGAGAAGTTGGTGATTAGGATAATGTTTGTTAGTAGAATAATGGCCCTTTTTGTGTCTCATTTGTATGCTTTGGAAGAGTGGATTTGTTTTGTTAACTAGTCCTACGTTTAAGAAATCCTATAAGAAGGTAGTGGTAAAACTCCTTGGTTAGAACTGAAACTATAAGTTGTTTTTCTTTTAAGGGCGTCGAACCCTAATTATTGCTATGAAGCCTCCCCCTGGGAGGTTTGGATACGTAATTTTGTTCCGCACCTACGATCATACTTAGTATGTTTTGTCTTCTCTTGGACCTCTTTAGATGGATGGATTGAGTATTGGATTCCAATCACATAAACCATAGGATCACATGAAGAAATATCAACCCTCTTGACCTTCTTGTTCCTAACCCATAAGGTCTTGCCTTGATTTATGTAATTTTGTTCTTACTGGTATTTTGACTTTCTCCTTGTTGGATGGTTTAGATTTCTCTCTCATGTGATTAATCTTGGACTTGTGAGTGTGTGTTTAATCCATTTATGAATTTAGAACATTCCTTTCTTGATATTTTTAAATGTTAGCTTACTGTTGCAATGTGTAGCCTTACATGCTCAGTTCTTGCGAACTGACTTTAGTTATATTTGTGCAGATGGATTATGCGAGTAGACTAGAAGAAAAGAGTGTTAAAGGTTCATCTGTACAATTTATGAAGTTCCTTGTAAAAATGTCGAATGTATTGTAGAGTATTGTTGTTGTAACTGTTGAAACTTTGGCTTGTTTGGTTATCATGTGAAAGATGAAATTTGATTACCGCTTGGTTATGGGATATTCTAGTGTATTTTAAATCCTTAGAATAGTAGCGTGGCATGTTCCATGTTATTACGCTCTTGTTCCCTAGTCATGGATAATAGAGATGGTATGTCCCTTTGGTTTGTGCATCGTGTTGGAAAGAATTGATGTAACCTTGTTTTGTTTTCGCAAACGAGTACTGTTAAAATTTGCTCTCGAGTTAGAATGTTGACTTGTAAATCCTTCTAAGGCATAGTAAAAATGAGTTTGTAAGCACTATAAATTGGACTGGATAGTCCTTATAAAAGCTAAACGAAAATTTATGTATATGAATATATTAATGTAGATGTGATCTACTTGATAACCTTGAGACCTGGAACATCAAGAGGAAACTATCTTTTGTACGAAATATGATTACTTTTTTTTTCCGAGCCAAACTAATAAACATTATCCTTTTATGGCGAATTCTTAGAATGATCATAAGATGAACAAATTGTTAGTTGATATAAGATAATAAGATTTAATAAATAGGAGGAATCGGTTTCGAAGCCATGTAATCTGTTTCTCAACCATTTGAAAGGTAAATTGTTTTCTTTTGTAAAATCATCCAGCGAATCCTAAGTAAAATATTTAATAATTTTTGATAAATCCTCAAGCCTCATTAAAAAGCGAGTTAATAACTAATGAGGTCATAAAGACGAAATCAACTCGACCTTCTTCCTCTAACCTGCTTTTTCTTTCAAAGTGCTTTGTCTTCCTTCTCTTAAGTATGTTGAACGGAAACCCATGTTGTCATATGGGCATGAACAAGTTCTAGTAGCGTAAGTGTAAATAGATGGCTTGGTGGGATTAAATTCCCCCTTTCTCTAAATAAATGAATTAAGCAAATAAATGCCATAATAGAGAAGTTTTAAAGATGATTACTCAGTGTAAAAAGAATAAACTTAGCTTGGTACGATGAATTGTATGAGTCATATCTTGAGCCTCCTTAAAAACGTAACCTAAGAATTGCAAGATATCTTATTAAAATAAATAACCCTCAAGAATAACTCATTGTGGTTGGTCCTAACTGTAAGTGTGTTCTGTGATTGGACTTCTATGTTGTCTTGTCAAAAGAAAAGTAAATTGTCCTGGATAGGTGTGAACGTTTTCATGCTGCCTTTATGGCCATCCTTGTATCAAGTTGTTCACAGTGTTATTTTTATCCTTGATGACGACATGTTGCATCTTGTTATGTGTCAAGCAAGTCAAAAATAAATAAAAATTATCCTGTATTTCACTGTGTTGTTCATGTGAGAATTTTTTGGGTCGTCACATAACGAGAAGATTGAGGAGTTATATTTTGGAGCAATTATAATATATTTGTGTGGAGTTTGAGTATGTTAAATATCTGTAATTTCTGTGTATGTAATCTGAGTTTATAGATCCATTCATGGTGTTTTAATCACACAATATAGAGCTTTGATTTTATCTGTATCAGAGTTGGTATGGCTCTATGAAAAGATCAATGAAGAGGCAAATTTGCTACAAGTCAAGGTTGCCCTACTTATGTGAATCTTCATTAATTGTGAGAGTGGACTGGTAAGATGTGTACATAGATTAAATAATGGAGATAGAAGCATGATTATTTCTTTATTCGAATTTGGCATCATCCTTCTTCATATTTGTTGTTTAGATTACATCATCCAATAGTTTTGATTGTAATTCTTACGTTGTTGATTCATTTAGAAAAGATTTTTCCTATTGGCACCTATCTCAGGAAGAAATACAAATTTGAACAACATCAAACACATGTAAAAAAAAGGATGTAGAAGGATATGTTGAACTTTTATAGGGATCGCCAATTTTTTTGATAATTGTCAACATTTTTTTTCCAATCACCAATGATTCTTTATCTAAAACTCAATTGATGATTTCGATGAATAGCTAATTATTCCTTATAAATCATCAGTGATTCTATAAACCATTGGAAATATCTTGAAACCATATTTATGATGTAGTTTACATATTGTAAAATGGAGCTTTGGTTCTCAATTTATCATCAAAACATCATAGATTGGTTTTTTTGTCATATTCAGAGCTTCATCATCAATATTTGCATCATGATCCTGAAAGATAAATCATGCTGATTTAATAGCATGACATCAGAGGTGGGAGACATCAGAGGTAAGAGGTCAATCAATGACCTCTCATGAGTCATCTATGATGGGGCCGCATCACTAGTTTGGTGACATGTGTGTATGTGTGTGTGTTTCTTGTTTCTATCAGCATGGTATGTTGATTTTAAATTTCTTTTTTTTCTGGAAAATGCACATTGTTGGGGTGGGGAACTGAAAAATTGTTTCAATTTTTGTGGATGAATAATATGCACTATAATGGATTCTGATGTGTAATCATTTGAAGAAAAAGAATGGTCAGAGCCAAGCAATCACTATTAGAAATAATGGCATCTACCCACAAGTGTATCCACAAAAACTAGATATTGTGGAATATTTGTGCAATACCCACAATAATCATGTATTTGAATAAAATGTAATGTGAATATTTCACAATAACATAATAATTAAAAAAGAAATTGAAATCTATTTAAAATATACAAAAATTAGTGTAGAAAAGCTACATGATTAAACACTTTGCTAGACTTATAATTAATATTTTTTATTAAGTAAACCACCCATAATATTATCTTTGATTGATAAATAATGGAAAATTAATATTTTGTATATTCTACACTCATATTTCCTTAAAAATATATAATTGTGTAAATTTAAACAAATAACATAATGTCTAAGCTTTAATTATACATATAAATGTGGCAAAAACTACAATTGTAATAAAACTTTGGATAATATACATTCTATTGTGAAAAATCCACATTTGTAAAGAAAATGAAATGTTGATATTTCATATTAAATTGTAATTTTTAATTTTTTTTTCATATGTATGGTGGAAAATACAATCTAGATTTTACACTTTTCATTATAATTAAATATAATTTTTTAAAATAACACCAACAGTATTAATTTATTGTCAAAATATTTACATCTATTAAATATTTTAATCAATCAAAATATAATATTACAATTTTTTGAAAATTTATAAATACTATTCATTTAAATCCATACATATGTAAATTATGTATGTATGCATACATACATTAATAGATGATATACATTATTTAGAAAATTAATAAAAATTGTCTCACATTACGTTAAATTAGATTTGTAATTATAAATTACAAAATACAAAAAATTATTTTGTGAATAATCCACATTTTTAAGTATTATGAATTTATATTTAAGATTCAAAATATAATAATAAATATTAGGTTTTTCAATTTCCTTATGGGAATTATAAACATTAAATCTCAAATTTATATCCAATTTTTAATTTTGTAAATATCACATTTCTTTTATCTAAATTTAAAATTTTCTTGCTAATTTTTTATAATAAATATATTTTGCATGAAGATATTTATTTCAAATATTATAATTACAAATTCTATTAAATTATTACATATTTTAATAATTTTTATTTTTTTTCAATTAATAATATCCTATTCAAATACAATAATGTCCATTCCTACTTAATTTGATGCAATTAAAAGAATCCATCACATAATGTTAATTCATTATCCTCGTCAAACCATAACATAAACATATTAAAATAAACCTCATAAAAAATCCTAAGGACGTCCCCACATCTTATAGTAATTGGAAAATTTAATATGCGTAAGAGGGCCCGCTCCATGCTTATAGCATATATGTTTGTGTTTTAAGGAAATATAATATTTATTGTGTGTATGCAATTAGAAAATGGAAACTAAATTTACACGTGAGTTTTTTAGAATGGGTGAAGTACATGTCACTTGGATCAAAGATTGAAAATTTTTAGACCGTTCATAAGAGAATAGAATGAAAGGTGGAGATGAATTCCCTCCCTTGAAATGTGGATCTAAGATGAAGATATTCCATAAGTCATTCCTAATTGCATATGTTTCGTATGAAACAAGGAGGTTTTTCACTAATTTTTTAGTGTATGTGGCTTAAGGGGAAAACATATATATTAAGCACAGGTTGCAGCCTTTGAGAATTGATATCTCTTAGGTTTTGATGTAATTCACAATACATCATGTTTTCTATGTAAAAGGTTTACCATCATTTTCAGCCTTTAAAAACCTATTTTTTTACAAATTTTTTTATTAACGGTAATGAGGTGTATATTTGTTTTTTACAAAGTTCTGTACATTTTTTGTAATGGTAATATTAGGTGTAACCAGATATCTTTTGATAAAAATAACTACCTATGTATTATGTTTTCAAGAAAAAAACCTTTATGTTTTAATCTTTTAAGTCAGTCAAACTTTATCAATTTATGTTAGAATTTTATAAATGTAAAATGTTTATTTTTTTTTTCAATAATGTAAAATAATTTTTGAGTTATACATCTTAATAAAGAAATGACAATATTTTTATTGCATTGTAGGTAAATGCATGGATGTGCTGAAAAATAAGGATTAATAGAACATTTTTAATTTTTTGATTTGGGGAAAAAAAGGGCTGTTAACAAGTACATATTTTGAAATAGTATTGGATTCTATTGATTCACAAAGAAAAACTATCCTTCCAATTTATAATTATTGAAGGATTCAATCTATATTTCTCATATAATATTGAAATACATTTATCTTTTGATTTTTACAATCATTTTATTCCTCGCATTCCAATCTTCCAGATATATTTATCTTTTGTTTTCCTTCTTTTCCCTACAAGTACAATAGAGTTCACATCAAATGTTCTCAATTATTGTATATCTCATTTATAAATTCATTGCATTTGTTGAGTTTTAGCAAATCAAGCTTAGAAACAGGGTAATAATGTTTTCCTTTAAATATTATAGGTTCTTCCATTTTCTCTCATGTGGTATCTTTTCATTTATTTTCCTGTTATTTATAATGAAATATTTTCACAGTTATATACTTATGGTTAGTAATTTACACAAACAATTAGCATTCCTAATATATATCCTAATTATAATTTCAATTCAACCTAGATATTTATGTATGTGAAATATAGTTAATACAAATATACGAAAGTAATTAAATGCAAGCTAAAATATTATTAAAATTGTACTTTAGTGTTTAACATAGTTTATTAAATTAAAATATTATTAACATTAATTTATTTTATTTTTTTAAATATTTTAAATTTAATTAATATTCACATTTTAAATTTATAATTTATAATAGAATTTAAAAATAGAGACAATAAATTCACTACAAGACTTTGGGTTGTGTATCTACATTTTTTCCATTCACAAATAAATTGTGAAAAAAATGTGGATACACAACCCAAAGTCTTGTAGTGAATGTACTACATCATCATGATAGTGTGGTTCTTAGATACACTAGAAAACCATCTATAGTTGTGGTTGTTACTAATCCACTGAAAAAACTATCTATAGTTGTGGTTGTTAGTAATCCACTAGGAAAACTATATTTGGTGTGGTTAATGTTGGTTAACCAATTGGAAAACCATCTAGAGGTTGTTGGTATTAGTGTCCTAGAAACCATCCAGATCTTGAGCAACAAGGAAGTGACAGTTGTAGTACACGGGTGTGTTTTTCTCATGATCACACTAAGGGGGGAATGTTAGGAATTCTATGGTTTATTTCTTATAATATGGTTTTATATTAATGCATTGTAATATGTAAATGTTAATGGTGAAAGTAAATAGGGTGAAAAGTGGGTGGTTAGTAAATTAGAATAATAAAATAAATTTGTATTGTTTTATTATTATGTTTTTTAATTGTTGAAACAATTTGGGAGAATCAGTTTCATGAGGAAACAAAATTTGTTAAGAGATTTTTTATTCCTCCACTCCTATATAATGGAGTCATATGTAATCGAGAAGATTAAGGAGTTTTAGTTTTCAACAATTATAATATATTTGTGTGAAGTTTGAGTTTGTGGGTAAGTGCACGAAATTGGTGGACCATTCCATGGACATAAAAACCTGAAATTCAGGAACCACGATCACGGTTCCGGAATTCTAGGTTGGGAAATTACCAAACCTAAAACTGCAAGCGCAGTTATAAACTGCGATCGTAGAACTTTGAGAAAAAAATTAGCAGTCCCGCGACACCTTATTTCCCCATTTTTCATTTAAAACTATGTTTTTCCTAGACATTTTTCACTTAAGCTTTGAATACCATCTCAAAATTGCTCATCGGACTTCTGGATAGCGCTAGATTCAACCATGCCGCCAAGACGAGGAGGTAAGCCCTCGATTTTACTCTCTTTTTTTGTATTTTAGGTTTTTTTTGCATTTTCATGGGTTTTTGAAATGTTTGTTTATGTATACAATTTTCTTGTTTTATCAGTTGGTCAGCAAGCTCGAAATTGTGCAAACCGTCCAAACATTCCTCAAAACCCACTGAACATTCCTCAAAACCCTCCGAACATTCTTCAAAACCCTTCAAACATTCCTCAAAACCCTCCTCCAAACATAGATCTGCCTCCTGTGGCTCCTTCTATCTCCACTGAGCCGGAAGGAACACAAGATAATATCATTGGAGGAATCTGAGAAAATAAAGTTTTCATTCAGGACCTAATTCAGAATATAACACAAAATCATGCTACAAATCCATTCCGCATGACTTTAGCCAATACATTGCAAACATTGATTGACGAAGTCAAGTCCACAACCAACCAAATACATAGATGGAATACCTTTAAAGGTGACTGTAGGTGGTGGTATGTGGATAAACTATCCCATGCAGCCGTAAAAGACAAAATTTTTGGAAAAGACCTCATTTGTACATTATTTACCGACCCTAGAACCAATTCCCCCCCGCAGTTACTTGCAAACGGTTGCCAATCCATTGGTGCCACTATGACCAAATCGAAAAAAAAATTTGGGATCAATGGTGGATGGTTTTTGTTTATCCACCATGCAACAACAATGAGGTTCCTGTTTATTTTTTGAAGAAATTATACTGCGATTTCGTGCTCAATGAGGTCCTGAATTATTTTGACTTTTCTAAATTTTTTGGTCGAGGAGGTGGCTCTGCACAGAGTAGACTTGGTGCACGTATAGGTCAACCTAGGATCCCCCATGCCCGAAAACCCCCACTGCCTTCAGTTATCCCTCCTACAGTGAAGGAGGTTGTGGAGATTAATACATTGTATGCATTGAGGGAGCTCACTGACACTCTAACCCAACATAGTGACTAGATTGCATCTGGTGATGTTGGTGGAGGTGCCAGTTCTAGCGCACCACACCACTATGGATCATGTGGTGTCGTATGCATTGTGGGCGAGACATCATTTGCTGGTTCACAGGATTTTTTTTCTATAGATGAGATGTTGGGGAGTGTTTTTGGAACTGGTGCCACTGATATTGGTCTTTCACAGGTAAATTTCAAATAAATATAAATAACACAGATATATATATATATATATATATATATATTATATATATATATATATATATATATATATATAATATATATATACAATAGTTTAATTCACATGTTTAAGATATATATATTTGATTGTATGTCATGTACATACATGTAAAAAACTAAATTTTTTTTAAATTTTAAATAGCAAGATCTGGTGAAGGAAACATTCGGCGTAGACATGCTAGCTACTGCAGCTAGGTGTGTTTCAAACGTAAGTTTCAAGTTGTACAAACTTACATTTTTAATTTCATTTGATCGCACTAGATTATTATTATAATGTTTCACATGTATGTTGTACATATTAATATGTTTCTCTTTGATACATAGGAGCCTGGCGGGTCATCATCTGCTCTGGGAGCTGAGGCTACTGGCACGTCTCACATGATTTTTACATAGGTTAGTAAATCTCTTTACACTTTGTTTCTAATTACTGGAAGTTCACGTGGATTACATGCTTTGGACCTTTGTTATGTGGTGCACAGTCATGTAGATTTTAATATTGATTTGTACATATTTTTTGTATAGCTTATGACTACTAGAGAGACTCCTCCATATATGCAGACTATGGAGGCTACTGTAGATACTACCATAGCATCTGCAGATCCACCAACTGAGGTACAATTTTTCAAATTTGTTAAATTTTGGAGGTTCATTATTTCTTATTACTTAAATTTACAATATAAATTTTTGTATGTATATGTGAAATATTTAATTTGAAAATTAATTATTTGTATGTAGCTTACCCCTCGTGAGTCTATTGTTGTCCCTGTGATGTGTCAACAACAAATTGATAGGGATCATGACATTACGGTAATATTTCACATGCATTTTAACTAAATTGTACAAGTTTCTAAATTTTGAATGTATTTTAAAATTTTGGGTGTTAAAAACTTTTTTTTTTATGAATGTGTAGGTTAGGTTGCAGGCATGCTTAGAGACACCTAGGACCACACGAATGAAATCCGTAGTGGCATCTCCCTCCACTACATCCCCAAGTCGTGGATGTGCTACTTCTAGCAGGGCGAAGAGAGGGAAGATGTTTCATGAGTAGATTCATAGTCCACTTGGATGTAAATAGATATATATATGGGCCATCTGGTCCTAGTGAACATGTTTTTTTCATATATTCCATTGTATATATATAGCCTTTTGCGACCACATGTGGTCCCATATGTACATTATGACACACTTAGTTTGAAATGTACACATACATTATGAACTTATGTATATATTTTCAGAGACGTGCATTTGGAGCACGCTTTTTTTTATTCTTATATATCCATGTGTGTTGGTTTTCATAACGATAAATCTGAACTATATATGTTTGATTTGATTTCATTGCATGTATGATATCCTTCTATGTATGTTTTCATAACCATTGAAATTAGTTCTATGATATGTACATGTTTGATTTAAATATTTAATCATGTCTTCTTGTATTTGGATTGAGATGAAATTTTTTCATTAGATTGGGTATTTTCATATGGTTTCCTGCTTCAAATTTCAAGTGTTTTCGATCTCTAGAATTGCAAGGATCTAAAAAGGCAAGTTTTTTCTCTAAAATTTTAAATGGGATGCTATAAAAAATTACGGTACCAATGGAAAATATTTTTAGATCATCTTCAAGGAGTTCATGAGCAGAAGTTACGAGTAAAATTGCAGGGGAAATGGAGCAAAAATGAAGGAGATGTGAGAAAAAATGTGATTTTCCAAAAGGGTTTCTTGAAATTTTAGTAGAATAACTAAATACTAGCAACAATGAAGGAAAAGGAAATATTACAAAGGGATTAGAAAAATGGCTAAGTGTATGTTTATACTCACCTCTTAACATTAACCTAGCTAACTCACCTTCTAACTCATCCTTGACCATTCTGGATTAACCCGGGTTACATTGCATGACAGGGTAGGGTTATAAGCCTTAAGTGACAAAGGGACTTAAAGGGGTGATAATGTGAGAAGGGTTTAAGTATTCATGAGAGGGGGCAACATAATCAAGTTGGGGTGCTGAGGAATTGAGTACCTAGTGAGAATGTTACAAGCCTTAAGTGACAAAAGGGAGAGATTTCATGTGGTGGTGCATTCTAATGTCCCAAGTTGAAAAGGGTAAAAATTTGACAATAATCCCTTATTAGTATTCTTAGGTTCCACCCATCGCATGAAGAATCCTCCTCTAATGAAGAATCAACTCATGTCTTCCTCCGCGGAAGATCTTGAATGATGAGGCTTTTCCATAGACCATCTTGTTAAATCTGGAAACTACAAATGAAACTTTCTCATCTTCCAAGATGTTCACATGCTCTAATGTGTTGAGTCAATTCCCTGGAATGGCATTGATATTTCCACATTGACTAAAATATTTTTCATTTAACTCTTCATAGGATTCTAGAATATAACCTATGATCTCTACAAGGGATGAACTAAAGTATTGACTATTGAAGGAAAGGGTCACAAATATTTTCCTGAACCAATTCTTAAAATTTGAATCCTAAAGATTCTTCATGTGGAATTATTCTCCCTGAGAGGAGTACCAAGCTCATGCATTCTTGTGCTAAGATCTTCCAAAAAATTTGATACATTCTCCTCATGGGATTCAAAATCGGAAATGGCTTCTTTTAGAGCATCAAACCTCTAGGTGATGGTAAGGGAAAAAATGTCATACAAGTTTTCTGAGTCCGATGAAAAAACACCTGAGCTCACCAAGGAATGAGAATAAAAATTATTCATCTCACTCGCAAATGGGAGATTATTTTCCCAATGGAATTTCTCTTTCTTGATCTCAACTCTATTCCTATTTATTTTCAAAAATATGACCAAGAACAATCTAAAAAAAGAGATAATCTCAGGAAATAGATCATGTTCCCTTTTTCAAGGATTATGCTCACCCAATGGTCACATGTCCTTCTTTGCAATATGAATGTTTGATCTTGCTTGTTGTACTGGGGGGTTGAAGTTTCAGATGGTAGACATTGCTTCAATTTGAGGCAGAGATGATTAATCTCATGCAATCAATGAGGGTACTTATGAATAAAAGGTCCTCACACATGTGTTCCCTTAATTGTTTGATGATTTACTTATACTCCTAATTCTGTGTCTAGTGATCTATGATGAAGAATCCTGTTACAATGCAAAAATAATGAGCATACATAAGCACATAGCTGGGGCATCAGAGGATGGAGAGAGATCACAACAACAACATATCTCAAGAGAGAAAAGGAAGGAAATTGATGAAGTAGGTCTAAGAGGACAGAGGAAAGTTCAAAGAGAATAAGAGAGATGGAAGGTAAACAAGTGGCATTAAATGTTTTGAGTCCTACGAAATGAATGGAGGTGAGGAGTGAGAAGTCATGCCTCGGGATGTCGTGGCACTGAACCAACTGTGTAGGCACATCTAGGTGGCTATGTGAACACTAGAGGAGGTGGTGTTTGAGTACGCGATAAGGTTGTTGCTTCCGGGCTACTTCGTTCAGGCGTAGTCCCTTAAAATCCCTAAGACCAAAATATCATTCAACTTCGACAGGTGACTACTCGGACTCCATGGCACCTAGAGATGGCTTGTCTAATCCAAAACCTTAGCGTAGGGACCCTCTACAAAAGCCTCTCTCAGTTTTTTCCTTCTCATTTCGGTGCTCTCACTGCCCTACTGTTTGCAAACACGTGAAATAGTGCAGTTAAAGCAAGTGATTGGTTGTCAAACGCTATATTTTCCAAACGGGTGGTCATGGCACCAAACCAACTGTGCCAACACGTTCGAGTGGCCAAGTGAACTCTAGAGGAGGTGGTGTTTTGGTGCGCATCAAGGTCGTTGCTTCCGGGCTACTTCGTTTGGGCATAGTCCCTTAAGAGCCCTAAGACCAAAATATCTTTCAACTTCAACGAGTGACTACTCGGACTCTGTGGCACCTAGAGACAGATTGTCTGATCCGACACCTCAGTGTAGGGACTCTCTACAAAATTATCTCTTGGTTTTTTCCTTCTCATTTCGGTGCTCTCGTTGCCTTATTGTTTGTAAACGTGCTAAATAGTGCAGTTGGAGCCAGTGATTGGTTGTCAAATGCTATATTTTACAAACAGTGGGTCATGGCACCGAACCAAATACGTCGAGAGGTCCAGGTGGCCAGGTGAACACTAGGGGAGGTGGTGTTTTGGTGCGTGACAAGGTCGTTTCTTCCAGGCTACTTCGTTTGGGCGTAGTCCCTTAGGAGCACTGAGACAAAAATATCATTCCACTTCAACGAGTGACTACTCAGACTTCGTGGCACCTAGAGATGGCTCATCTGATCTGACACCTCAGTGTAGGGACCCTCTACAGTATCCTCTCTCACATTTTTCCTTCTCATTTCGGTGCTCTCGCTGCCCTATTGTTTGAAAACGTGTGAAATAGTGCAGTTGGAACAAGTGATTAGTTGTCAAACACTATATTTTGCAAACGGTGGGTTGTGGCACAAAACCGACTACCCTGGCATGTCCAAGTGGCTAGGTGAATGCTAGAGGAGGTGGTGTTTTGGTGTGCGACAAGGTTGTTGTTTCTGGGCTTCTTCATTCGGGCGCAGTCCCTTAAGAGCCTTGAGACCAAAATATCATTCAACTTTGACGGGTGACTACTCAGACTCCATGGCACCTAGAGATGGCTTGTCTAATCCAACACCTCAGCATAGGGACCCTCTAAAAAATCCTCTCTCAGTTTTCTCTTTCTCATTTCGGTGCTCTCGCTGCTATTGTTTACAAATGCGTGAAGTAGTGTAGTTGGAGCCAGTGATTGGTTGTCAAACGATATATTTTGCAAACGGTGGGTCGTGGCACCAAACTGACTGTGCCGACATGTCCAGGTGGCTAGGTGAACATTAGAAGAGGTGGTGGTTTGGTGTGTAAAAAGGTCGTTGCTTCCGAGCTACTTCATTCAGGCGTAGTCCCTTAAGATCCTGAGACCAAAATATCATTCAACTTCGACGAGTGACTACTCAGACTTTGTGGCACCTAGAGACAGTTCGTCTAATCCAAAACCTCGATGTATGAACCCTCTATAATATCCTCTCTCAGATTTTTCCTTCTCATTTCGGTGCTCTTGCTGCCCTTTCGTTTGTAAATGCATGAAATAGTGCAATTGGAGCAAGTGATTGGTTGTCAAACGCTATATTTTACAAACGGTGGGTCGTGGCACTGAACCAACTATTCCAGCATGTCTGGGTGGTCAGGTGAACACTAGATCAGGAGGTGTTTTGGTGCATGAAAAGGTTGTTGCTTTCGGGCTACTTCGTTCGGTCGTAATCCCTTATAAGCCCTGAGACCAAAATATCGTTCAACTTCGACTGGTGACTACTCAGACTCCATGGCACCTAGAGATGGCTCATCTAATCCAACACCTTAGCATAGGGACCATCTACAAAAGCCTCTCTTAGTTTTTTCCTTCTCATTTCGTTGCTCTCGCTACCTTATTGTTTACAAACACGCGAAATAGTGTAGTTGGAGCCAGTGATTGGTTGTCAAACGCTAGATTTTTTAAACGGTGGGTCATGGCACAAAACTGACTGCACCGGCACATCTGGGTGGCCAGGTGAATGCTAGAGGAGGTGGTGTTTTAGTCCACAACAAGGTCATTGCTTCTGGGCTACTTTGTTCAGGCGTAGTCCCTTAAGAGCCCTAAGACCAAAATATCGTTAACTTTGACAGGTGACTACTCAGACTCTGTGGCACCTAGAGATGGATCCTCTAATCTGAAACCTTAGCATAGGGACCCTCTAAAAAATACTCTCTCATTTTTTTCCTTCTCATTTCGGTGCTCTCCCTGCCCTATTATTTGCAAACGCGCAAAATAGTGCAGTTTGAGCAAGTGATTGGTTGTCAAACGCTATATTTTGTAAACGGTGGGTCATGGCACTAAACCAACTATGCCGACACATCTGGGTGGCCAGGTGAATGCTAGAAGGTGTTGTTTTTTTGTGTGACAAGGTCGTTGCTTTCGAGCTACTTTGTTCGAGCGTAGTCCCTTAAGAGCCCTGAGACCAAAATATCATTCAACTTCGACAGGTGATTACTCGAACTCCGTGGCACCTAGAGATGACTCGTCTGATCTGAAACCTTCATGTAGGGACCCTCTAAAAATTTCTCTCTCGGTTTTTTCCTTCTCATTTCGGTGCTCTCGCTGCCCTATTGTTTGCAAACATGCAAAATAGTGCAGTTGGAGCCAGTGATTGGTTGTCAAACGCTATATTTTGCAAACGGTGGGTTGTGGCACCGAATCGACTATGTCAGCATGTCTAGGTGGCCAGGTGAATGCTAGAGGAGGTGGTGTTTTAGTTCGTGAATTTTTTTTTGCTTCCGGGCTAATTCATTCGGGCGTAGTCCTTAAGAGCCCTGAGACCAAAATATTGTTCAACTTCAACAGGTGACTACTCAGACTCCATGGCACCTAGAGATGGCTTGTCTAATCCAACACCTCGACATAGGGACCCTCTAAAAAAATTTCTCTCAGTTTTTTCCGTCTCATTTCGGTGCTCTCACTGCCCTATTGTTTGCAAACGCGTGAAATAGTACAGTTGGAGCCATTGATTGGTTGTCAAACACTACATTTTGCAAACGGTGGTTCGTTGCACCAAACTGACTGTGCCAAAACATCTGGGTGGCTAGGTGAATGCTAGAGGAGGTAGTGTTTTGGTGCACGACAAGGTTGTTGCTTCCAGGCTACTTCATTCGCGCGTAGTCCCTTAAGAGCCCTGAGACCAAAATATCGTTTAACTTCGACGGGTGACTAATCGGACTCTGTGCCACCTAGACTTCTGATCCAAAACTTTGGCATGAGGACCCTCTACAAAAGTCCCTCTCAGTTTTTTGCTTCTCATTTTGGTGCTCTCGTTTCCCTATTGTTTGCAAACACATGAAATAATGCAGTTGGAGCAAGTAATTGGTTGTCAAATGCTATATTTTGTAAACGGTGGGTCGTGGCACTTAACTGACTACACTGGCACATCCATGTGGCCAAGTGAATGCGAGAGGAGGCAGTGTTTCAGTGCACGACAAGGTCATTGCTTCTGGGCTACTTCGTTCGGGCGTAGTCCCTTAAGAGCCCTGAGACCAAAATATCGTTCAACTTCGACGGGTGACTACTCAGACTCCATGGCACCTAGAGACGGCTCGTCTGAGCTAACACCTCCACATAGGGACCCTCTACAAAAGCCTCTCTCAGTTTTTTCCTTCTCATTTCGGTGCTCTCGCTGCCCTATTGTTTACAAACGCGTGAAATAGTGCAGTTAGAGCCAGTGATTGGTTGCCAAACACTATGTTCTACAAACGGTGGGTCGTGCCACTAAAATGACTATGCTAGCACATCCAGGTGGCCAGGTGAACATTAGAGGAGGTGGTGTTTCAGTGCATGGCAAGGTTGTTGCTTCCGGGCTACTTCATTCGGGCGTAGTCTCTTAAGAGCCTTGAGACCAAAATATTGTTCAACTTCGATGAGTGAATACTCAGACTTCATGGCACCTAGAGATGACTTATCTGATCCGACACCTCAGCATAGGGACCCTCTACAATATCCTCTCTCAGATTTTTCCTTCCCAGATCGATGCACATGCATAGGTATGGTCTTTTAAACACTTGGGGATGAGTCATTTTCAAATTTTACAACATTTTCAAAATTTAATACTTTTTCAAAATTTACAACTTTTTAAAAATTTACAACATTTTCAAAATTTACAACAATTTCAAAATTTACAACAATTTCAAAATTTACAACATTTTTAAAATTTACAACTTTTTCAAAATTTACAACTTTTTCAAAATTTACAACTTTTTAAAAATTTACAACATTTTCAGAATTTACAAATTTTTCAAAATTTACAACTTTTTCAAACAATGAAGCTTCTCTTAACTTTGAGAATTTAAAATTCTCTACTAACAGTGCCAACCACGTGAAGGTGGAAGCTTTTCTAGCACAACTAACATAAACATAAAAGTGTTAGTTGAAAAGAAATTTAAGTTTCAAATCAAAACCATATACTATCTATATATACAAAATACACAAATTTAAAATAAAATATATTTAAACTTAAATATATATTTTTAAGTTCTATAAAATTTATATATATATTGAAAAGAAAGTATATATGTACCAGACATGAGCATTGTAAATTCATTCCAATGAACCATCAGGATCAGATCTACTCTGAATAGCAGACAAGATTGCTTCATGATCTGACTCTCGAACCTTCCAAAGAATCTTGTTATTAGTTCTTCCTCCCTATCTATACAGCTAAATATTTGTCACTAGAACTAGATGTGAATATAAGAGTATTTTCCTGTGTGTCTCAAAGTCTTCAAACACCCAAACAGAGGAGTTTTTTAATGGATACCGTCGAAGCCAAGTTCAAGTAACTACCACTGACCCTGTAGGATACTCAATATCTTTGCCATCTATAATAGGAGAAGTCAAATTCTTTCTTTCCTTGATGCAATGACATAAGAAATAGTCTGTTTCTTCTTCATTGTCTTTTTTCACAATTACTGCAAACACATGTCCTACAAAAAAACAAAGGTTGAACAACTCAAATTTAAATTACATATTAAAATTTCAATGGACATAACTCAATAAAAAAATTAAATAAATAACCCTAAATACCTTGTCCCACCAAAATAAAAATTTCGTCAAATTCCTTAGATGTTGTAACTTCATCTTCAGAAACAAGTTTTAATGCTTGTGGAGGTTGATAACTAGGAAGAAGAGTTAGCAGCCTACAAATCCATCCTTCCACCCATTCTTGTGAATCACACTCAGCAGTGACAAATTTGATACAAGATGCACAAAAACATGTCAAATTTCTTGTCCATATGGTCCACGAAGTAGCATCTGAGCTACAAAATGAGTACATATCACTGGACCCAGTGAGTGTCATACAATCCTCGTAGTTAGCAATTTATTGTTCCTCTATCAACTAAAAATATATGTGAACTGTGGAATTTTCTTGAGAACCTCAGGCCATGTTGTCAGTACACCATTCCACTATGCTCTTTGCATCTTTTAATTTAGCACCATCTTTGTACTTCAACTCTTCTCTTGCAAAAGCTCTTTTCACACATGCCCTTGCACCGTCATGTTCTCCTTTTCCATGTCCAGCCTCAGTGAAACTCCAAATATATTGCACAACCATCTTGACATGCATTCTACTCATCCAATAACACATTCGTGCATTCTTAAACTGAGACGTGCAATTATTTGACCATATATAATGTTGTTTGAAGTGGATGTCCCTATCAGAAAAGTTTCTATAAAATAACTGGAAACACCCTTGCACAAATTCAGTAGAATGAGTACGATCATCACTGATATAAAAGTGGTACTCTCTTAAAAAAATTGATCATTCTCTGTACTGTCAAGAGAATGTAGAAATGCTATATGCACAAAAATGGCAACTTGTACTGAGTTGTAATATTGTGATTGAACCTCCATTTGTGGTTGCAATGTGTAATTCTTTGCAAAATTGAGCACTGAAACAATAGTACTAATAGGAAATGTTTCTTTGCATAGCTTGAACTATTCATCCAACCATCGATCTCTATGTGTATGGCTCATATACTCATAAACAATTTCATTCTTAAATTTTCTCAAAAATTAGAAAACGACATTTGTTCTGTAACTAGCTCACACCGTTTAGACTCTTTTCCATCTTTCAATTGGTATGAAACTGATTTATATTTATAAAACTCAACTAAATTATGTTCTATTGTACCTTCAATTTGCTCATGGATGCAAACTTTCCAATTTAGGTAATCCGCCGCATGTACTACAACTTCCATCTAAACAATCCTGACTATAAAAAAATTGTCCAACTTCTTTTTCACAAAATATAGTAGGAATGAAATCCCTAGAAGATATTGGTGGAACTTGAACACCACATTCAGATAACATAGTTTCAGAAAGAAAAATAGAACGAATACGTAAAAATTTAGCATAATGCATTGCAAATTCAACATGTTGCCTACGAACAACAAGTGGTGCGAGCATGGTTGATTTTCACATAGAATGGTTTCAACATTTCAAAAAAACAGTTGACTAATTTTAATTTCCAGATTCTCTTGTTCAAACTTACGAAAAAATTGAGTTTGAGTCATATCTAAGAAATGCTTTGGATGTGGTTCACGATTAGTAGAACCAACTCTCCGTTTTATAACATCTCTTGTATTAGGTGAAACTCTAGTGTTATCATGCCAAAATTTAATAACAACTTCTCTTATAGCATCAGAATTATTTTTGTCCTTACGCGGTGCTCTAGCAGAAAATGCCCAAAAATCGACATTATTAAGTGATTGAAGGATATTACGTCTTTCAATTGCTTTCATTAGAGTTTTTTGATTAACTTGCAACATTCGACTTGTTTGCGTAATCAAACGTTGTTTTTTTATTGATTCACTTACAACACTAGTAACAAGTACACGACGCACAATATTACTATCCCTAGTGCGTCTCTTGACACCAACAGTGTGATATGCATCATTAAGGTTTTCAAAATTTGTAGAGGTTTGACCACGTATGTTAGATGTTGTCAATCATAAGGTGTTTAATGTAGGTCTCATTTTAATCAATTTCATCAAACTAGCCAACAACTGACATCTTTGGGAATCATTTAAAATTTCAAAATGATTATCCCAAATTTCAGTGGCTTTTCTTCTGATTTGTCGTTCAGAAAGTTTGTCAGACATTGGTTTCAAAATGTTTTCATCAATTTCAATCAAAAAATTAGGTTTCTTATGTAAAATCCTAGGAGGTGTTTTTGTCAAATTTTGCTTGTCTATAGTTTCAACATGAATTTCCTTATTCACATTTTCATTGTCTCCTTCAATTTCAACATTTGCTATATCATGAGTATTTAATTCTTCTTCAACATTGACAGTAAAAACTTCTTCATCACGAGTATTTAATTCAACTTCAACATTGACAGTAGAAACATTACCTAATTCTTCATTGCTTACAATAGTTGGGATTGAAGATGAACCTCTTCTAGATTCACGAAGTTTCCGCATTCGCTCAGCATTTTCAATTTTGTTGGCCTCTAATTCGTCTAGTGTTTTTTTACTTAATGACTTCCTTTTTTGACTTCATTTTTTGTCTCCCATGATGTTTTGCTTTCGGTGATAAAAAAAAGTGCCTGGAAAAAGATAGAATTTCGCAATAATTCGTACGGTAAGGTCAGAGAGTAAAAATCACATGGTAATTCGGACATTGGGATGTGTGTAAATATGATTTATAAAGCGCAAGAGCGCTTTATAAATTGCGAGTGCACTTTATAAACCACGAGCGCGCTTTATAAACCGCGAGTGTGCTTTATAAAGTGTGTTCGCGGTATTTTTACAAAAAACCGCGATCGCGGATGTATTTGCCAAAACTAAGCCTCGAAAAAATCTTTGTTTTTCCCCAACCAAAGCTATAGAAGGTCATTATAAAGTGCAAAAGGTCAAAAAACCTTAAATCTGCTCTTCCAAAGACTTGAACCATGCTAAAAACTGAAAAAATTTCACAAAAATGGTGCCATCACGTAGGGTAGACTCTTAGCTTTGTAAAAATATTGTTTTTAAAGTGAGTAGAATAAGATAAATATCATTTTATAATTTATTACTAACAATAGGTCCTTAAGACAATTTTTCTCGTGAATGTTCATGTCTACGTTTAAGACTGTAACTTTTGTTTCGCTTATCAAAATATGATAAAAATTATACCATCCCAAGTGTGGACAAATTCTATAACACTTAAAAAAAAAATTTGATTTCGATATTTTTTGATATAGTTATGGCGGGCAAACAGAAAGCACTCCATTTTCTAAATATTTTCAGACCACTTTCACGGAAAAAATCATAAATAAAAAAAATATTGCTAAAAAAAATACAAAATAAAATCCATCCCAAGATAGACAACTACATCTAACATTTCACCAAAGGAAAAAAAATAATAACAAGATTTGGTCATCCAAAATGCGGGCAAATGGACTACAATCTTATAAGTTTTTTCGAAAAAAAAAAATAAGTCATATAATTTTAAGTGTTTAATATAGCTAAACTTGTCCATTTTTTACAAAAATTAGTATTTTAGAAACTAGATTCCGAATGCTATGATTCATAATTATATAATTTTTTCTAATTTAGAGTGCATGTATAGCTAATAATCCCTACAAGTTGAGATTTCACTGTTTTTTGCAATATGACGTCCACGGATGACCCTATATTTGTCCATCAACTTCCTGCACTTACCCATTGTTGAACCCTTGTCATTATCATTGATGGAAAAAAGAGTGAGTACGTGGAGAGTGAGTGGTGAAGAAAGAATTTTCAGAAGGCATGAAGGTAACCCATCTCCACTCGATCACGAGTATATGACTAGCTCTGAAGGTACCACTATCGTATCCTAAACTACCTCATCACACGGTCATACTAAACTAGATTTTTCTCTCATACTCGTATCCCAATCACCCATCTATCTCTACACACTTTCTGCAGTTGTACTACATCCTCTCATCATCACAAGAACCCTACCACCTCCATATATGTCTTCCATATAATATCACTTAGCTCCAGCCTCGCCAACATCTACCGATAGTGATCCATCATACCCTCATAGGACCTATGTCTCTGAAAAACTCCCTATCTATCATCCACCGGAGACATAATGGTGACTCTATTGAAAACTATTCATGGATAAAGTATCCAAAACCCATGTGGTCTATCCACTACTATATACTCCCATGCCCGCACATGTAATAGGACCCCAATGCTCAAACCCACACTAGTGTCTTCCTCCATGCATACACTGCACCACTCTCCATCATCTCTAAAAACACTTCACCCAACCCCCATGGGAAATTATACCATGATGAATATGGAAAAATGATATTGTAAATAACACTGCACATATATGCCATCATTTGTGTACCTACACCCCACTCATACAACTCAAGATGTTTTAATCCACCACTCTTAACCTCAATCTTATCTAATATGGGTCCATATAACCTCCACAATATCCCATCTCACATAGTCAGATCTGCCACTGAGACTACTTTCTCACCCTCAATCGGAATGCAAAATATCCTCCATACATCCTCCAATGTGCTTATCATCTCACTAGTCACAAGATGAAATGTGTTTGTATCACTCTCTTATCTCTCTAACAGCACTACCAGTAAGCATCTATCCATATCCACCTACTTAATCCATGTAATTTAAAACAACCCCACTCTCTACAATAACTTTATCTCTAGTTGTGTCATATCTTACTGTAATTTGTACATAAATCTCGAAAAGTGATGTCACAGTGTTAACAATGACATGCCATGAATCCACAAAACAATCCCCTCATTAGTCTCATACTACATCAAATCACCCTCAAAATCTCACCTTCGTCAGTTACAGGCTCGTTATAGGTCATTTGCAGTGTGGTTGTAGAAAGGTTATAGTGTGGTTACAACATTGTTGCAGGTCAATCACAACAACCTTCAAAATCAACCACAATCACAAAAGTCTACAAACATAAAAAATATATCCAAAACCATGCCTACCTCTAATTGTGTAGCCCTCTACCACATTGTAAGACTCCCTTGCGGATGTGTCATCTCTATCACCCCTCTCTACTCCATATTCCCCACATGTATAAGTGGTCCCTCCTCTCCACCCCTCCTCTATATATGCTCCAAACTCATAACCAAATCGCAAGCCAATCATTTCCCGGCCATACTTGTAACTGACATGTCCCTCTACCCACTCACAACTATGATTAGGGCACACCCTATTATTTCTCATTCTTCTCCTCCACCATGTGATATGTATCTGCACCTCATTCACACCTACAACAAGAAACCACTCCAACCCCCCTAATTTCTCACCACTACCCTATTGGTCGCACCCACGACTGGCTCGCGACTTAACCCTCATACACAATATCTACCCCAACCTGCCCACACTTCATCCAACTCCCCCTACCTCACCTTGACACATCCCATCCAATACCATCTTGACCTACCCACTGTTGCACCCACGATCGGGAACCTAACCAAACCCCTCATAGTTCTCCTCACCTAATCCCAACCTACCTATCCCCCTCCCCCATCCACCAATATTTTCACCACCACATTTGGTCATTGTTGTGATTTTTCCCATGCTCTAACACCCCACCCTGATCCCCTCCCTCTACCTATCCCCTCCCTCTACCTATCTCACCTTTACCCATCCCATAGTTTCCCCCATGACTTACAACTCACCCTCGCACTAACCATTTTTCAATCACTACTATGACCAACCTCATGTCTCCTACCACCGTCATCCCATGCCACACACTTACAAATCCCCTCTCTTCCCACCCTAGCCCTCATTCATACTTGTGACTCTCTTACCGCCTACTCCTACACTACAATTTCCTTCCCCCACCTGCCCAAAACATCATTCGCACCTGCGACTCCCTTTTGCCCATCCCGCTCAGGCCCTCAGTCACCCCTACAAATTACACTTACCCACGTTCTTTCACCACCCTAACTCAACCCTCCCCTCTTTTTTTATTACACACACCCACCTCATACTCGATGTGAATGGGGTTGTTCATAGGTGCAACTGGCCCCCTTAAACCAAAAAAAACACACACACACAATGTAGACCTATTGTTCGTGGTCATGGTAGGTCACCCTTCAGGTTGGTCACATCTGACAACAGGTTCATCATTTCACTCACCCATTCACTTTTTCCTCATTTCAAAATCCCAAAAATAATCCAAAACTAAACTGCCCTAAAAAAATCCCTATTGTAGGCTTCCCCATTCACCTTAAAGATTTGACCCTTAAGCCTCGTGTGCACTCCATTCCACCCATGCATGTCATCTATCTTTCCAATTTCCTAATTTTTGGTTCACATTTACAAGGTTTTGCACTTGTGTATGATATTATGGAAGCTGCAGAAAAATATATACCTGGATGTAGGGGTAAAAATTTGTGAATTTTTGTTCCAACACCAAAACCAGTCAAGGAATGCCCAAAAAAATATATACAATGTTTAATGTACTAAATTCCTATGTTTTATGGTGCTCTAGTTTATGTTATAGATACTTGAAGTTATCATGTTTCTTTATTTCAACTCATACATCTTCGAAATAGTAAATACGTGGTTCATTTATACTTCTGATTCTCCTTTGATCCGTACATGTACTTTAATTTATCTCATTTTTCTTATGATTATTTTCCACTCTGATTTTATGTGCAACAAATTATATCCCAACATATTAAAAATAAAATGTTGGTACGAATATGTATTTAAATGTCTCTAAACATTGTCTTATTTTCTGAATATAGATGTGAGCTTATCCAATGTCACCTTCTTCACAAAGAATTTTGTTAAGAATATTGTATATATTCAACAGCAAATTATAACCCTTCTATTAGGAAGATTTTAATCAATTTTAAAAGAAGACGCATGACCGCATGGAAACCCATGATATTTTAGTGGCTATTAATGGAAGCTTCAATGAATTTTAACATTATAAATATAAATTCTCTTCCAACATTCTTGTGCATTGAATCCAATATCTTTATAAATTCTCTCCATCATTCTACCTCTTTTATGTTATGTTATGTGATTTAAATTAAATTTTAAAATGACTATTTGACATGGAGATGATGTGTCTCTAATAGGATAGCCACTCTATTTTTGATAAAAAAAAATATGTGGACACACACAACTTGTTAATCACATGTTTTGAAACTTATAAGCTCTTAATCTTACTCAGGGGTTAAATTTGATGGCCATCTATTTTTTTCATGTCACAGTGATAATTTAATGCATATTCAGTGAGGTGTTTTGATGAGAGAATGAGTCTCCATGAGGGAGGTAACCAAAGGCATGGATGATGAAGTTGTTGAGGTGGTTGTTGGTTGGGATGAAACACTATGTGAAGTGAGGTTTTATTCCATATTATTAGCGGTAGATCGAGTGATTATAGGCATAAAAATATTACTTTTATACTAACCAAACAAGTCAGCAAAACAATTTTTATTTTTCTTGTAATTAAGGGAAAATATGAAAAGAAAATAGTTATAAGCAGACCTAGGAGGATGCAAACTATGTTTGGTTTCGGGTAATTTGTACCTTGGAAATGTCTGAAATGGTTTTTTATTGGATGATCAAATCTCAGTCAGTAAACTAGGTGAAAGTGGTGTTTTGATGTGTATATTGATGCGTGATATTTTAGGCAATGTGTGGAAAAATGTAGTGCCCACATCCCTTTGACACATTTTTTATACTAATCCTGATACTGTTGATTATATTATGGACATGATTATGGACTTTATTATAGTATGATGTTAGATGTTAGATCATGGATTATTGTTGACTTGATTCAGTTAGGATGCATGATGATTATTAGAGACATTTTATATGTTAACGATGATATACTGTTTGACATGGTTATATTATGGATGTTGTTTGGACATGTGATATTTGGATTTTGTGAGAATACATAGAAATGGAAATTATTGGATGATGATATAGTTGTTGATAAAATTGTAAATGATATTGTTAGATCACTTTGATGTTGTTGTGATTCATATACTTAGATGATTTTGAAAATTATATTTATATTATTTTGGATGTTCTGATATGGCCATGAGGCTGACGGAGGTCTTTGTGTTTTGCAAGTTAAAATATCACAACAAACATTGGGGGATTGGAGACCAACCACATTGGAATTCTAGATAAATTCAACAAGGTCACCATGGAAACTAGTATTTGTTTGTGCACGCGCGCGCGCGCGCACGCGTGTGTGTGTTAGGGATTCCCATGGGGGGATCACCTTTAAATGTCACCAAGGGGTTTTATGTATTTCTTTTATTTGGTCCCTTTTTTATGTTTGCATGTGTTTATTTTGTGGTGCTTTTACCCTTTCATTAATTATTATATGGTGTGTAAATATTGTGAGTAATCATATTATTAAAATAAAAAATCAAATATGTCATAAGAAGGTAATTATTGAGAGTTGTCAGCCATGATTTAAACTGTTATAAGTAATGTGTAAGTGTTGTAAGAGATGTGTAAGTTAACTTTTGAGTGTGAAACACTCCACCTTCTTAGAAATTCAAAATTGTCCTTGGAGGCTGATTTTTGAGGCTTGTGGGACAAGTTAAACTTGTCCCATACCTCTTAAATTTAATTACCAACCATACCTATGGTTGGAGAGTTAAGATTAGAATTTATAATGATTTTTGAGAAGGCAAATTGTAGGTTTTAATTGCACTTTTCTTACATGATTTAATTTCAGTCCTTTGGGGTGTGGGTTGGATTTGAGTGTGTAAGTAAACTGTCATATTATTCACCCACCTATTTATTATGCATTGGTGAATGAAGTTGACTTTGGGGTTGGAATTGAGGATGTGTGATGTGACATACTACATGGACCCACCCTCTTCCCTTCCCTCTTCTATTAAATTTGAATTACTTTCCTTGTTTTGGGTTGCTTCATTTTGGAGACTTCATTCTTGGGCGAGTTCCTTGTTATTTGGGAGCTCTTGCTTGAAGAATTTTTTTGGAAGATTGTTACGTGCTTATGATTGGCTGGTTTGGATTGTTTTCTTGGAAACATCTACTATTTGAAACTTGGTAAAATCCATCATGGAGAGGTAAGAGCTTGGCTCTTTGAATACTCTTCTTTTATGAATGTAAATTTTAATATGTGAATGTTTTGATATGCTTGTGGGATGTTGGGTAGATGGCCTAGGAATGGTGTAGGAGAAGACTATGGGGTTTATTTTGTGGGAGGTACAAGTGTGTTTTAGGGAGATATAAGGGTGGAGGGAGTTGGGATTTGGGTTCCACCTTACAAAGAAATAGCTTGGATTTATTTACTCGTTATGGGGCTCCATAAGAGGTTAGGAGGCATAAGGAAATGTGAGGAATAAGGGGTACTTGGGGGATGCATAAGGAATGTCAGGGCTTTGATATACTATATTTTAGTAGTTTGTAATTCAGGTGGTGATACCCATTTCCCCTTTTGTGAGGCATAAAAAGCATCCCCCATAGTTTATTGCTCCTTTGGCTTGTTGATGAAGCCTCAGTAATGTGTGTCATGATTTAATATGGTTGTAAACTACATTCTTTTTTGGACTATGTTTTTATTGTGAAATGTTGCTTGTGTGTTTGTGGAAGCCTATTGTTGTAATGATTTGGATCACATCTTTTATTAAATTTTGGTTGGGGCTTGGGGGCCAATAAAGAAGGATGTCTTCTCCTCTTCATTGGATGTCTTGGTTGGGTGGAGAGCGTTGCCTTTCCCCTACTCCTATTGTGACCAAATTGGAAGAATGAGAAATATGCATGTTGTTGTTTTGGAGCAAGGAAAAAGATAGTTGGAGAGTCCCTTGTGAAATGAAATTTTATTGTAAACTTTCCCACTTGAAGTGGATGAACATGTAAATGTTTTGTAATGGAAATATTTTTTCTTGATTATAAAAGTTGTAAGGTGAAATGTAAAAGAGATAAACGCTATTTTTATTTTGAAAGAATGTGAAAGAAATTGCATTCGAAGAATAAAAGAAGGATGTTACAAAGTTGTCTTTTGAAATCAATAAATGATGTATTACCTTTCTCAATTTACACTGTGGCATTGAATCTGATCTTTTAAATGTAATTGAAATTTCTGATTGAAAGAAAGAAATGCGTATGAAGGAAAGGTAATAATCTGTTTTGTGAAGTGCATGATTTGAAACGAATAAAAGTTACATTCTTTTCTTTATCATTTGATTGAAGGAATGAAACATTTTTGAAACTAGCATGAAATGAATTCATTTGTAAGGCAAGTAAAATAAGAACCATTGAGCTAATTTGGTTGTTTCCATTTTTGTTCCACGTTAAACTCTGTAACTTTTACCATAAATGAACAGACCGAACCTATAATCAAGAAATAATAATGAAACATTAAAATTGAACATGCCAGGATATAAATGAGTTCAATTAGACAAAAACACTTAAAGGAAATATTTCAAAACCTAGCAAAACCGAGTTCAAAGCTTTCACAGTCGTTTTGTTGTCAAATTTGTAAAATTTCAAATTGGAACTCAATCAAATAGATCTACTTCTCAAAATTATCCTAAATCCACCTAAGAAAAATTATCCATGTCTATTTGAAATGTTGAGAGGGGAAGAAGATCAAATTGAACAAAGTTTATAAGTTAAATTTTACCAGTTTGCACGGTAAAAGCCTGTAGATCGTTTTCTTGAAATTTACTCCTTAAAATTTATCAAAATCAAAATTTAATGATTCCTGAGTAAAGAGGACATCGAGATATTTCCAGAAAATCCTCATTTTCCCAAAACCGAGCTCTCTATCAAAATTTATGGCCTTCTGAATTTTTTCTTCACTTGGCGTCAAAATAAATAAATTTGGGAAACATTTCCTTGGTGGGCCTGCGGGCCCAAATTTTTCCATTAGCACTTCGGAAAATTTTTGGGAAAATTTTCCTACTTTTCCCCACCGCCCCACCGACCTGCAACCAATCAGAGGTTGCCACGTGGCACCATGAGGTGTTGGCGGAGGGGCGGATCCCTTTTTAAGCTTAGCGAGTCATAAATTTTTTGGGAAAATTTTCCTAATTTTCCCCATCGCCTCGCTAACCCATAGCCAATCAGAGGCTGCCACGTGGCACCACGAGGCATTGGCGGAGGGGTAGATCCCTTTTTAACTTAGCATTTCTGAAAAAATTTGGGAAAATTTTCTAAATTTTTGGGAAAATTTTCTAAATTTTTGGAATTTTTTTTTAAATTTTCCCCACCACCCCGTAGCCAATCAGGAGCTACCACATGGTGTTGCGAGGCATCAGTGAATGAGTGGGTTCCTTTTTGCCTTTACCATTTTCAAAAAATTTTGGGAAAATTTTATAAATTTTCCGTAACCCCGCCACCCTGTAGCCAATCAAGAGGTGCCATATGGCATCATGAGGCATTGGTAGAGGTGCGGGTGAATTTTACCCTTTTCACCCTTCGGGGTGTTAAAACTCTTCTATCCCCACTGCCTTACTTTTCCTGTGTGGCTTAGGAGGCGCCACATGTCTCTTGTGGACTCACAGGAGCATGGGTGCAATGGTGGAATTTCACCCCCGTGTGAAAAATTTCCAAAATTCTTCCATGACCCCACCGACCCGACTACTCCTCCAGGAAATATTTCTCTCCGCGGCCCACAGACCTGCCCCTGGGGCAAATTTTCTTCTCTGGGCCTGCAGGCCCACTATTGGGGAAAATTTTTACCCCTAGGCCCGTCGGCCCATAAGTTGAGAAATATGAGGAGTTAGCGGGACTTTTTTATATCAATGGAAAGGTGAGGAAATTTCCTATCCATTGGGAATGATTTAGGAAAATTTTGAATGTGTTAATGATGAGAAAAATCAAGTTGAATCTTTAATCCTGTTAGAGAGTGGGTATGGTGAGGAATTACCCTTTGAACCTACTTAAACCTTCTAACCCTAAATTTTTGGACCTTGTGACCTTTAATAATTTTTAATAAAATAAAAGTATATTCTAGTGGATTATAATTGTTCTAGAACTTGTTAGTGACAACTGTTGTCTTGTAACCCGGTCGTAGACACTCTTAAACAAAAAAAAATTATTCCATAATTTTTCCTAACTAATCCTAGGTTGTTCTTAGATCTCAAGTGGGTTGTTTTAGTGGATGTTACACAAAACATGCGATGCAAAAGATTAAAGCTCCTAATTAAACTATATGTGCAAGCATCATAAGAAATATTTTTTTTAATCCAAAACTAGATATTGTTATTCGATGAGGTCAATCACACAAACGAGGTGAATTATGATGCTGAAAGAAAAACAAAGGAAAGGAGGAATACCTGTGTAGTTCTTTTCCTTTTTATCTGGTAGTAAGTTGAGCCAAGTGGAAGCTTTAAGCAATCTAGAAAGTGTTTTTCGTTGTATAAGGGTGAACGGTATTTGAGAGCAACAATCGGTGATCAGGAACATCCAAGGACTCTACGACTACGAATGAGGTTGACAAGAGGTGATTGGCAATGTGGTTTGAGTTTAGGACTTAATCTTTGGCTTGCATAATAAAATGTCCCACTTTTTGGTATGTTTTGTACCTTTATAAACATGAATTTTTAGTTTCATTGATTTTCTAAAGGTAATAGCTATAAAACTGTACACATTCATGAAATTCCATTAACTAACGAAATGTTGTGTTCAGAGTGTAGAATATATCTATGTTTTTAAAAAAAAATTGGCAAAAATATGGTATTTTTCTTAATTTTATTCATACATTGTTTCTTATGTTATAAGATAGGAATGATTGTCCCCCAGTAATTTTTTCAATGAAAAGTTATTTTTTCACCATGAAATTTTAGAGATATGTTCAAGATTTGAATTTTGAGGTCCTGTCAAATTTTCATTTTTTTTTTAATTATTTTTTTTTAAAAATTATTTAGTAACAATATTTTCAAATAAATGGTGTACATATGTCTATGCCAATAACTTTTATGATTGATATCGAAATTGATTTTTTTTTATAGGTAAGAAGAATACTTGGACAAATAGTAAGTATATTTTTTTCAAATTGTTTTGATATATTTTTCTATTTTTCAAATTGGGTTGATTGTGTATGATTGATTGTCCTAAAATACCATATGTTAGCAAAAAAAAATAGTAAATTTTTTTTTTTTAAATGAAAATTTAATTTTTAGAAAGCTAATAAAATTCTGTATTTTGTGCTAAATTTTTGTAATTTTACTAGTCCATTAACCCTAATTACGTGGCACCTAAGAGACACATTTTGGCATAAAATCATCCTCCAAATGGATTTGGCACCAAAATGTGTCACACAAGTGCCACTTAGGTGCAACATATGGGGGTTCGCACGAAGGGGGTTCGCGTGAACCCCCCTTCATCGGAACCCCCCTAAACCCTAAAATTTACCGCTGACAACTATATAAATATCTATATATAACTTCGTGCCGCCAAAAATATTTGAATCCAAAGGGGTTCACATGAAGGGGTGTTCACGCGAACCCCGCTTCACGTGAACCACTTTTTTGGCCTACGTGGCAGTTCGGGCAAAGCAGGTTCACGTGAAAGGGGTGTTCTCGCGATCACCCTGAATTTCTTATCCCACCCAACATCTTACTTGCATTTTTGGGACACAAAGTGGGACATAGTATTGTGCTTTGACATCCTGCAAAAAAAATATGACGATTAGTGAATATGACCCAAAAAGAGATAAAAAGGATAAATAAATTAGAGTAAATGAATTATCGAAACTAGTCGAATACAAGTTAAATTATAAACTAATGATGAAATAACTATGATTAAATAATAAAATAAATAATGAACTAATGACGACAATAACTCCCAAATAAATACTTAATGCAAATCGTAACACCGAACGACAAACACTACATTCAAAATAATAAAGTACAACATGTATTAGGCAAATACCGAACCAACCTAAGACTCATACAAATAAATGATAAATGAATAAAATAATAAATAAGCTTCTATACGATAAACGACGTTATCAAAACTGATATGAATATGTATGCTGCATTTATTTAACAGCTTATCAAATCTAAACAAATTTCACCAATAAACATTTATTAATGATATAAAAAATAGTTGAACGAGATATTGGATGCCAATCGATGATACAGAAAAAGGAAATATCTTATCACCTTTCGTTATCAACACTTCTTTATTTACTTTTTTGATACTTTACAATTGATCCTACCACACATGGATATGGCACAATGAAAATCATATACATGTACAATGACATAATGAGATTTGTAAACGAAAAATATATACTTGGGTATTGTAAACCAATTGCTATAAGGAGACTACCCAGCTACCAACTTCTATTTCAATATTGAACGGCTATGTTCTATGCTCAATGTAACAGCTACCAATTGCTATAAATATGTTCTAATGAATTGTAAGCCAGTGACTATAAAGGGACTGTACAGTCATTACCTACACAGCGTGCATTCTATTGATATAAATCGACTATGCAATTACGAATCAATTGACATACCTAAACTATACAATTAGAGACAGCGTAAATCAGGTGATATAAATAACGTGAATGAATCTATGACTAATTGCATATACGATGAGACGTTATAAATGGACGTGGCACGACAGACAATGGGAATCACAGCACTCTAAACAGGTGTATGAAATAGCCGCAAATCCAAATTTTGTGTAATGGACAATGCAATCCAAATGTAATATTCACAGACACCGTTTAGTATTAAGACCTTCTAAAGAATTGTCAAAACATCATTAGACTTGGCTGTAAATCGACTATGATAAAGACATTATGTAAATTGCTGCGTGCAAAGCTTGTTGGAATCTGAAACGTGGCTTTTTATATATACAATGACATAATGAAAATCATCGAGAAATATATAATTGGTTATGGCGCTACGCGCACTGTTTGGTGGTATAAAGAATTGTAAGCCAAATATTATAAAGAGACTAAGTCACTATCTACAAAGCTTGCGTGAATTTAGATTTGCGATGGAAACGGTTGTAAGAATCAGCCGTCGGGAGCTTGTAAGTCTGCGTGGATATTCACCTTCCCCACATAGAAAATTTGAGCAGTCTGAGCGAGCTTCGAAGGAGATCATGTGGGAACGTGGGCAGAGAGAGCTCGGTGTGTAGATAGGTGTTTTTGGGAAGAGGAGTCGACAGGTTGTGCAAAACGTGGCGAATTGTGTGTGTGATAGGGAGTGGTGTGGAGTGAGAGTCAGGTGAGATTGGATGGAGCCGAGCCGTGTGGGTAGAAGGATGGGAGCTCGCGGGAGTCGAGATTGGAGAGGTCTGCTAGATATATTCAAGTAAGTGAAATATGAAGTGCCGGCCTTTAAATTATATTTTTGTAATTGCTTTTGTTTTCCTTTTATTTATTATTATCATTGAGGATACTGAGTTGATTTAGCGAGGATGTAAATAACATTTGCAGTACATCCTATGCACGACTGGAGCGTTTGATTGTCGGAGCTTCACAAAATAGATTTGTTTGATAGAGTGCAATGAGGAGTTGGTCGGGTGAGTGTGGAGGAGCTGAGATACGGGAAGGAGGATAAACAGGACGGTTGTGCAGGAAGCTGCGTGGGTTTTGGGGAGATGGGGGCTGCGTGGCGAGTGGAGGTGGTGGCTGGGATCTGTGGAAGTGGGACAATAGCTCGGGGACGAGGCCGAGGGGAGTGGGTAGATAGGTGGGAAGTACGATAGAGTAGGTGGGAAGTACGATAGAGTGGGGAGTGGAGAGCTCGTTGAGGGGAGTCGGGATTGGATGATTGGAATGAAGCTCGGCGAAAAGACATTGTGGCTCGGCCGAGTTATGGGTAGTTTAGGGGGTTGAGTGGTGAGTAGTTAGGAAGAGAGCTCGGGATAGGATTAGTGGAGTCGATGAGGTAGCTCGGCTAAGTTGACCGGACTAGGGAGAGGGAATGAGATGTGAGAGAATTGATGGGAGGGATAGAATAGGACAATATACTATTTATTTATTTTTTTCGTGTTTGTTTTTTTTAATTAAAAATAAACTTGATACCAACTATAAACAAATCAAATCCACAGCTAAATCAGTCCAAAATAAGAAGAGTATTTATTCCGACGACGACAAAGACCACACCAAACCTTGTAAATGAGTATGTCCAAAAAGATGAAATATTTGTCACAGAGGTCTGGAAACGACGATACAGGGAAATCAGTATATCTTTATTACCTGCACAAAACAATCAGAAGAACAAAGCAAAAGAAACGACCAGATCTTGGATCCGGTCCCACCGGGCATGCCAAATATGTTGATCGGAGTTTCCTATCCAGATTAGTATTGCAAGAAATCAATAAAACATCAAACAACCTCGAACATGCAAGGGATTAGTACCTTGAATATGATGACAAATGCGGACACCAAATGGATTAGGGCCTCCTCCCTGCGATCTCGACACACCTACAACTCACAGACACTCAGGGAAAACAACTTAGATATTTTCATGTGGGGGCTACCGGATGGAGTGGATCCGCAAAGCATTAACTTCCTCAATGGATATCAACCCCCCATGTTCACAAGATAAGAATAAGTTTCAAATAATAAAATGACATGCCAAAAAAAATGAGATTTGCAATATACCGAATAAGTGCACTGAAATGATAAAAAGTTTTCAAGTGATAAATGAGGATTTCACTGGAACTCTCCTTAGATGATGTAGAAGAGCACAAAACAATCATCAAAATGGCATTACGAGAGTGACAAATTTTTTCCCCCAAACACCCCAAAATTTGCTTCAAAACTTCAAAAATAATTTAGCAAAATTTTGCTATTTCAAGCTTGAGGATTTTCATAATTTTTCATATATCCAAAGGGGGGGAGAAAGGGTTATATTTATAACTTGAATTTGGATTAAAATATGGGGTTAACAAGTAACTAAGATTTGCAAAAGCAACCCTGCTTAATGGGACATGATGAAGAATTGATTTGACTGTGGGGTTCATGATGTGAGAAAAAGAAAGGTCTGATGTGGAGTGGGCACATGATTAGGTGTAATAGTGAAGTCATGTGCATTCCTTTACACTATAGATTTTTTTGATTTTTTGTTGGATGTTGAATTATTGAATTTATGGGTGGGGTTCATGGATTAATAATTTTGAATTTTTAGGTGGGAATTGATGTTTAGGTGGGGGCTGATTTGGATTTGATTGAATTAAGAGGGGAACATGTGGGGCTCTTGATTTGCATGGTTTTTTTAGATTATTTAATTATGAAATAGGATGATATGACTTAATTGGAATAATTGATTATTTAGCACGTAATGAAGTTTTGGCATTTTATAGGGGATTAATTAATTGAATATGGATTTTAGATGGGAAACGGGATTCATTTGGGTAAGCCTGCTGAAGGAGAGAAACACGGGGTGATACCAAAATTTGGTTTCTACAATTATAAATTTGATACTCTCTTACTCTAAAACCATTTAATGATTAATCGCTTAGAAAATAACTCTAAATTGAGTGGATGTATGAGACCCTTATAAACGCTAACATTGAGCCTAGGAAAAATAGTGTATGATGACCACATAAAATAAACTCCATCAATATGATGGTTTATGGTTTCAAAATGTATAAGATTCGGGTAAGTGCACAAAGTTGGTGGACAATTCCGTGGACATAAAAACCTGAAATAAAGGAACTGCGATCGCGGTTCTTGAATTCTAGGTTCGGTAATTACCGAACCTAAAACCGCGATCGTAGTTTAGAACCGCGATCGCAGAACTCTGAGACAAAATTTAACAGTCCCGTGACTCCTTATTTTCCTCATTTTTCATTTCGAACCGTGAATTTTCCTAAAATAAATTCACTCGCACTTTCAATACCATCTCAAAATTGCTCATCGAACTTCTGGATAGTGATAGATTCAACCATGCCACCAAGATGAGGAGGTAAGTCCCCGATTGTAATCATTTTTTTGCATTTTAAGTTTTTTTTTTGCATTTTCATGGGTTTTTTGAAATGTTTGTTTATGTATACAATTTTCTTGTTTTATCAGTTAGTCGGCAAGCCCAAAATCATGCAAACCGTCAAAGCATTCCTCAAAACCCACCGAACATTCCTCAAAACCCTCCGAACATTCCTCAAAACCCTCCTCCAAACATAGATCCACCTCCTGTGGCTCTTTCTGTCCCCACTGAGCTAGCAGGAACGCAAGATAATATCATTGGAAGAATCCAAGAAAATAAAATTGTCATTGAGAACCTAATTCAAACTATAAGACAAAATCATGCTACAAATCCATCCCGCATGACTTTAGCCAATACATTGCAAACTTTGATTGGTGAATTCGAATCTGCAACCAACCAAATACATAGATGGAACACCTTTAGAAGTGATTGTAGGCAGTGGTATGTGGATAAACTATCCCATGCGGCCATCAAAGACAAAAAAATGGAAAAGACCACCTTTTTACATTATTTACCGACCCTAGAACCAATGCCCCCCCCGGCAGTTACTTGCAAACGGTTCACAATCCATTGGTGCCATGATGACAGAATCAAAAAAAAAATTTAGGACCGATGGTGGATGGTTTTTGATTAACCACCATGCAACAACAATGAGGTTCCTCTTTATTTTTTGAAGAAATTATATTCTGAGTTCGTGCTCAATGAGGTCCCAAATTATTTTGACTTTTTCTGAATTTTTTGGTCGAGGAGGTGGCTCTGTACAGAGCAGACCTAGTGCACACATAGGTCAACCTAGGATCCCCCGTGCCCCAAAACCCCCACTACCTTTAGTTATCCCTCCTACAGTGAAGGAGGTTGTCGAGATTGATACACTGCATGCATTAAGGGAGCTCAATGACACTCTCACCTAGCATAGCACCTAGATTACATCTTGGTGATGTTGGTGGAGGCGCTAGTTCTAGTGCACCACACCACTGTGGATCATGTGGTGCCATATGCACTGCAAGCGAGACATCATTTGCTGGTTCACAGGATTTCTTTTCTATAGATGAGATGCTGAGGAATGTTTTTGGAGCTGGTGCCACTGATATTGGTCTTTCACAGGTAAATTTCAAATAAATTTAAATTATATATATATATATATATATATATATATATATTTGATTGTACGTCATGTACATACATGTAAAAAACTAATTTTTTATTTTATTTTAAATAGCAAGAGCTAGTGAAGGAAACATCTGGCATCGACATACTAGCTACTGCAGCTGGGTGTGTTTCAAACGTAAGTTTCAAGTTGTAAAAACTTATATTTTTAATAAATCATTTAATTGCACTAGATTATTATTATAATTTGTTTCACGTGTATGTTGTACATGTATTAATATTTTTCTCTTTTATACACAGGAGCCTGGCGGGTCATCATCTGCTCAGGGAACTAAGGCTAATGGCACACCTCACATGAGTTTTACACAAGTTAGTAAATCTCTTTACACTTTTTTTCTAATTACTGGAATTTCATGCACGGATTACATGCTTTGGACCTCTGTCATGTAGATTTTAATATTGATTTGTACATGTTTTTTGTATAGCGTATGACTGCTAGAGAGATTCCTCTATATATGCAGACTGTGGAGGATGTTGTAGATACTGCCATAGCATCTGTAGATCCACTAACTGAGGTACATAGTTTTTTAAATTTGTTAAATTTTGGAGGTTTATTATTTCTTATTAAACTTAAATCTACAATATCAAATTTTGTACGTATATATCTGAAATATTTAATTTGAAAATTAATTATTTGTATGTAGCTTACCCCTCATGAGTCTATTATTGTCCCTGTGATGCATCAACAACAAATTGATAGGGATCATGACATTGCAGTAAGATTTCACATGCATTTTAACTAAATTGTACAAGTTTCTAAATTTTGAATGTATTTTAAAATTTTGGGTGTTAAAAACCTGTTTATGAATGTACAAGTTAGGTTGCAGGCATGCTTAGAGACACCTAGGACCACACGGATGAAATCCCTAGTGGTATCTCCCTCCACTACATCCCTAGGTCGTGGACGTGCTACTTCTAGCAGGGCGAAGAGAGGGAATATGTTTCATGAGTAGATTTATAGTCCACCTGGATGTACATATGTGGTCATGAGTAGATTCACAATCCATTGTATATATATATAGCCTTTTGCAACCACATGTGGTCCCATATGTACATTATGACACATGCTTAGTTCGAGATGTACACATACATTATGAACTTATGTACATATATATTTTCAAAGACGTGTGTCTGGAGCACACTTTGTTTGATTCTTATATATATATATATATCCATGTGTGTTAGTTAAATCATATTTATGACTTTTTTAGTTCTTTAAAAAGTAGTGTAACATGGTTAATCATCATCTTTGAATGGGTATATACCAATTTTTCTATATGTTCTTTGTCTTGTTTGTTTACTAATGACTCAACTTGAGGATTTCCCTATGAGACTTATGTTTGTTTTTCTTGCACTTGGATCAAAGAAATAAATTGGCATGTGAAATTTTTTATTCCAATCTATCGGTATAGGATATAGTAGGGTAAATTTTAAATTGGATGGAGTATATAATTATATGACAAGGTAAAAATAACTCAATTAGGAAATATGTTACTTGAGTAAAGATCCTCGTATAGGACCTCCATTGGGAATATGCATCACGTTGTCAAAATGAGATGAGCCATCCTCATTTTTTGAATAGGTTGTGTCTATCTCATAAGGTGGATCATTATGGGGCCTGATTCCAAGGCCATGTTCAAGTTAAATTTTAAAATAAGGAATGGGAATAGGTTCTAGAACCTTCTTTGTGCGTTGATTTTGCATCCTTGAATCCATTATAAGGTCCATGACATATACCATGTAGTGGACTTTAATATACTGTGGATCTTGATGACATGATGACATCATACCATGGTACCCTAAGGACAGGGAATTTTTTAGATCATGATATATGTTGGCCCTATTTATATTGGAACCACTATAGTAACTATTGATTCTCACTCTTCATTATAATACAAGTGATGTGATTATAATAGTTGTGTACCCAAATCATTTTCTGAATGGCAATGGTATAAAGATGTTAGATCTGTAAAACTGAAACATTTAATTATATCTAGATTGTATTTTCATAATTTACAATCTTGGATGCTTGCATTGTTTTGTCTTGGAACAATTCACATATCACATCATTCACTTGTGCAATATTCAAACCAATAGATCTATAGGGATTATCTGATAACTTATGGAAAATGTTTTCAAGAGGTAGAGCATGCGTTATTTTAAAGAATATGGTGAGTATACTCTTAAATTGGTAATATGCTCCAAGAATTGTTCTTGTGATGATTATACTTGAATAAGCTAGTGAGGCAGGCCTATCTAGTTTGGTCTATGACTTGAGGTTTCTTGAATCAGTATATACATATAATTTGCTTATGCATCTGTAAAGAATATTTCATAGGTGAAATGTGTACATTCCAAAATACAAGTATCTGTCTAGTGTCCATTGTGCTACATGACTTGAAATTTTCAATTTTTCTCTAATTTTGTAACCTACATGTCTGTAGGTGTTACTTAAAGTGCTTGAAAAAAATGCTCAATGCCTAATCTTGACAAGAGTACATATATGATAGATTCTTGAAGGTACTCTAGGTGATTTCGTGTGCTAGAAAGGCATTTTTTTGACAAGATGAAAATAGATTTGGAGGGAAGGATGATGATTTTATGATAATCAATTTATAATGATATGAAAAGGAGATTCTATAGATCTATATGATGATGTGTATGATACAAAAACACTCAAGGGGACATTGTTTATTTAAAGGCTTTTGAGGTCTGTGATGAGTGTATTCTCCAAGAACAAGCAAGGTATGAGTCATGAATGCATTATTTCTTCACAATACATGAAGGCTACAAACATGTGACTAAATCAAGTTTTGGTGCCTAACAAGTAGAGTTGGCCCAAAGATGAAGGTAAGAAGGATCATTTTTCTATAGAGATGACTGTTTTAGGTGTGTAGGTCTAGTATAGTGGATTCTTGAAGGTGAAAAAAAAACTTTTGTGAGGAATGAATTTTTTTACATACCTACAAGGTGAATGATGGTGATCTTACTCAAAGAAAAGTTATGATGATGATAAATATCAATGATTTTCAACATGTTCAGATCATGCATATGTTATTCCCATGGGAGCTTAGTGTCTCTATGCTTGAAAAGAGGCTAAAATTAGTTTTTGAGTGAAATTTCAATATTTTGAGCTTATTTAAGACATTTGGTTGATGTTTCTAATGAAGAGGTGATCCTATCAGGAGGATAAATATGAAGAACATGTTGTTAAATGTATGCCTTTGTCATTAATATAAAAAATGGGGATAATTTGCTTCCGGGCTACTTCGTTTGGGTGTAGTCCCTTAAGATCCCTGAGACCAAAATATCATTCAACTTCGACGGTTGACTACTCAAACTCTGTGGCACCTAGAGAGGCCTCGTCTGATCTGGAACCTTGGTGTACGGACCCTCTACAATAGCCTCTAGAGTGGTGTTTCTCAGGTTTTTTCCTTCGTCATGCTAGTCTAAGGTTGTCAAACGCTATATTTTGTAAACGATGGGACGTGGCACTCGAACCGACTGCGCCAGCTCGTCAATTTTTTCCTTCTGAACGCTAGTGTAGGTGGTGTTTTGGTGCATGAAACGCTCATATTCTTCCGGGCTACTTCGATTGGGTCGTAGTACACTTAAGATCCGACTGCGACCAAAATATCGTTCAACGTCAACGGGTGGCTACTCGGACTCCGAATCTGGCACCTAGAGGAGGTGGTGTCATTTAGTGCATGAAAGGGTACAACATTTTCAAATTCCGGGCTACAACTTTTTGGGAATAGTACCTTAAGATCCCTGAGACCAAAATATCGTTCAACTTCAACGGGTGACTACTCGGACTCCGTGGCACCTAGAGGAGTCTTTTTCAAAATTTATAACATTTTCAAATTTTACAACTTTTTCAAAATTTATAACATTTTCAAATTTTACAACTTTTTCAAAATTTATGACATTTTCGAAATTTACAATATTTTCAAAATTTACTTGACTTTTTCAAAATTTACAACTTTTTCAAACAATGAAATCTTCTCTTAGCTTCGAGAATTTAAAATTCTCTACTAACAGTGCCAACCACATGAAAGTGGAAGCTTTTCTGGCACCACTAACCTAAACATAAAATTGTTAGTCAAAGAAATTTAAGTTTCAAATCAAAACCATATGCTATCTATATACATGTACACAAAATACACAAATTTAAAATAAAATATATTCAAACTTAAATCTAGATCTTTAAACTAAAAAAATAATATATATATATATATTGAAAAGAAATTAAATATATAGCAGACATAAGCATTGTAAATTCATTCCAATGAACCATCAAGATCGGATCTACTCTGAATAGCAGACAAGATTGCTTCATGATCTGACTCTTGAACCTTCCAAAGAATATCGTTATTAGGCCTTCCTCGATATCTATACAACTGAATATTTGTCGCTAGAACTATATGTGAATATAAGAATATTTTCATGTGTGTCTCAAAGTCTTCAAACACCCAAACAAAGGAGTTTTTTAATGGATACTGTCGAAGCTAAGTTCCAGCAACTACCACTGACTGTGTAGGATACTCAATCTCTTCGCCATCTATAATAGGAGAAGTCAACTTCTTTCTTTCCTCAATGCAATGACATAAGAAATAGTTTGTTTCTTCTTCATTGTCTTCTTTTGAAATTACTGCAAACACATGTCCTACAAAAAAATAACCAAGGTTGAACAACTCAAATTTAAATTACATAAAAAAATTTCAATGGACATAACTCAATACAAAAATTAAATAAATAACCATAAATACCTTGTCGCACCAAAATCAAAATTTCGTCAAAGTCCTTGGATTGGATGTTGTAACTTCATCTGCAGAAACAAGTTGTAATGCTTGTGGAGGTTGATAACTAGGAAGTGGAGTTAGAGGCCTAAAAATCCATCCTTCCACCCATTCTTGTGAATCACACTCAGCAGTGACAAATTCGATACAAGATGCACAAAAACATGTCAACTTTCTTGTCCATACGGCCCACAAAGTAGCATCTGAGCTACAAAATGAGTGCATATCACTGGACCCAGTGAGTGTCATACAATCCTTGTAGTTAGCAATATGTTTTTCCTCTATCAACTAAAAATATCTGCAAACTTTGGAATTTTCTTGAGAACCTTGGGCCATGTTGTCAATACACCATTCCACTATGCTCTTTGCATCTTTTAATTTATCACCATCTTTGTACTTCAACTCTTCTCTTGCAAGATCTCTTTTCACACATGCCCCTGCACCATCATGCTCTCCTTTTCCATGTCTAGCCTCAGTGAAACTCAAAATATGTTACACACCCATCTTGACGTGCATTCTTCTCATCCAATAAAACATTCGTGCATTCTTAAACTGATATGTGCAATTATCTGACCATATATAATGTTGTTTGAAGTGGATGTCCCTATTAGACAAGTTTCCATAAAATAACTGGAAACACCCTTGCACAAATTCAGTAGAATGAGTACGATCGTCACTGATATAAAAGTGGTACTCTCTTAAAAAATTTTGATCATTCTCTATACTGTCAGGAGAATGTAGAAATGTTATATGCACAAAAATAGAAACTTGTACTGAGTTGTAATATTGTGATTGAACCTCCATTTGTGGTTGCAATGTGTAATTCTCTGCAAAATCAACCACTGAAACAATAGTACCAATAGGAAATGTGTCTTTGCATAGCTTGAATTTTTCATCCAAAATCGACCTCTATGTGTATGTCTCGCATACTCATAAACAATTTCATCCTTAAATTTTCTCATAAATTTAAAAATGGGCATTTGTTCTATAACTAGCTCACACCGTTTTGACTCTTTTCCATCTTTCAACTGGTATGCAACTGATTTATATTTATCAAATTCAACTAAATTATGTCCTATTGTACCTTAAATTTACTCATGGATGTAACTTTCCAATTTAGGTAATCCGCCGCATGTACTACAACTTCCATCTAAACAATCCTGACTATAAAAAAATTGTCCAACTTCTTTTTCACAAAATATAGTAGGAATGAAATCCTTGGAAGATATTGGTGGAACTTGAACACCACATTCAGATAACATAGTTTTAGAATGAAAATTAGAACGAATATGTAAAAATTTAGCATAATGCATCGCAAATTCAACATGTTGCCTACAACAAGTGGTGCGAGCATGGTTGATTTTCACATAGAATGGTTTCAACATTTCAAAAAAATGTTGACTAATTTTAATTTTCATATTCTCTTGTTCAAACTTATGAAAAAATTGAGTTTGAGTCATATCTAAGAAATGCTTTGGATGTGGTTCACGATTAGTAGAACTAACTCTCTGTTTTATAACATCACTTGTATTAGGTGAAACTCTAGTGTTATCATGCCAAAATTTAATAACTTCTCTTATAGCATCAAAATTATTTTTGTCCTTACGCGGTGCTCTAGCAGAAAATGCCCAAAAATCAACATTATTGAGTGATTGAAGAATATTACATCTTTCAATTGCTTTCATTAGAGTTTTTCAATTAACTTGCAACATTTGACTTGTTTGCGTAATCAAACATTTTTTTTATTGATTCACTTACAGCACTAGTAGCAAGTACACAACGCACAATATTACTATCCCTAGTGCATCTCTTGACACCAACAGTGTGATATGCATCATGAAGGTTTTCAACAATTGTAGAGGTTTTACCACGTATGTTAGATGTTGTCAATCATAAGGTGTTTAATGTAGGTCTCATTTTAATCAATTTCATCAAACTAACCAACAACTGACATCTTTGGGAATCATTTAAAATTTCAAAATGATTATCCTAAATTTTAGTGGCTTTTCTTTTGATTTGTCATTCAAAAAGTTTGTCAGACATTGGTTGTAAAATTTTTTCATCAATTTCAATAAAAAAATTAGGTTTCTTACGTAAAATCCTAGGAGGTGTTTTTGTCAAATTTTGCTTGTCTACAGTTTCAACATGAATTTCCTTATTCACATTTTCATTGTCTCCTTCAATTTCAACATTTTCTACATCATGAGTATTTAATTATTCTTCAACATTGACAGTAAAAACTTCTTCATCACAAGTATTTAATTCAACTTCAACATTGACAGTAGAAACATTACCTAGTTCTTCATTGCTTACAATAGTTGGAATTGAAGATGAACCTCTTCTAGATTCATGAAGTTTCCGCATTCACTCAGCATTTTAAATTTTTTTGGCCTATAATTTGTTTGGTGTTTTTTTACTTAATGACTTCCCTTTTTGACTTCGTTTTTTATCTCCCATGATGTTTTGCTTCCAGTGATAAGAAAAACATGCAGAAAAAGACAGAATTTCACAGTAATTAGTACGGTAAGGTCAGAGAGTAAAAATCACATGGTAATTCAAACATTGGGATGTGTGTAAATATGATTTCTAAACTGCGAGCGCGCTTTATGAACCACGCTCGTGGTTTATAAAGCGTGCTCACGGTATTGTTAAAAAAAAAACGGCAACCGTGGATCTATCTGCCGAACCTAAGCCTCGGAAAATCTTTGTTTTTCCCCCAACCAAAGCTATGAAAGGTCATTATGAAGTGTAAAAGGTCAAAAAACCTCAAATTTGCTCTTCCAAAGACTTGAACCATGCTAAAAAACTGAAAACATTTCACAAAAATGGTGCCATTGTGTAGGGGAGACTCTTAGCTTCGTAGAAATATTGTTTTTAAAGTGAATAGAATAAGATAAATATCATTTTATAATTTCTTACTAACAATAGGTCTTTAAGACATTTTTTCCCGTGAATGTTCATGTCTACGTTTAAGACTATAACTTTTGTTTCGCTTATCAAAATATGATAAAACTTATACCATCCCAAGTGTGGAAAAATTCTATACACGTTAAAAAAAAAATTGATTTCGATATTTTTTGATATAGTTATGGCAAGCAAACAGAAAGCGCTCCATTTTCTAAATATTTTCAGACCACTTTCACGGAAAAAATCATTAAAAAAATATTGCTAAAAAAAAACAAAATAAAATCCATCCCAAGATAGACAACTACATCTAACGTTTCACCAAAGGAAAAAAAAAACAATATTTGGTCATCCAAAATGCGGGCAAACAGACTACAATCTTATAAGTTTTTTCAAAAAAAAAAACCTAAGTCATATAATTTTAAGTGTTTAATATAGCTAAACTTGTCCCTTTTTTACAAAAATTAGTATTTTAGAAACTAGATTCTGAATGCTATGATTCATATTTATATAAATTTTTCTAATTTAGAGTGTGTGTATAGCTAATAATCCCTACATGTTGAGATTTCGCTGTTTTTTACAATATGACATCCACGGATGACCCTATATTTGTCCATCAACTTCCTGCACTTACCCATTCATGTGATGATAATATACAGTTACAGTTTACTTTGTAATTTGAGCTTAGAAATATTGTAAACTAAGGGTCATTGAACCATAGGGATTAGAATAAACTAGAAATTATAAACCCTGTGAATCATTATAAATATTCCAAAAACCATAAGGTCTCATGTAATAAACTTAAATTGCATTCATTGTATTCATATTGAAGAGTGAACATAATAGAATATATGACCATTATAGATTAATAAGGAATTTATCACATCTACAATTATGTATAACTCTTATGTACACTTGGAAATGTTGGACGATGTCACTTACGAAGTTGGAAACATAAACCCTAGAGTATGCTTGAAAAACTATTTTTGAATACCCTAGGAACCATGCAAACCACTTATACACAACTTTAAAGTTATCTAGTGAGTTTGACCATACATAAGAATTATGCTTTAATCATATTGATGTACTCGTCTATTATGAGCCTTTATAACTTAAATTGTATCCTAAATATGTTACACTTTAATAAGCATTACAATATTTAAAAGAAAAAATTTAAATGATTTTTTTGACATTGTATCTAAACGTAGATAAGTATTATCATCCTTTAAATAACATATAACTAAAACCATGATGATGAAATTAGTACAAACACATATAGTCCTTCGCATGTATGAAAAACTATACTTGTCCTGAACTTAAAAATTGACTCCCTTTAGTGGTATGAGACACCCTAGAAGATTTGTAATGTTCACCTATTGATCATGGGTCATCGATTTTCTATGAGGATAGATGAGATTAGAATAGAACCTATCTAGCATTAACATAAAATAAGTCGTATGGGACACTTAGAAGGGCTAAGTATCAATAGAGTTTTGTGTTTAGTTCTTTTTTTGGTGTTTGTGTGGGGATAGATAATTTTGTTGTAAATTGTTAGTTAAGATATAATGTATATTTAAGAGATGTGCTAAGCTTAGGCGTGATAGTACTAGGATGATAGATTACATATTGCATAGAATCGCATATGACAAATGCTAAGAGGGAACACAGGTAGGTAATGGATAGACACAAAAGCTATTTTCACTTTGGATTATTTATGCTCTAGAATTTTAATGGATGTCAAGGAATAGGTGGGTACATAATGATTTTCGTATACTTTTGGCCAAAAGAAAAATCATAGGGTTATGTCTTTATGATGTATATTATTCCAACCATGTATATGTTTCCATTTTATTAGGTAATGCCTTGCACATATAACTCTCTATTTCAAAATATATTACCACATATTCCTTCTCATGAAGGGTAGGGCCACTCTCAATATTTAAGAGTTGTGCGGGGATCCATATGGCTCTTGGTTGGAGGTAAAGTCTTACAATGATATCCTTTCTCTAGCTACAATTGGACAACAAAATGGTTCTCTACATCTTGTGTCTTGATATTCTAAGGTAAAATTTGTACCAATGTTACCTGTATTTCTAATGTCATTTATGTAAAATGATCAAAAGTGAAATTGTACCTTATAAATTGAATTTTTTAGATTACCTTGTTAAAAAATTTAAAGTTCTTTACATTGTGTATGATGTATTATTTAAGAAAATAGAGCTAAGTATTGAAGACCTTAGATCTTACAAATAATTCAAAAAGTTGTGTTCGACCCAAAATACGTAAATGTTATGTAGGATAAGATCATTTAATTAGAACTCTAATTATGAAATGCTTTCCTGTGGATAAATTTGTGTGATGAAATTGTTTAAATTGTTGTATTGTTAAAGAAGTGTAAATGAATAAATAAGTGATCGTAATTTACAAATTAGTCAATCAAAGTCATTGTTGAATTATATGAATTATATGAAATTATCAACTCATTTGTCTTGAATTTTATGAAGTTATTATGCAAATATGGGTCATTGACTAAGCATAAACTGAATTACAATTTTAAGATGAGGATAAAAAATTTAGAACAATTGTCCCATGTAGAGACATACTATAGTAGTAAGTGAAATATTTATTTTTATTTTAAGCTGAAATGTACTTAGAATACAATGTAGGATAATTGTGGACATCATAAGCCTCTAAATGTGCGGGTGTGATAAGAAGAAATTGGTAAATGTTAGTAACATGTTCTTCCTAACTTAAGAGATAATTTGTAGATTTATATTAATCAAGTTGTATTTAAGAAAATTAGATTAGTTTTATGGTCAAGATTAGGATGGTTGTTATAATATTATCCTGGAGATGTTGCATTACATGATAGATGATTCTAGAGTAGTGGTGACATTATGCACATAACAAAGACAATAGTATATTTGTTTAATAGAGTTCCCACAATTTATTTTGATGGAGTAACCCGACATGTAGCATGGTCAAATCAAAAGCCATCCATTGGACACCTCAGAGTATTCAGGTGAAAAGATAGCATGGACATACCCAAACAAAATAGAAATAATTTGTATATGAAATCTCATAAACTCATCTTCATTGGATATAGTGAAGAGGATCTTATGTACAAAATGATGGATCTAAAGACCATAAATATATAAAAAAAGTAGAGATATTGAGTTCTTTGAGAAGAAGGAATCTAAGACTCCTTCTCCAAACTCACCTTATGTAGATAGCACACCTATTGTGAAAAAATACGATGATGTTGATGATCAAACAATACCACAAACACGAGAATAATTCAGTTTATGCCCAAGTGGTATAAAAACATGATTTGAAATGTCAAATTGGATGCTCCACTAAATACATCCACCACTAGACCACGGACTCACAGTAAATCTCGAGAAGAGGTAAACATTTCTTTGATGAGTATAGTTGTTGAATCTTTTGAGCCATCTATTTTCTAGGAACCCCTACATTCAAAATCTTGGAAATATGTCATGGATATTGTGTATCAGTCAGTAATGAAAAATAATACATGGAATCTTATCAATCTTCCACTAGGGAAGAAAATTATAATTTGTAGATGGATATTCAAAACGAAATACAAAGCGGATGGAACTATAGAAAGGAACAAAGCAAGACTGGTAGAAAAATGGTATGCACAAAATGGAGGTTAGACCATATTGAGTTGTTCATATAATTCCTCTCCTCATCCCTTAAAGCATTGTTATATGGTTATATTATTATAACCTTATTATTTGTGTCTTTTCATATTCACATGATTCTTCTATAACAACACATAGGTTTATTGATGCATAGTTGTAACTGCATATTTATTTATATTATGGTTGTTCAATACATATATACATTGTATCCCTCATTCTTTGTAATATATTTTTTTAATTAATAAAATACTGATAGGCAGAAAAGGCTTCCTCCATGTTTGTAATCCTCAGCATACAAGGGGGTCATTTGAGATAATATTAGAGATGATAATTGACAAAATTTTCTCATATTGAGATAATTAAAAAGTTGTATATTATCTCAAATATTATCTTAAAGTGGGTGAATCTAATGATTGTATCTCTATATACAACATAGATTAATACATATTAATTCTCTTGAGAGAATATATAATTTGTGTATCCTTGAGAGACATAATCATTTTCATCTCTCTGGAGACATTCTAAATAATTTTCTTTTCTCTCAAGAGGCATTACAAATTTCTATTTTTTCTCTTTAAAGACATTACCAATTTTAGTATTTTTGCCTCTAGAGATAATAAAAATTTTGTGAATAAAAACTAAGTAATTAATATATTTTAGTACAATCAATAGGTACATGTCTTCAATGGCACTAGAGAAACCTGGTGATCAATATTATAAATAAAATCCAATTTTGGTTTATTCTTGTGCCCACAAAAGAGTGCACTAACATTTTATTAATATCAAAAAGGGAAACTATAAAATGGTACTTAAATTTTTTTTACCCTTGACATAAAATGGTACACATGTTTATTGAGTTAAAATTATACTCTAGCACCTCCTCCAAACATGTTTCCACAGATGTTTTAGGTAATTCTTTCTAACTAGTTTTACAAATAGTGTGAAACCTCCTCTGAACATGCTACCATAGATTTTTTAGCTGATTATTTATAACTCATTCTACAAGATATTATACAAATACCTTTATGTTGAGTTTCAACACAATATCCCTATCATCATATGTTGACATCACTAAAAAAAAGAAGAATCACCATCGTTGTCATTACATTATTAAGTACTATAATAATACATCGTTATATTGACCTAAAAGAGAAATTGAGATAATTTTAGTTTTAAAAATTACTTTCATGAGAAATAAATTTTTGGATATGGTGACTTGTGATCTGCATAGTATTCAATTCCCTTAATAGAAAGGTATAACTACCCCTCTATTAAGATAAGATCAAAATGGTTTCTTTGATTTGCTAGAAATTTTAATGCTAGTTGGCCATTTGCAACAACAAGAAAAGAAAAACAACGTGAAATCCCTAATTTAATATCAAAATAGGAACATGATAGTAAAAATATTCACATATCCATAAATATTTGAATCATACTGGATATAATATTATGAGATCTTAGAAAAATGAAATCAAAACATAAGTTTCCTAAAGGAACATGTTGTTAGAAGATAGAATAGGACATGCTTTGCTAATAACCAAAATATAAAACATGCAACAAAGAGTTGAGTGTAAAAAGTAATGTAAACCATAAGAAATCATTACTAAAAAATATGGATATATTTATTTTATCTTCATATCTTCTTTATCAGCTATCAAAAAACACAACATAACTACATAACTATACAAATATTTTTAAAAAGGGAATGTTTATATAAAATACAGTATAAATTCTACACACATATCAAATATTGTCTGTATATCAAGTTTTCAAGTTTGATATATTCTCATAAATTGTTTGAACAAATTAAAGAATGAAACAAATTTTCATAGAATAAAATTATTGCAGCATACCAAAGACAAGTTTCCCATGAGGGGGTCACACTATTTCACCATATGCAATTACCAAGCCTCCATCCATACTAATTTATAATTTTCAATGTACTCGAATACTATGGCAAAATGGAATATTTGAAATAGGTTATGGAAATTCATAAAAGCATTAAGGATAGTAGAATTTTGTTAGATATTGTAGTTATAACTTCCCTTGTAGATGTGTATGCAAAATGTGAAAGTGTAGACAAGGTATGTGAAATATTTTACATAATGTATCAAAGAGATGTGTTCTCATGGAAAATGTTGACTTCATGCTATAAGAAAATGTTTTTTTTTTTCTTTAAAAATATTCAAGTAAAATCAATTGGTAGGTTTAAATAGAAATTCAACAACATTTTCTAGCATCCTACCCGCCTATTAATAAAAGGGGTCTTTGGAGTAGGATATGGACATCTATCAAACTATAAAGGATAGAGAAAACATGTCATATGAAATTACAACCACCCAAGTAGACATGTATGCAAAATATGAAAGTATTGACAAGGCACGTGAAATTTTTGTAAAATCCTCAAATATTTGTGTTCTTATGGATGTAGTTGGATTAAATGCCAAAAAATGGTATGTGGTTTTTGGGTAGAAGAAATAACTTCCATAAAGAAAGTAGATCTATGAAAAATTGAAAGAAATGTGCTTCATGGTGTGTGATGTTATTTGGGCATGAACAAGATGAGCGATTGTTGAAAATGCAATAGAGGTTTTTGAACTAATAATCTATGAAATCAGTAAAAAGAAAAACAATTAGTTGAACTTATAAAATATTTTGAAGACTCAAAGAAAACAACTAAACCAGAATTGAGAAATGGAAAAGTAAAATGTAACGGATATTTAGAAAGAGATAGATTATAGTTACTAGTTATACTTATTTACAATGTACTATTTAGGTGCTTAAATGTTGGAAAATGTAATGGCCACTAAAAACGCCTGCACGAGACCCAAGAACAACCTAAGTTTAGTTAGAAAACATAAGGAATAATTTTGTTTTTTGAAAAGCATGCCCATAATAACTTTCGAAAACGACAGTTGCCACAATAAAGTCTCTAAGGTGATGACTCAAATGAAAATAATATTCCATGATAACACAATATTTAAAATCTACATTAAAATTTAATACATTGATTTGATAAGGCAAGTTTTATCTCCTTAAGGATTATTTAAATAATAAATTAATTCCTACTAAAGTTGAATATTCCCCCATGGGGTGTCAAGGGTAAAAGTGGCCAATGAAATTAAATACCAAGGTTATTTAATTTCTACAATGTTGAAACAACTAGCAAGGTCCCATATTAAAATTTGGGTTAGGATAATGAGCACTTCCCTACCCCATAAAGTAACCCCTTAAAAGTCAACCCATATTTTGAAATTAAAATTGGTAATTTCCACACACCCACTCTCCACCTAATTTTTGTAGGGATGAATCTCATCCCTTGGATGGATTCAATTAGGACTCTTGATGAAGAAAAGAAGGCAACTAACCCTAAAGAATGCTTATGAAGTCTTCTTTCTTTTTTCATTTGTCTCATTGTTTCTCTTTTGTTTTGCAGGTTATTGGAGGAGGATGGGAAGCCATTGAAGGCCATTCTAAGATTTTGAAGAGGCTTACAAGTTTTCTTATTTTGTGTATACCCTCATTTAGGGTTTTAAAGTAGTTGTTTATATTATTTCACTTGTATTTTGGTTATATTTACCAAAATGGGCTTGTAAGGGTATTTACCCATTTTATTTATAAAGCTAGGTTGTATTTATATATATATATTAATGTATGTGTGTGTGTGTGTGTGTGTGTGTGTGTGTGTGTGTGTGTGTGTTTGTGTGTGTACATATGTTTCTATTATTTTTTATTTTTTATTTTTAAAACTAATGTCTATTATTGAGTAATCCTGAAAAGAAAATCATTTATTTTCTTCTCTCTCTTTTTTGGGGGGGTGGAGGCATTAAAGGAAAACACGAATTAACTATTAGCATCAGAGATATATATATATATAATATATATATATATATATATTATATATATATATATCACTATAGATAAGGGAAGATATCCTATATATACTTATACAGCCCACAAATACAAACACACAAACAAACATTTGTGTGTGTGTGTGTGTGTGTGTGTCAAACACAGGTGCTATGGCCACATTTTCATTTTGTTTCCAAGGTTTAAAGTAGAATGCGCAGGTGGGTATTATACTTGTTAACATCAGTTAGGGGGTGGGTCTAATTAGCCCCCATGTGGACCCCACTTAAGTTTGGGAGGATTTGGGGTCCCCTACACCTAGGTTGCGGCCTAAGTAATACAACTAAAACCAAAATAGAATCCTACCAGGTGACACTTTCATCAAATGCCAGGCCACAAATTTAAACGTGTATTGTTTAATTGCCCTTGGAAGTTTATTTGTATACTTTAATTTTACTTTATATATATATATAATTCAACGAATGTATCCACAATTTTTATTAACTTAGCATTAATAATAATCTATTTACTAATATTTTACACATGTATAACATATATTATATAATTACATATAATCTATATTTGTTTTGTATGAATAATGTACCAAAATTAGTAATATGTCCTACTATTAAGTTACTTAAGGTATTAACTACTACTTTTAATAATGATGAAAATGTAGTTACTAATATCTACAAATTGAGTATAGGTATCAATTCACCCTTGCTCTAAAAATTCTTTTTTTTTTTACAATTCTAAGAATAAATATTTTTGTGGGAGGTTTAGTAGGAGCTTCCAAATTTCATTTACCTTATTGCAATTGATTTAGTGGTGTTGCAATAAAATTAAAGGAGATTTTCATACTAACTAGATAATGGATTTACTTCCACATGAGTCTTTTGAAAGGACTTAAATTGCAAAAATTTCTTTCCATTTATTTGAATAAAGTTTCTCCTTCTATCAACTACTATTAAGAGATTTCAATAGTTTTATAAATAGAGCTTTCAACAACTTAATAAATTTTACAACTTAGGAATCAAATGCATCAATTTCTAATATGTATAACTTTCCAACAACTTTTAATGCAAGGAAAAAGAAAGAAGGCTAGTACCAACTTTTCAAATGCATGATTTTCATAATGACACTAAGAAATGCAACCTTTCCTACTGAACAACTTTCCTACTTATCCAAACGAGAGCATTGTAATAACATTTCCCAAATTATATTATAAAACAAGAGACAACACCCTAAATGTGAGGGATAACTGCAACTGACAGGATAAAATAAAATAATATCCTTTTGTAAATCATTCCCTTCTAGTTCACCACAAGTAACTTTTCAAACACAATCTCTTCCCTTCCCTTTCAATATACAATAGAAATTTGATATTCAATAATCAATACGACTTTAATGTGAATCCAATGCAATTTTCTTCATGTACACTTACTAATACAATGTCCTCCACTTAAAGTGGGAAAATTAATACAAGAATATAAGATAACAATAACACAATGTTTCAAAGTTCCTCCACCCTAAGTGTGAACAACAAAAAGACTTTTCACAAGAATAAGTTTCTTAAGGAGTTCAAAAAAATCTCCAAGCTTCACAACACCAACAAGAGATCTCCTTCATGATTTTCTTGATCCATAAGAAAATAGGGGGAGAGGCAACACTCTCCACCCAACCAAAATATCCAATGAGGGGGAGAAGCCATCCGCCTCATTGACCCCTGAGCCCCAACCACATTACAATGAGAGGTGATTCTAACACATGGCAACAACAAACTTCCACATCACAAACCAATGATTTCACAATCATTCCAAATGCACATTCAACTCAAACTACAAACAAAAGAAGGAGAAATAAAAAAATATACAAGGCTTCAAAATGAAGAACCAAAGGAGCAAGAACCTATGGGGAGGCCACTTATGCCTCCCAATGGGAAATGGGTTCCCACCTTTAAAACCTTCAATATATATCTCAACTCCCCTACATACTCTAATGCCTCCCTTAATTACCTCTTATGCCTCCCACTAGTCATACCTCTTATATGCTTCCATCATACAAGAATAAGTAAGAAATGCAAGCATTCCTTGTCCACGGTGGGGCACCCAACTCAAACTCCCTCCAAAACATGAAATAACTCTTATGCCTCCCTACATGAATTCTCTCCATAGTTCCCTCCTACACCACACTTAGGAAATCTACCCAAGCACCCAACAAGCATTCCAAACACTCAACAAATACAAGCACACAAACAAAAAACAAAGGAATAACATAAGAAAAAATAAATCTCATACCTTTCCATAGTATGAATTGTTCCATGAGTCCAACTCCAAGCTCCTTCACACCCAAGTAATCATGAACAAGCTCCCACAAGACTACAAGCTTTAAAAAATCCTCTCACTCCAAGAAAATGAAAGAGCACGAAAGAATGAAATAACCCCCAAACAAGCAAAAGAACTTGAATAAATAGAAAAAGGAGAGATGAGGGTGAGGTGGCTCCATGTAGGATGCCACATCACTCATCCTCAACTCCACATCACAAGTCAAACTTCAAACCCCAAAGCACAATTAATAAGTGGGTGAAGAAATGACATTTTACTTACACACACAATCCATGCCCACACCCCTTAAGGACTAAAAGTAATTACATGTAAGAAGGTGCAATAAGGACTTACAATTTGTCTTCCCAAAATGCATAATGGGGCCTAATTTTCACCCTCCAACCCATAAGTAGGGTTGGTATAGAAATTTAAGAGATGTGGGATGAGTTTAACTTGTCCCACAATCCTCCAAAATTTGTCCCTAAAGACAAATCTGAATTTATAAGGTAAGGTGGAGTGTTTCACACTCAAGGTAACTTACACATCACTTACAACACATAAACCAAGAGCCATCAAGTCTAATAAATGCATTCTTTTGACCCTTTTATAATTTATTTTAGTAAAATAATTAATTTACTAATCTAGACATAAATCAAGTAATTAATAAAAGGAGAATACATCACTAAAATCACATACTAAAATTAAATAAAGAACTAAAAAAAATACAACACATAACCCCTTGGTCACAATTTCCCCCTAACAATAATTCAAACACACACACACACACACACATATTTCCATGGTGACCCTTGTTAAATTCATCAAGAATTCTAATGTGGTTAGTCTCCAATCCCCCCGATGTTTGTTGTAACATGTACACCTGAAAAACACATAACACCTCCTTCGGTCTCATGGCCACATCAAAAACATCTAGGATAAAATATACAATATAAATCCACAATCATCTATATATAAATCAATTATCATCTATGTAAATACGATATCATTTACAATTTCTAGCAACATTTCTATTTTACATCTCATCCATGTCAAAATGAGAACAAATTTAGTTAAATTATAAAAGGTCTACTCAATATGAAAAAATATCACATGTCCAAAAAACATATATATATACATGTACATATATATATATATATATATACACATGTATATATATATATAACCATGTCAACATCATATCAACATTAATATAAAATGTCTCTAATAATCCACATGCATCATATATGAATCGAAATCAACAACAATCTAGTATATCTAACATCTAATCATCATGCTAAATCAAAAGCTATATTAATATCCATAAGTATAGTCAATAGTATTATAATCAATAAAAAAAGGTGTCGAAGGGAAGTGGGCACTACATCCCCCTCCCCTTATACTCGACTTCCTCCTAGAATTCACTGGAACATGTGTGGAAACTAAACTCGTAGTAATGTAGCATCCTCCCATGTAGCCGCAGTCTCATCATATCCATCCCACTGCACTTGAACCTGGTCAATCTCTCTGCCTCCAAGGCCCAGTGTCCTATGCTATAAAATGCAAACAGACTCCATCATCCCCTACCTCTGATCCTGCACGTGCAATGAGTTCCAATCCAGCACATGATAAGGATATGCAATATATCTCCTAAGTATTGAAACATGAAACACATCATGGATGCGAGACAAGCTAGGTGGCAATGCTAGAGGGTAATCCAAAGGGCCGATACACTCTAAGATCTCAAAGGGACCCAAAAATATAGGAGCTAACTTAGAACCTTTTCTGTAATGGATAAGGCTCTTATGTGGCCTAACATGAAGGAACACCTTCATGCCCACATCAAAACTACAGTCTATCCTATGTTGATCTGCATACTTCTACTACCTGTCTTATGCCTCCTGCAATCTTTGTCTGATCATAACCACCTGCTGCTCCATGTCCTATAATAAAGCTGGCCCAAGAGAAACCCTGTCCTCTAACCTACCCCAACTAAGAGGTGTCCTACACTCTCTATCATATAATTCCTGAAAAGGAGCCATACCTATCGAACTCTGAAAACTATTATTGTAGGAAAACTCCACCAAGTACAGGTACTCCTCCCATCTCGAATGGTGATCCATGACGTACATCCTAAGCATGTCCTCTAAAATATGATTCACCCACTCAGTTTTCCCATCTTTCTTAGGGTGATATGTTGTACTGAAATTGATCTTCATCCTGAGGGCATGCTACATGGTAGTCCAGAAGTGGGAAGTGTACAAAGGATCACTGTCACAAATGATTTTCTGTGGAATCCCGTGCAACCTGACAATCTCATCAAGGTATACCTGTGACACTGTAATAGCTATGTAGGTAGTATTCACAAGAGAAAAATGAGTCACCTTCGTCAATTTATCCACCATGACCATAATGGCATCATGGTTGTATCTCAACATCGGTAACCCAATTACGAAGTCCATGGAAATGGTGTCCCATTTCCACTTCGGTATGGCATGAGAAAAGAGAAGGCTAGATGGATGATGATGCTCACCCTTCACCTTCTGACACTCTAAACAACATGATAAAAATTGAGCCACGTCTCTCTGAATTCCTCTCCAATGGTACAACTGTCTTAGAGTAGCGTGCATCTTCTTCACCCCAAGATGGGCTTAATAGGGTGCACGATGAGCCTCTGTCAAAATGTCTTGTCTCAAACCTCCATCTCTAAGAACATATATCCAAACTTTGTGCTTGAGAAGGCCATCTACCTATTGGGAGAATCCATCAAACTTCCCCTCAAGGGGTCTCTGAGACTCAATATCTACCCTAGATGCAACTTAGAAGTTTTTATGAGGAAGTTGCTGTAAAATCTAGCTCCGAAAATCTATGCCCACTAAAGTGGCCATAACCACATGTCTCTATCTACTCAAGGCATCTATAACCACATTCTCCTTCCCCTTCACATGTTCTATCTCCATGTCATACTCACAACGTAACTCCATCCAACGTCGTTGATGAGCATTGAGATTGGGCTACATGAAGAGGTGGAAAAGACTCAAGTGATCAGTCCTAAGTGTTTATCTCAGGCCAAGAAGGAAGTGTCTCCATCATACCAAGGTTTGTATAACTTATACAAGCTCAAGATCATGATTCAGATAATTGATTTCCTAATCCTTGATTTTGCGAGACTCAAAAGCCACTACTCTGCCCTCCTACATCAACACTCCCCAAGTCCAGCCAAAGAAGCATCTGTGCATACAAAGAACTCACCCTGAGGATATGGCACTGCAAGAATAGGTGATGTTGTGAGGCATTCCTTCAATTTCATGAAATCCTACTCACATCTATCTGACCAAACAAACTTCTTCTCTTTTTGCTAAAGGGAAGCGATGGGGTATGCATCCTGAGAAAAGTCCTAAACAAATCTCCTGTAATATCCTGCCAAGCCCATGAAGTTGTGTACCTCAGTCACACTAGTGGCTGCTAGACAATCCATAATAGCTCGAATCTTGGAATGATCAACTGCGATACCTTCCCTAGAAATGATGTGGCCCAGATACTAAACCTTTGTCTAAAAGAACGCACACTTCTCTAGGTTCCCATAAAGATGCTGCTCACAAAAACACTAAAGAACCTGGTGAAGGTTCTCCTCATGCTCCTCACATGTACATGAGTAAATCATAATGTCGTCAAGGAAAATGATCACGAAGCAATCCAAGAATGTCCTAAACACCCCATTCATCAAGCTCATGAACACTGCGGGGGCATTCGTCACACCAAAAGGCACTACGGTGAACTCGTAGTGGCCATATCTTGTATAGAAGGTGGTCTTATGAATATCTACCTCTATGATCCTCAACTGATGATAACATGACTTAAGATATATCTTAGAGATAACTGTATCAAATAAATCATCAATGTGCAGAATGGGGTAATGATTTTTTATCATTACTTTATTCAGTTGGTGATATTAAATACACAACCGCAAAGCTCTGTCCTTATTCTTTACAAAAATCACTAGTGCACCCCAAAGGGATACACTAGGATGGATTAGACATTTCTCCAGAAGGCCCACAAGCTACAACTTGAGCTCGTAAAGCTCAGGAAAAGTCATCTGATAAGGTGCTTGTGAGATAGGCTTTGCACCCGGAACCAAATCTATGTGAAAAACTATCTCACATGGGCAAGGTAATCTTGATAGCTCCTCCAGAAAGACATTAGAAAAATCTCTCAAGATTTGATGGTCATCAAGTGATGGCCCACTAGACTCATCCTCTGATCTTTCAGTAACTGTAATAGCATACATCTTACAACCTCGTCACACACACCGCTCAAGCTGCATAGAAGGGATCGTGTGAATGGAAAAATTCCTCCTAACTCCTACTATGACTGAAAAATCTCCTAGATCATCTGTACAAGCAATACTCTTATGGTAACAATCCACTCTAGCTTTGTGTGCAGACAACCAGTCCATGCTAAAGATGACTCCATGTGATCCCAATGGAAGGGTGTGAAGATCTGATGTAGTGGTGAAGGGTCCCAAATCAACTAAACATTTCTTTACTAAGGAGTCTACAAAAATTTTGGCTCTAGGATCAATTTCAACATCTCGACTAAGACCCTTCCTAACTGCCACCAGCCTGCAACGCTCTACTAAGGATGGTGCAATAAAAGAATCTGATGAACTAGAATCAAACAAAATAGAGGTAGGAATACCACCAATGCTACCTATCACCTCTATGACGGTAATCTAGTGCTCATCCTGGCAATTCTTGAATGCTACATAGATCCGATGGCTATGCCCCATATCACCCATAGTAGGCTCAAAAAATTGCATCTTACCCTTGTTGCTAGGGTTTTGTGCGCACTCCCTCCAATGATTTCTAGAAACACCACAATTATAACAGCTACTCAGTCCTCTCCAATGAGATTCAGCTCTAGCTGGTACTATAGAGGTCTCTGATGTGCATCCTGATGATCCGGTTATGGACTACTAAGGTCTTTGTTGGTGATCTCCTACTAACTGATCTCTTGGTGTACCTTGTGTCCTAATGGGACCCTTAGGAGGATTCCGCATATTCCATCCTCTCTATGTGTTGAACCTCTGAGGAGGCCTGTAAGGTGGGTGAATCTACTATTGCTACTGATGAGGTGGCTACTGTGGTGGTCTAAAAGAAGATTGTATTGAACCCTATCCACCACGAGGAGGAGGAACTGACCCCCTCGATCTGTTATCCTGCATGTGCTTGATACGGTTCCAAACTCTATCCCTGGCCTACTGTGTCTTTACTTGTGTCTACTCTATAATGTATGCCTTCTCCACGGCCTCTACTAAGGTCTATGGGTAGTGAATGCACACCACACCACCCAAATCCAAATTTAGGCCCCTGATGAAACTAAGAATCCATACCTTCTAATCCTACATATAGTCAACATACTGGAGTAGGTCTAAAAATTGACTCTCATACTTAGCTACAGTCATAGATGCCTAACAGAGATTGTGAAACTCATCTATCCTCCACTGAATAAACCTCCAACATAAGTACCTACTCCTGAACCGATCCTCGAAGACATACCAGGTAACTATCTCTAAATCAACATGGAGCTTTTACTCCTCCGTACTCCACCAGACACCTGGTCTATCCCCTAAAATATGGATCGCAACACAAGCTTTCGTGTTGCTATTATAAGGGTAGAGCTTGAAGCACCCACTTAAGCTCACGAACTAGGCCTCTGCCTTAAATCCACTTGTATCTCCAGAATAGTGAGATGTTTATAGCTTCATGATCTCCATGATATGGTCTGCAGTTATTGACTAGCAACCTCTAGGCCTCTTTGTATGCTCATCTCTAGGTCTAGGGATCTGAGACCTATCCCTGTGTCTTAAAATCTTGTCTCCATGTCCCCTCTACTGTGACACTTCTCTGGCTGAATCTACGTGGGAGTTCTCTGCCCTATAATCCTCAATGTATCAAAGAGATGCACGATCCTCAAAGGATAGCTCCCTATCATTTTTGGCTGATCGTCCTCTTATAGACCCTCCGCATATAGCAGCATTGACGTCCTGAAGCATCTGTAAAATCTGCGGTAGAATGGCTACTAAAGCCTACTCTAGAGGTTGTATATATAGGTCTATGTTAAAGGATCCCTCGTTTGATCTGCACCTCTTGCGCAGACCAAGGTGAGAGTTAGTCCATCATACTAGGTTCTATTCAATTCTCTATGTTTATTAAAATATACAATCTTTTAGACAAGTTTTCTAAGTTTAGTATTGTCGTAGTTTTAATATTGTACTAGGTTCAATATTCATGTCTCACATTTTCTTGTGTGCCCAAGGGTCCAAGATTTGAACCCATGGCTCTAATACCAAGTGTAACACCCGCTAAAAATGTCTGCACGAGACCCAAGAACAACCTAGGTTTAATTAGAAACATTAACGATTTTTTTTAAAAGCGTGCCCACAAAAGTTTTCGAAAATGAAAGTTGCCATAATAAAGTCTCTAAGGCAACGACTCAAATGAAAATAATATTCCATGATAACACAATATTTAAAATCTACATTAAACTTTAATACATTGATTTGATAAGGCAAGTTTAATCTTTCTAAGGATTATTTAAATAATAAATTAATTCCTACTAAAGTTGAATATTCTCCCATAGGGTGTCAAGGGTAAAAGTGGCCAATGAAATTAAATATCAAGGTTATTTAATTTCTACAATGTTGAAACAACTATCAAGGTCCCATATTAAAAGATGGGTTAGGATAATGAGCACTTCCCTACCCCATAAAGTAACCCCTTAAAAGTCAACCCATATTTTGAAACTAAAACATTTAAATTAAAATGGGTAATTACCACTCACCCACTCTCCACCTACTTTTTGTAGGCATTAATCTCATCCCTTGGATGGATTCAATTTGGGCCCTTGATGTGGAAAAAGGCAAACTAACCCTAAAGCATGCTTATGAAATCTTCTTTCTCATTTCATTTGTCTCATTGTTTCTATTTTGTTTTGCAAGTTATTGGAGGAGGATGGGAAGCCATCGAAGGACATTCCAAGCTTTTGAAGAGGCTCACAAGTTTTCTTAGTTAGTGTATACCCTCATTAGGGTTTGAAAAATGTATTTATTCATTTTAGTTAGGTTCTCTTTCTTGTATTTTCCCAAATGGGCTTGTGGGTATTTAACCATTTTATTTATAAAGCTAGATTGTTTTTATATTTTTTTATTTTGAGCATGTATGTGTGTGTGTGTGTGTGTGTGTGTGTGTGTGTGTGTGTGTGTGTGTGTGTGTGTGTGTGTGTGATGTGTGTGTTGTGTGTATTCTTTATGCATACTACCTACATACATACATACATACATATTATTTATCGGTCTTAGTACGTCCCTAGCCCTTGTGCGGGTTTAGTAGAATTAACGTTGTCTGCTTGTTGTTACCTCGCTTGCGTCGTGCGTTCCCGCCCCCGCCCCGGCTGGGGCCGTTTCTCTCGGTTGCTTGCCCCGTCACGAAGCTCGAGCTCGCTCTTGGTGTACTATCGTGTGGTTACGTAATCCCACATTGTTTGGTTATTCGCTGCCTTCAACAGCATACTATCCTGCGTGCGTGGGCGCCTGGCTCGTCGTCTACCACTACGCTCACGGCACTGGTTGACGTGGACTCTCCTCTCGTTTGTCTCTTGTTCAACGTTTTGATTTTTCGCGTGGTCGCGGTGCGGGTGGTTCTTGGTAGTTGATGGTGTGTGTTGTTATGTATGTTCTTTTAAATACTAATGTGTATAATTATTTATTTTAAAATAAATTCATTTATTGTATCTTTTTTTGGGTTAAAGGGAAACCCAGATTCAAAATATGATCAGAAATACATACACACACACACGCGCGCGCGTGTGTGTGTGTGTGTGTGTGTCAAACAATGTACAGGTTGCAACTGAAAAAATCCATTCAAGACGAGTAAAGGAGAATGTGTAGGGGATATACTTTGTGCTGGCCGCATCGGAGAGGGGGCAGGTCGTCTTAGTATGGGGAGTATTAAGTTTGGAGGGATGGGGAGGGGTCGGAGACCCCAACCCCCACCCCATTTAATATTAAATTGGGTGGGGGTTAGGGTCGCCGACCCCTCCCCACTCCAATCTACAACTAAAACCAAAGATAGAATCCTACAGGCTGCACTTCCATGCACTTCCCCACAACTTTAAACTTGTGGCCCATGTTTAATAGCCCTTGCTTTTTTTTAACATAAATTTTTGTCAATACATTAAAATTCAACGCATTTTCCTATAAGTTTTAAACTTGGCACTTTTCTTCATATAGATTTTAACACATGTATAAATATATATAATTACTATAACTTTTTCTATTTATTTAAAACCATAATAATAATATTTTATTATTATTTTATTTAAGGTATTTCTATTTCTATCAAGTAATGATGAAAATGTAGTTAGTAATATTACAAGTTAAGTATAGGTATAAATATAATCAAGAATTTCCTATTTATCAATTTGATAAGATTTGTGTGGAAGATAGGAGGAGGCTAAATTTCATTTCCCTACCCAATTTGTAGTGGATTTACAATTAATGTATTAAAGGAGAATATCATACGAGGGATGGAACTTAGTTTACTTCATAATCCTTTGAAAGACTATTTGGAATATTAATTTCTTTCCATTTATTTAAACAAATTTTATCCTTCTTTCAACTACTATAAGAGATTAAACAAATGTAACTTTCTACAACTTAATAAATTTTCATGGAATACAAAGGGAGTATTATTTCTCAATACAAAATTTCCAAAAAACTTTTATTATCCAAGGAATAAGAAAGAGGCTTACTAACTATCAAATGCAAGTGTATAATGAAAATGAATCTTTCTTTTTACATGAACAAGTTTACAACTTTATCACAAGAATAATTCAACAACATTTCCAATGATTTTTATACAAGAGCAACACCCTAAATGGAGGTTAAATCAACTACAATGGAAATATATTTTTTTTAATCCCCTTTTACAAGATTCCTTTCTACTTCAACAAACTAACTTTTCAAACACAATTCTTCCCTTCCCTTTCAATATACAAGAGAACTTCCAAATTCAATAATCAATACAACTTTAATGTTCAAGAATCAACACAATTTTTTTCATTACAATTGCTAATACAATGTCCTACACTTTAAGTGGGAAAAATAATACAAGAATGTAGCTACAATAATACAAGGTTGCAAGTTCATCCACCCTAGGTGTGAACAACAAAAGGGATTTTCACAAGAATGAGTTACTTAAAAGCTCCAAGCCTCACAACACCAACAAAAGAGCTCCTTCATGATTTGCTTGATTCACAAAAAATGGGGGGAGAGGAAACACTCTCCATCCAACCAAAATATCAAATGAGGAGGACAAGCCATCCTCCTCATTGGCCCCCGAGCCCCAACCACATTACAATGAGAGCTAAATTCAACCAATGGCAACAGCAAAATTCCACAAAACAACACCAAAACTTTCACAACCATTCCAAGAACATTCAACATAGCTACAACACAAGAAGTAAAATAACCAAAATAAACAAGGCATAAAATGAAAGCCAATAGAGTAAGAACCTATGGGGAGGCCACTTATGCCTCCCAATGGGAAATGGGTTCCCACCTTAAAATCCTCCAATACATGTATCAAATCCCCTACATATTCTTATGCCTCCCTCAAGTACCTCTTATGCCTCCCACATACTCTTATGCCTCCCTCATACAAGAATAAGTAAGAAATGCAAGAATTCCTTGTCCAAGGTGGGGCACGTAACCTAAACTCGCTCCAAAACATGAAATAACTCTTATGCCTCCCTACATGAATTCTCCCCATAGTTCCATCTTATTTTGCACTTAGGTAATCTACCCAAACACCCAACAAGCATTCTGAACACTCAACAAATACAAGCACACAAACACAAAAAAAAGTAATAACATAAGAAAAAATAAAGCTCATACCTTTCCATAGTAAAGATTGATCCAAGAGTCCAACTCCAATCTCCTTCACACCCAATAAATTACCAACAAGCTCCCAAAATACTACAAGCTCTCTAAAATCCTCTCACTCTAAGAAAATGAAAGAGCACAAAAGAATGAAGTAACCCCCAAAACAAGCAAAAGAATTTGAATAAATAGAAAAAGGAGAGAGGAGGGTGAGGTGTCTCCATGTAGGATGCCACATCACTCATCCTCAACTCCACTTCACAAGTCAAACTTCAAACCCCAAAGCACAATTAATAAGTGCGTGAAGAAATAAAATTTTACTTACACACACAATCCATGCCCACGCCCCTTAAGGACTAAAAGTAATTACATGACAGAAGGTGCAATAAGGACTTACAATTTTTCTTCCCAAAATACATAATGGGGCCTAATTTTGACCCCCCAACCCATAGGTATGGTTGGTATAGCAATTTAGGAGGTGTGGGACAAGTTTAACTTGTCCCACAAGCCTCCAAAATTTTCCCCTAAAGACAAATCCGAATTTATAAGGGAAGGTGTAGTGTTTGACACTAGAGGCCACTTACACATCACTTACAACACATAAACCAAGAGCCATAAATTCTAATAAATGCATTCTTTTGACCCTTTTATAATTTAGTTTAGTAAAATAATTAATTTACTAATCTAGACATAAATCAAGTAATTAATAAAAGGAGAATATATCACTAAAATCACATACTAAAATTAAATAAAGAACTAAACAAAATACAACCCCTTGGTCACAATTTCCCCCCTAACAATAATTCACACACACACACACACACACACACACACACACACACACACACACACACACACACACACACACACACACACAAACACATGTTTCTATGGTGAACCTTATTGAATTCACCAAGAATGTGGTTGGTCTCCAATCCCCCCGATATTTTTTGTGACATGTACACCTGCAAAACACATAACACCTCCTTCAGCCCCATGGCCACATCAAAAACATCGAGGATAAAATATACAATATAAATCCACAATCATCTATATATGAATCAATTATCATCTAGGTAAATACGATATCATTTACAATTTCTAGCAACGTTTCTATTCTACATCTCATCCATGTCAAAATGATCACAACATTAGTTCAATTATAAAAGGTCTACTCAATATGATGAAATATCACATGTTCGAAATATATATATATATATATATATATATCTCCATGTCAACAACATATCAACATTAATATAAAATGTCTCTAATAATCCACATGCATCATATATGAATCGAAATCAACAACAATCCAGTATATCTAACATCTAATCATCATGTTAAATCAAAAGCTATATTAACATGCATAAGTATAGTTGACAGTATTATAATCAATAACAAAAAGGTGTCAAAGGGAAGTGGGCACTACAGAAAATCCTTGCATACTTAAATTTTTTTTACTTGAATATCTATTTCATGTCAAACTAGACATCTATGAAATCAATGTAAAATAAAACAATTAGTTCAAAACTGTAAATAAGTTTAGCAAACATGTTAAAAAAATGAAAAATAGAAATCAACAATGGAAAATCCAGATATAATGTCTATTTAGAAATTGAGAGATTGTAGTTACTCATTATACTTGTTTGCGGTACAAAATTTAGGATCTTCGATGTTGCAACATCCTTCCATACTTTAATACACTTTTGCACTAATTTGTAAATTCCAACACAAACTACAATTATTTTAACTTTAAACACTTTCCATAGTCTTTTACAGAATAACAAAACTATTATTTAGTAAAAGAAAAACAATATGTAATCGAGATTTAGAAAGAGATGTTGTAGTTACTAGTTATGGCTATTTGTAATATTTGGTTGATCTATGCTACCGACGATGCAAAGAGATATATTATCTTGTTGTGAGTGAGAACCAAAATTTCCACCCCCTCCTATTTTCTCGTTAAAACTATTTACAAAATTTGAAACCGAAATAGATAGAAATACATACTTAAGACATGATCATACAAAGTTGACACCAATGACCAACAGAAAAGAAAAAAGTTTCAAACTTGCATTTAGGAAAAATACTCACCATATAAAGAGAGTTTTCAAAGTGGTCACTAGGAAGAACTTCCTCCATATTTTCATTAGTGTTAAAAAATAAATTAGTATCTAAAAGAATAGACAAGGAAATGTGTCAAATGAAGTTGCAACCACCCTGGTAGACATGTATACAAAATGTATAAGACTAGACAAGGGATGTGGAATACTATGATAGAAATATATGCACAATATGGTTTTATTAAAAAGGGTTTTTAAATTAATGAACCAATAGTATTTGTAGAGACAAGCTGTTTACAATGTCAAGAATGTATGCATGTCAATTTAGCTCAAACTGAATTGCATTTTTACAAGTTTAATTTAATAAGAAAGAAATAAATATATTAATCATTTTTGAATCATAATGTACACAACTGACTAAAGTACGTAAATGGGATTAGAAATTATATCCAATTACAAAAGCATGAGGGAATAAAAATTGAGTTCAACATATAAAATAGCTATATTACACAACTACAAGTTGGAAGTAAAGCAGTAAAACAAACCATGTTAAAAATCATTTGTAGGAAACAAGAGACAAAAGTGAGACTCTAATCATTATATTATTACATTTTTATTTTTCTCACATATGACCATGTGTTTACTACCATTTCATTTCTAACTATTACCTCATGTATAAAGGTTCATAGTTTCGGATAACTCTATTGTTCTTAATTTCTATTCCATTCCATACACTTCCCAAATTTACATCAGTAAAAAAATATTTTAATAGCCTTCTCAAACCAAAGGACCCCAAAGCAGCCCCTTGTCAAGGAAAAATTCTTGTCATTATATTTAATATTTGAAAAAAAATTAGGGTTTGAACCTAACGTCAAAGGAAGAGAAGATAGGCTATCCATCCACAAAGTTCTTATCTTTTTCCTTTGCCTTTCATTCCTTCAACTACCCAAATCTATAGAAATCATGAATTATTTTAATTTCTTTCTCAAACTAAATGAGGGCAGAGAAACCTCTTATAAATGCATGGATCCTGTCATTATATTTCAGATTTGAAAAAATCAATTTCTAGGATTGGAACCTAGTGCCAAATGAAGAGAAGATACGAACATACATGGAAGGTTGTTATGTAATTTTTGTGTACATTTGTGAGTTAAAAAGAGAACATGCAACATGAACATGCTGACAATTTACCTTAGAATAGTTTGAGTGTTAATAATTCAAATCACTTCATCATATATTTTCTTTTAGTATATGCAACTACAACTATTCACAGTGGTTTATGATGTCTTATTAGGCTCGTTATATTATTTTTAATATATGTTTATATATTGTTTTGTCTACTAATTTCCCATGTACAAAAATATGTGATGACTAATTAGTAGCAAAAACCATCTCTTACCTAGATATATATTTGAAAAATGTGAAAGCATGTGAACCATTCAACAAAAATTTTGACTGTAATGGTTACAGGATATGCAAAAAATGGGATTATTTAAAATCCCAATGTGAAATCATCTTTTTTATAGCTAATATATATCTTGAATGGGGAGAAGAAATAGGTAATGTGAATAGACAACTCCCATATATGGTAGATTTTCTTTTATTAACCGAAGATAATAAAATAAAGACAAGAAATCATTGCTTGCAACATTAAAAGGGTGTTTGCAAACAAGAATTTATGTATTTCAAATGACCTACAAGGAAAAAATTAGAAATTAGCACCATTAAAATTTAGGGACATGACTAAAATGTTGCTAATAAGAGATGGTGTATGGAGAAAGTACAAATTAAATTTAGAATGATTAAATTGTATTTCAATTTTAGTTGAAGAGAATACACTAAAATGGAAAGGTTGCTTCTAATGTTTATATAGCTTCCCATGTTTAAAACTAGAATAACCAAACAACTTCTCCTAAAATATGATTATTGTAGAACACAATTATTACAACATTTAAAAGACATGGCTTTCCTCACAAATGAGTCACACGATTTCAAGATATACAGAAAATAGGTCTCCAACCCTATCAATTGAGATTTTACAACATACTCCCAACCTGTTCCAAAATAGGAGCTTTGGAACATGGTATGAACATCCATAAAATCAAAAAGGACAAATTAATTTTGTCAGATGTTGTAGTTATAACTACCTTAGTAGACATGTATGAAAACTATGAAATCATAGACAAGGAGCGTGAATATTTGAAAAATTCCTAAATGTGACGTGTTCACATGAACAACATTGATCACAAGCTATGCAGAAAATAGATTTGTTGAAAAGGATTTACAAACTTTCAATAAAATGCAATTGACAAGTTTAATGATTGATTCGAAAACCTTTTCCAACATCCTACCTATATGTGCAAAAATGCATAAAACCATAAAGGATACAATGAAACATGTTAGATGAAATTACAACCACCCTGATAGACATGTCTAAAAAATGCATAACCATAAACGAGGCACATGAGTTGTTTGAAAGAAAGCTTCAAAGAGATGTGTTATAATGGATTTCCATGACAAGATTTTGGAATAGTTTTCAATAGATTAATATCTAATTAAATATATGTTTTTTTATAATTAGATCTAATAATATATAATTAAAGGTGGTTTTTATAATAATTTCTAATAATATATAATTAAAGGTGGTTTTTATAATAATTTCTAATAATATCTAATTAAAGGTGGTTTCTATAATTAGATTAGGTCTTAATAAAAATTTAAGAACTTAATTTAATTTTCAATAGATTATTCTAATTAATATAATTTAGAGCTTCATTAATTAAAATTAAGGATCTAATTTTTTAAATCCCCTTTAATTATATTTTATTTTTAAATTATTAGGATATAATTTAATTAAAGGTAATTAAATTAATTAGGCTCTTGATATTTTAATTACCCATCTAATTAATTATTTTTGAGTTTTAATTAAACTTAATTAGTGGTAATTAGGGGTTTAATTAAATTAGGCATCTAGTTTTTTTAATAAGCTCTTTATTTTTTATTATTAAGTAATTATCGTTCAATTAAAACATTTTAAATCACTCTTCTAGTCCTTTTAATCTTTAGAATTTGGTTAATTGGGCGTTATTAAAAGTTTGATTCTTAGGAGTTATTGGAAATTTTTTTCTACTAATCATTTGTTGGAGTATATAGCTCTCTTCTATCACCCAGGTTTCATTTATTTCCTTCTAGAGTCCCTTCGGATCATTCTTAGTCACTCTTGCATTATAATCAAACTTTTGATCCTTTTTCTTACATGTTATTGAGTGTGTCTGCTACAAGCTTATGGAAAAGGATTTTCTTAGTCCCTAAGTGACATGATATGTTTTTTCTCATTTAGAACCATAATTTTTCCTCCTCTTTCCTTTTCCTTTTTTATTGTGCCTTTTACGATGTCTCTTTAGGTTACATGTGTTGAAACACATTATGGTCTCAACACTTGTGCATTATTATGTTGATTGCAAGGTGAGTGGATGAATGTTTCACACCACATGAATGCACCTGATTGTAACCAACACACTATTCATAAAGTGCCACAAATAGTGGGCTTAAAAATTATTCTTCTAGAGTGTTATAATCTCGTGTAGACACATTTTTGGTTGATTCCAACATCTTCCAACATTGAGTGTATGCTCACACCCTTCTCTTCTTGCATTTCGGAAGAAGTTTTGGCTAATTTTGATGTCCATTTGAGCGTGTTGTGTCATTCAAGACTTTTCTACACTGGTTGCTTTTATTTTCAAATGCACCATGGAAGATGTTCTTTCCAAACTTATTCTTCATAGGATCAAATTTATGTTATATCCTCCTCCACTTCTTCTTGGTAGGGATAATTATGCATCGTGGCATTCAATAATGGAAAATTTTCTCATTCAACAAGATTTCTATGCATACTTATATGGACAAGTACCTACCCCTAGTGATAAATATCAACCTAATGATTGTCTTAAAACTTTTGGCATGGTTCTTGGTCACTTATTAGTGCAAATTTCCATTCTTCTTCACCATCAGGTGTGACACATGGATTTTCCTCACATATTTTGGAACATTATTTAGTCCTTATTTGGAAACCCTTCAGAGATCTTCATTGATGCTTCTTCTTATGATATTGTTGTCAAGTGATGATAGTTCAATTGATATAGATTTACTTGTTCACATTTCCGATGATGAGATTTGTTCGTCTAGTTCTGATGATTGGGGTATTAATTAGGATACATCACCTACCTCTCTAGGTCACCCTTCATAGAATATTTAACCCCATCTTTATCCATCAGACACCAGGGTAAGTGCACCAAGTTAGGGGGCCAAAAGGGAGTCTTAAGTCCAAACTCATTTTTTTGAAAAATAAAAAACTTTCATGTGTAAGAGTTTTTTGAAATAGTTACACTCAAAATTGGAAGATATTGTACAAACATGAATCATAGAATTTTGAGTCCAGTTTCTAAGCTACTAAATTTTATTGAAAAAAAATGAGTTTAAGTGGGTCAAATAACTAAAATACCAACAAGTGCTCCTTTTTTTAATAAAAAACATAACAGAGTGACTTCGTGCCACCCACCATTTTTTGAGCACCATTTAGTATTTTTGAAAACCCTTTGGTAGAAAGATAGATGGCAGCATCTAGTTTATGCTAGAAGTTCTTTTAGATTTTTTTAGCAAGTAAAACTTTTAATGATTTGTCTAGTACAAAAATTTTAAGTTTTTAAAAATAACGAAGCTACGACCATGCCTCCTCCCCTAAATACCTCAAAAAAAATCAAAAATTAGTTTTTTTAATATATGTATAGAATAAGTCCTAGTTTGTGCTTTAAAAAAATTATTCAATTTTGATGAGTCCAAAAAAAGATACATGAAAAAAGATAGACATGTTTAAACTTCAAAAAATAGCTATAAAAAGGCATAGTTAGAAAATAAATAATATGGAAACCTTATATTTGTTAGAAAAATTATAAAATTATATTTATACAAAGAAGAAACTCTGCTTTACATTACGGTATAAGTTTTTTTACACAAATCAATCATTTGTTGTTGATTTATCATGGCGGAAGTTGTATTTTTGCATTTTCCTGCAAAAACATGTTGTTTGTTGTGTTTGTGTAGGTCCATGCCTCAGGCTTGGGGATCTAAACTATATTCCAATCCTTGAGGCATTGGTTGGAAAAGGGAAAATCAGAACACGTACGTGTTATGCTTTGTTTATATATTATTGTCTCCCAACATCCCTTTCATATCTTTCGCATGATTTTTAAATCCATTCTATGTGGTCTACAACTTTCTATACATTCTTACACGATTTTTTACTAGTTCATTTTGTCCCCTACCCCACTAGTTGAATTTTGTTATTCTTGGGTGATAAAGTTAAGCTAGGGAGAAGAGAAAAGTCAAGAACAAGACACTAGAGCAATTGGAAGAGATGAGAATAAAGAAATTGAAGAGAATGTGAAAACTTCATGCAGGGAAATGTAGATATACTATATCAAATGTAGCTAATGTTTTAGAAAATGGGGATGAAATACATAATGAAAATGTAGAGAATAATGATTTTGCAATGAATAATAATATTGAATTGAATGATAATGTTGTTATAGATGAATAAATTGATATGAATCCAATTGTTGAACCTTTATCTGGGAATCCAAATATTAACCCCAAAATGTTTATGAAAACACTGAATGAAGAAAGTAACCTTGTTAATGAATCTTCAAATCTAAGAACAAATCCTTCTATTTTGTGAAGAAAACCAATTCACTTAATTAAAATTGATGAAAACGTTATAAAACCAATGCTTAAAAAAATGTTTGAAAGAAATGCGAGAAGAATAGCTAGTGGAATTTGGGATAATTTAAATGACACACAAATTTGTCAACTATTTGTTACGTTGATGAAATTAATTAATATGATACCTATAATGAAGACCCTGGGGTTAAGAACATCTAATGCTACTGATCAAAATGCATCAATTATTGAAAACATACATAAAGCATAACAAACTATAGGTGGTAAAAGACGTGCCAAAGATAGTAATGTTACACGGTGTGCACTTACTAATTGTATAGTAAGTGATAAAAAAATTAATAAATGCTTGATTAGAAAAATAAGCAGTGATTTGAAGCTACAAAAAAATATTAATGAAATCAATAGAGAGACATAAACATCTTGAGTCAGTCAATAACACTAACTATTGGGCTTTCTCTAGAAGACTCCCATGGAAAGACAAGAATACATTTGATATTCTACAAGAATTAACTGAAATTTTTTGGAATGAGAACACAAGGGTGTCACCGAATAGAAGAGATAAAGTAAAAAGAAGAATAGGTTCTCGTAATCATGAATTGTGTGCAAAAAATTTCTTAGATATGACTCAAACACAATTGTTCTCTAAGTTTAATAATGAAAATCCAAAAATTAATATTAGCCAAAGACTCTTTGAAATGAGTAAACCCTTTTATGTGAAAATCAATCACTCACGTACCATTTGTTGTTGCAGACATTATGTTGAATTTTCAATTCATTATGATGTTTTTTGTCAAATACGTCATGTTTTGCATACTAATATCATGTTGCTAGAGTGTGGATTAAATGTCCCACCAAAATCTTTAAGGGAATTTATTCTAACAATATTTTGTGAAAAATCAACTAGATAATTTCTTTATAACAAAGCATGTTTGGATGGAACATGCAATGTATGTGGTAGCTTGCCAAATCTAAAAATTTGTATCCATGAGGAGAGTACATATTCAATAGGAAAATAATTGGCTGGTTTCGAAAAATATAAATCAGTGGCATATCAATTAAAAGATGGACAAGAATCTAATAGGTGTGAGTTTGTTACAAAACAATTACTTGTATAAGAATATATGGTCAAATTTAAAGACGAATTTTTTTTTGAGTATGCAAGGCACACACATAGAGCTCGATTGTTGGATGAAAAATTAAAGTTAAGAAAGGACACATTACCACTTAGTACTATTGTTTCAGTAGTTTCCCTCGCAGAGAATTACAAACTGCAACCACAAATGGAGGTTCAGCCTCAATATTATAACTCAGTGCAAGTTGTTATTTTCGTGTATATAGCATTCATGCACTCTCCAGAAAGCACTGAGCAAGATCAAAAAATATTAAGAGAGTATCATTTCTAAATTAGTGATGATCGGAAACATTCTAAAAAATATGTGCAAGGGTGTTTCCAGATGTTTTATACGAACTTGAAGGAGAGGAATATTAGTTTCAATCAACATTACATTTGGTTGGACAATTGCACATCACAATTTAAGAATGCACAAATGTTTTATTGGCTAAGAAGGATGCACAAAGAAACAAATATCCAACATATCTAGAGTTTTATAGAGGTGGGAATGGAAAAGGAGAGCATGATGGTGCATGAGCATGTGTGAAAAGATAACTTGCAAGAGAAGAGTTAAAGTTTACGAATGGTGCTAAATTTACAAATGCAAAAAACATTTTTTATTGGTGTGTCAGGAACATGGGACATGAATCTCAAGAGAGATCAATGGTTCGTAGGTATTTTTGGTTGATAAAGGAACAAAATCTATCAATATTTGAAGATTGTATGATAGTTGCAGGATCAAGTGATATGCACTCATTCTGTAGTTCAGATGCAAATGCTTGGACTATTTATACTAGGTGTATGGAATGTTTTTATATATCATGCATTGATTTTACATGGAATGAATGTGATTCATAGTAGTGAGTGGATGAATGTACTTGTATACCTCTAATTCCACTCGAAACACATCAAGTTTCATGATAATTATAACTTGCAGTATCTTCAAATCAAATGACAACATCACCTAACTTTGACCAAGTCTTTGATTTAGTGTAACAAGGTACATACATATATGTACATGCCATGTTTTAGATTTATAAATTATTAAAAGGTCAACTATTAATATATTTTAAATTTGACTTGAGTTTTACTTTGTGATGTAAGGCACATTTTTACAGTTATTGCGATGGAATTTAATGAAGAGGGAACGCACTACTTCTTGTCTCACTATGTAGAAGGGAAAAAATTGACTTCCACATTCATTGATGGTGAAGACCTTAAGTATCCCACTGGGTCAGTGGTAGTCAATAGAACTTGGCTTTGACAATATCCTATCAAAAAATCAAACACTTGGTTATTTGAAGACTATGAATTACATCAAAAGATAATTCACTATTCACATTCGGTTCTTGCAATAAATTGATCAAATATCGACATAGGCCATTACACAAGAATCTATGTAAGGTTCATGAATCAAATCATGAAGCAATTCTTGTTATTGTTATTTTCAAGAGTAGAGTTGATCCTCGCGGTTCACTAGATTGAATTTGCAAAGGTATGTTCTTCACAAATTTAATTTGAATATTTACTTTAATGATTTTGTTTAAATTTTGTATGATTTAAAATTTTATTTAATTGCTTACTAACATGTTTATGTATGTTAGTGGTGCCAAAAAATCTTCCACCTTCATGTGGTTGGCACTATCAGTAAAGAATTTATTATTCTCAAAGCCAAGTGAAGCTAAGAGAAATTAAATATTAGAAAGGAACAAAAAATAGAAATTCTCGTTTCACCACCTATATTGTATGAGCCACCTATGTTATTCACGTGATTAGCAATGGACAACCTTACATTGACTCAGACTAGACTATTCAATGTTTTTTGTAAACAATAAGACAACAAGAAAACTGAAAGGATATGGACAAAACCAATATAGCATTTCATAGAGGTTCCCTAGGTAGAGGTGTAGAATCTAACGGAACATTTTTAGGTGCCACAGAGTCCAAGTAACCACCTGTCGAAGTTATACGGTCTTTTGGTCTCAGCGATCTTGAGGGACTACGCCTAAACAAGGTATCCTAAAAGCACGGGGAGCATAATGAACCTAAATGAGGCCTCCACTATAGTTCACCAGGCTATCTGGATGTGTTGGTGTAGACGGTTTTGTCCCACGAGCTATTGCTTGCAAAATATAGCGTCTGACAGCCTTACACTAACTCAAACTACACTATTTCATAGTTTTGCAAATAATAGGAGAACGAGAGCACTGAAAGGAGATGGAAAAAACTAGAATATTCTTTCGTATAGGTTCCCTATGTGGAAGTGTTGGATTTGACAGGACATCTCTAGGCACCACGGAGTATGAGAAATCACTTGTTGAAGATATAGCATGTTTTGGTCTCAGGGATCTTAAGGGAATGCACCCAAATGAGGTAGCCTGGAAGCACAGGGAGTGTAGGGAACCAAAACAAGGACTCCACTAACATTAACTAGACCATCTGGATGATTTGGCACAGACGGTTTGGTCCCATGAGCTACCATTTGTAAAATATAGCATCTAGAAGCCTTACACTGACATAAACTACATTATTTTACGCGTTTACAAATAATAGAATAGTGAGAAGACCGAAAGGAGATGGACAAAACTGAGATATAATTTCATAGAGGTTCCCTAGATGGAGGTGTTGTATCTAACGGGACATCTCCAGGTGCCACGGAGTTCGAGTAATCACCTGTCAAAGATATAGTGTTTTTTGGTCTTAGGGCTCTTAAGGGACTACTCCTGGACGAGGTAGCCCAGAAACACAGGGAGCGTAGGGAACAAAAACAAGGTGTTCACTAGATTTCACCAAGCCATTCAAACATGTTGGTGTAAACAGTATGGTCCAACAAGCTACCGTTTACAAAATGTAGTGTCTGGCAGCCTTACACTAACTTAAACTACACTATTTCACGTGTTTGCAAATAATAGGACAATGATAACACAAAAAGGAGATGGAAAAAATTGAGATATAATTTCATAGAGGTTTCTTAGTTGGATGTGTAGGATCTGATGGGACATCTCTAGGTGCTATGGAGTCTGAGTAATCACTCGTATAAGATATAGAATTTTTTGGTCTTACGGTTCTTAAGGGACTACCCTCGGACGAGGTATCCCAGAAGCATGGGGAACATAGGGAGCCAAAAAAAGGCCTCCAATAGTGTTCACCAGGCCATCTGGAAGTGTTGACGTAGACAGTTTGGTCCCATGAGCTATCGTTTGAAAAATATAGCATATGCTAGCCTTACACTGACTTAAACTACACTATTTTACAGATTTGCAAACAATAAGATAGTGAAAACACTGAAAGGAGATGGAAAAAAATGACATAGTCTCTCATATAGGTTCCCTAGTTTGAGGTTTAGGATCTGACGGGACATCTCTAGGTGCCACGGAGTCTGAGTAATCACACGTCGAAGATATAACATTTTTTGGTCTCAGGGCTCTTAAGGGACTACACCTGGAAAAGGTATCCCGGAAGCACTGGGAGCTTTGGCCTCAAAAATTACACCTCCCGTAATATTTACTAGGACACCCCAACATGTTGTAATAGCCGATTCGGTGCCAAGAGCTTCTGTTTGCAAAATATTGCATCAGACAACCTTACACTATTATAGCATGCAAATGAGATGGGATATAAAAATGTAGACATATTATTTTCTAGAAACTCTACAAGATGGTAGAGGAAGGTGTCATGATTCTTAATGTAAAATTTTAGGTCAAATTTAGGTCATTTGTTAAAGTTATATGAGTTTTTGAAAAACAGAATTTTGTTCAAGGTTATCCAACAAAAAAATATTATATCTTTGACAAGTGATTTCTCAGACTCCATGACACCTAGAGACATCTCATCAGATCCTACACCTCCATTTTGGGACCTTCTACAAAATACTCTCTTGGTTTTCTCCATCTCTTTTCAATTCTCCCGTTGTCCTATTGTTTGCAAGTGTGTGAAACACTACAGTTTGAGTCAGTGGAAGGTTATCAGACGTAATACTTTACAAACATAATCTCTTGGCACCAAACCGACTATGCCAACACATCGAGGTGGCTAGTTAAATGGTATGGGAGGTTTCATTTTGGAGGCCAAAGCTCCATGTGCTTCTGGGATACCTCATCTGGGCGTAGCCCCTTAAGAGCCCTGAGACCAAAAAATGTTATATCTTTGACAGGTGATTTCTCAGACTCCGTAGCACCTAGAGACATCTCATCAAATTCAAAACCTCCATGTCAGTACCCTCTAGGAAATTATCTTTCGGTTTTCTCCATCTCCATTCATTTTTCTCGTTTCCCTTATTTTTGCAAACGTGTGAAATACTATAGTTTGAGTTAGTGTAAGGCTGCTAGATGCAATACTTTGCAAATGGAATCTCTTGGCGCCAAACCGACTACGCCAATATGTTGTAGTGGCAAGGTAAATGCTAGAGGAGGTGTCTTTTTAGAGGCCAAATCTCTAGGTGCTTTTGGGCTACCTCGTCTGGGAGTAGTCCCTTAAGAGCCCTAAGACCAAAACACGCTATATCTTGGACAGGTGATTTCTCAAACTCCATGGCACCTAGAGATGTCTCCTCAGATGTGACACCTACATGTTGGGACCCTCTACAAAATCTTCTTTTGGTTTTCTCCATATCCATTTGGTTCTCTCAATGTCCTATTATTTGCAAACGTGCGACATATTGCAGTTTGAGTCAGTGTAAGGCTGTCAGACGCAATACTTTGCAAATGGAAGCTCTTTGTGCTAAACCAAATGTGTCAACACATCATGGTGGCTAGGTAAATGCTAAGGTATGTTTCATTTCAGAGGCCAAAGCTCTAGGTGCTTTTGGGCTACCTCGATCTGAGTGTAGTCCCTTAAGATCCCTAAGCCCAAAACATGTTATATCTTCAACAGGTGATTTCTCAGACTCCGTGGCACCTAGAGATGTATCGTCAAATATGATACCTCCATATTTGGACCCTCTACAAAATCATCTCACATTTTTATCTATCTCCATTCGGTTCTCTCATTGTCCTATTTTTTGCAAACACATGAAATATTATAGTTTGAGTCAGTGTAAGGCTTCCAAATGCAATGCTTTAAAAACGGAAGCTCTTGGTGCCAAACCGACTAGGAAAACATGTTGGGATGGCCAGTTAAATGCTATTGGAGGTTTTTTTTTGGAGGCCAAAGCTCTAAGTGCTTCTGGGATACCTCTTCTAGGCGTAGTCCCTTAAGAGCCCTGTGACCAAAAAATGTTATATCTTCGACAGGTGATTTTTCGAACTCCGTTGCAACCAGAGACGTCTCGTCAGATCTAACACCTCCATGTCGGGACCTGTTCTCCTCATATCCAACACCTCCATGTTGGGACCATATACAAAATCCTCTCATGGTGTTCTCCATAGTTATCTTGTTGTCCTATTATTTGAAAATGCACAAAATACTGTAGTATGAGTTAGTGTAAGGTTGTTAGTCACAATACTTTGCAAACGGAAGCTCTTGGTGCTGAATCGATTTTTCCAACACATCGGAGTGGCTAGGTAAATTCTAGGGGAGGTGTAGTTTTGGAGGAAAAATATCTAGGTGCTTCTGGGCTACCTCATCTAGGAGTTCTTGTTCAATGACTAGATTGGCTTAAGAATGAATTTGACATAGGAATGGCTAATAACACATGGGAGTTATCAATCGCCTAGTAAATCTTTCTTGTTTAGTTTTGAATAGGATTCAGCTGGCCTATGGCTTAGTGACCTTCCATTCATTGATAATTTATTCTATGATAACCCCATGGATTCTTTCAAAAGTTCCTTCAAAAAGATAGGGCTAGTCATCAAGCCTAGTGAAGGGGGGTGTGATGTGATTTACAAATAACTTGAAATGCCTACAGATTTAGAGGTGATAACATGAATTGAACTTGTTTAGTTTTGAATATGATTCAGCTAGCCTATGGCTTAGAGACCTTCCATTCATTGATAATTTATTCTATGATAACCCCATGGATTCTTTCAAAAGTTCCTTCAAAAAGATAGGGGTAGTCATCAAGCCTAGTGAAGGGTGTTATGTGATTTCCAAATAACAGAATGTCATTCCATATGGAGACATTCTCGAGCATTGGAGTAATGCATCTGGAGAGACATTCTCAAAATATAAGTTCAAATGAAAGGCATCAAATTATGATGACTCTCTTTAAAATATTTAATCTTTTAATACTTTTTGGGAATTCTTAGATCCTTCTATCCATGTTTGTTGCAAAAAACATTGTCTTAATGATGGTAATAATGATTTTATGCTCATGTTTTTTAATAGGGGAGAAGACTAAGAAGCATTGAAGAATGTAGTAGGTGCATGATAAGATAAGAACTAGTACAAAGAGACCATGAGTAAGAAGAAGCGTAGGTAAGGTAAATACACATATACACATTGATAAATTGAATGAATAATTACTCATATTAGGTAACTCTTTATATACATACATTATATAAATATTGATTTCCAAGGTTTGATGCATATTATACATTGAAAACACTAGTAAATGTACATCACCAATAAATGAAAAAATAATCCATAATGTCCTAAATATTGTCAAGTGCACATCATATTAGTTTCATGCAAAAATAATCTTAAAAATGTAAGGTCTCATACAAAAATATCGAGTTCCAAATAGTATTTTAATTTGCATAATAAATATAAAAATGCCCAAATAGGTCATATACCATCAAGTTCAAATGCCATATAGGCATACATACAATTTCACACACATAAATATACAAAAAAAATGTCATGTAAGACATATATTTCCTAATCATCAAAGTATATCCCTCTCTTGGCCTTTCTTGAAGAAGGCCCTCCCTTAGATGAACGTGGAGATCTATGATATGACTTTGGATCGTCTGAGCCCATGCTACGAGTCCTCTTCTGCTAAATACTCGTCTTTAATTGAACCTTTAAATGTAAACAATGTTTTTTTGTAAAAACTTAATTTATATTTGTTTTCAGCATGTATTTAAGACCATGCTAATGAAAGTATTTACACAAATACCCAAACTTACCGCAAGTTTTTGATCACGCTGAATCTTCATCTCATACTCAGATGAGTCATCGGTAGCTCCTAGAGTACAAACGTGGGTATGAAGATGATGAGATGGAGGATTTCATGCCTCGAAGTCAAAATGGAGGGGGTTGAATCTCCCTATATACACATAAGATCAAAAAATAAAACATTAGAATTATCCAAATTAGAACTAAGTACATGTATGTGTAATGACAATATTTTAACTAATTTAATCAATATAGAACTATTATTTTTACCCCGCCATACCTGTGAATCAAATGAACATGGATGCTACCTGTCACAGGTAACTCCTGCGTATACACAATGAATGCCATTATTAACATAATTTAATAATTATACAATGAAGGACATTATCAACATGTAATTTAACATAATATGAATTACAAGATAAATTTAATGAAAATAAATGTTGTCGGAATACCTCAGCGAGTTGTTGTGTAGACGAAATCACAGCGGCAACACCTTTCTCTACTTGTCGCAAAGATGGTGGGGTTTCTAGTTAATTCAGCATCTTTATCAAAATGTATCACGTGAGTTAGATGAATATACATATATTTGACTTCAAAAAATATATATATATATATATATATATATTTGCATGTATGTGAAAATTTTACACAATTAACATTCTAAATTACCTCTTTGAATGTATATGTACACATGGTGCTTGCCACCTGTGATTGGAATGAAGACGCCCCTCCTGTGTGCTGTAATATCAATGCATACATGTACAAATAATGTTATTTAAAAAAATTAACATATATAAGTAAATCAAGTACTGGACGATATTTTTATAACACACATTTAATAAAACATAACAAATACCTACAAAGGTGACGTCGATGAATGTAATCCAAATGTATCACTCAAAAAGGCATCTGACATATTGACATTATCGTGTGTAACCCTAGCCATCAACTCCACTGAAATCAGTATGCATGAAAGTATCATCATCCTCGAGCCCCAAACATATGCTACCACATGATGAGCAAAGATGTGTCCTCGTGCTAGTACTCCCTGAGGGAATACTATGTTTACCTTTGTGAGCATCTAGCTTAGAATATCCCTCGTATGTTGACCAAGAGTCACAGATAGCCCCTAAAGTGCATGGATTGTATCAATCTCTATTGTATTCTTCACAACTAGATGGTTAGTCTCATGGTGAGGGGGCTTATGTGTTGGGACTCTGCCCTGCTGAATAGGTGCATGTTGTGCACTAGGTCGATTCTATGTAGATCCTTTTCCTTAGCCCTGGAAAACTCAGAAATCAAAATAATTTGGGATCTCTTTAAGGATAAACTCGCAATAGAGTTTCCTCAGAAAGTATAGTGGCACCTCGTTGCTATTGCAAGGTAGAAAATCAAACACCATCCACCATCGGTCCCAAAACTTATTTTTAATCAAATTATTATTACACCAATGGATGGGAAACCATTTGCATGAAAATGAAACATGAAAATTAGTGTGCAGGTTAGTGAATAAGGTGCATATGAAGTCTTTTGTAATTTATTTTTTCTTTACATCCACATATGAGAATTTGTTGGAATAATAAACCCTATAACCCTCTCTATAAGATGTCCAATGATTAATTTTCCCCATTTCCACATCAACTTGAGCAACTAATGCCTCCAATGTGTTTATAAGAGAGGCGCAGTGGGGGTTTGTAGATTTTGAATCCCTCATTCTTTTGATTTATCCTCAATTTCAATTTTGTTTTCAACTATGTGGGTAGCTAAATCCTCTTGACTGCCTGGGTGAAGTTGAGCAACTGTGGTAGGGTTGGGATGGATGACAGTAATAGTAGGGTTTGGCTATGGTTGATTCCCTAAACCTTGAACTATAACAATAAAAAAATGTATTCAATTCAAATTCAACTCTATAATTATAAATTTTAAATACAATTTAGAGAAAATAATTGTGCCTACCTCTTCTCTGTGGTGCCATCGTCAATTTAGATTTTCCCAGTGATTCAGATACAATCATTTGAGCTTAAGATCCAGCTGAATGACAAAACACAAGAGCACAATTTAGCTCTGAAACTCACATTTGAGTGAGATATAATGATAGAGGCTTGAGATTTTTTATTTATAGCAGACATAACACATACACATTATAATGCGTACGCATTATGGTTTAGTAAATTCCAAACATAGAAAATCATAACCCGCTCACATTATAATAGAATGCGCATGCATTTTACCTTTTTTGGGTTTTTGTCCACTTTTTGTCCCCCAAACTTGGTGCACTTACCCACCAAGAAATCATGTTTCTAACATTATACATTTATTTCACCCTTTACTCCTCATACCTCTTGTGTGGATGATTCATGCCAATTAGAATTTGTTTTATTATTATTTATAAATAGGTTTTAAAAGGGACTATACCCTTGTACAGAGACACTCAAAATCCAGATGTGTTAGTTGTATCAAAACAAAGAGTGACCAAAATCAATATTTGACACTAAATCCCAACAGCAGAAAAACATTGCTCTAAGATAAGTACCAAAGCCACCATAAAACAAAAACAGAACAAAAAAGATACAACAATAAAATAGCAACTTAGTAGTTGGTTTCTGTGTGAACAAATTTCTTCTTGTTTCAAACTGGAATCCAATCATCATAATATTTCTATAAAGGATTAAAAACTTCAAGATTTTTTATCGACTGATATCTATTGTTTAAACAATGGGAAGGATGGTTTTCCATAGCCGTTATAGACACTTTTAGTTCAGTGTTTCTGGTCCTCTTACTTGCATCTCTGGATGACTCCTTATTTGCATGATCTATTATTTCTCTCAAAGGGGTTTTGGGGACCTTTTCCATCATGTCTTCCTCTTCGATATCAACATCATCATCAACATCAGTATCATCATCAACATCAAGGATGTCCTTCAAAAACCAAATGTTTTCGGAGGGCATTTTTCCATCAGTTAGCATTCTCATTTTTCCGTTTTACTATCTCACAATTAGCGGCAGAATGTCCCAAAGAGAAACATCACCTGCATCTAAAAGGTATACCTTCATAGTCCAAAGGTTGGGTACAAGTTCTATTTTGTACTTTTAGCTCAATGTTATTTGGAATATCCTTTGAAGTATCAACCTCAACAATAATTTTTGCATAGGTTATGTGTGAAATTAGAGGTTTGGGAGTCAATGTTAATGATACTTCCCACGGAATTTCCTAATGCTATTAGACACTTTTGATCCCAAAATTGAAGAGGAAGGTGGGGTAATCTAATCCAGATTGGTTTTTGGGAGAAAGATTCAGTGAGATGGTTAAATGATAGGAACCATGGTTTTAAAATAAGGTTTCTTTTCTAAAAAACCCATATTTGTTTAGCAATGATATCCTTATCAATAATGGATTCAAAAGCAACAAAAAAACTCCCTTAACATAGGGGTAGATATTTATCCTAACTTCAAGGAGTAGGATCCAATGCATGGAGATCCATGTGTGTAAGACAGGTAGACTAGGATAGATTCCAAAAAATCTACAAATCAAGGCATGATCTCAATAAAATGATTTTGTTTCAAGGAATTCATCTCCAAAAGTTACGCATGGGTTGCTATAAGTAGGCTTCATGGTTGCAAACTTTGTATTTTTCTGTAAAACCTCCCTGAATGAGCGTTGGTCCATAGCTTTCGTCGTTACAATAGGGGAGGAAGCCTTAGTGACAAGAGTTTCATAATTTTTCTTAAATCCCCCAAATGGAATTTAAGCTCCAGACGTCGCCACTACTGAAATCTAAAGAAATGGGTTTGTGAACCTCCTTTGTTCTATGCTCTATGTGTTCCCTTCATGTTTATTCCCAGATCCATGTCTACTCCTAAGATTAGACTTTGTTCTTTTATTTGTCAAGTAAACTTTTTGGGATGAGTATCTTTGGGACCTTAGATGTCTCTTCAAATATCCTTCTTGTGTTACAATATAGGGAGTTTATCTTCCTTCTATATAGCCTTCAAACATTTGTACTTCACAGAATTCCATCTCCTTTGATGGGAGTGCCCCTTTTACAATATCAGTCACTTATGATATTTCAGAGATTGTCATTGATCCACTTCCTCTTATAGATCCCCATTCTACTAGTGTGGAGGTTTTCGTGCCTCACTTGATATGGACATCCTTTTGGAGAATGATCCATATCCATACTATGAAATTTCTACTTCAATGGTGTCACCGTCAGTTCTTGACCACCTTATCATCAAACTAGTGGTGTACCTCATTTATGGACAAAATTCAAAGTTCTTCATAATACTACATTCATGTTCCTGGAGAGTGCAAACTTTTAGTTCTTCATAAGGGAAGAAACATTGTTTGATGTGGATGCACATTCTTCAGTCTATAGGATAAAGACCACGTCATTGTCAATCTTCTCAAAGATCTCACAGAGTTGCAACCTTCAGATATGGTTAACAAATTCATTACCGAACTCCTCACTAAAGCCAATTATCTTCACATGTGCTCTCATCTTGAGATGATGTTGGCTATTTCTGCACATCTACTTCTAGATTTCTTGTCCCCTCCTCATCTTATTCTTGTAGAAATATTGTTTTTTATACATGGGTACGTTAACATGAATTAGTTTTCAGGACCCATTTAACACATCCCATTATTCTAAGGGTATTCTTATACCCCCTGAACATGTTGGGACATGATGAATATGGGTGACCCATACTATGTCTTGAAGCATATAACTATCACGTGGGTAGAAAATAACAATCACCCTCCCTCTCTACATGGACAAACAATTATTCAAGTGCCCATATTCAACCTCCTCCTCCATAAGGGACCAATGTTAGTTCCTCTATACGGATTGAAGAGCTGAACCAAATCACACAGACACATCCACTTGAGCACTCAAGCTCTAACAACATGACTTTCACTTGAGAGACAGACTCGTCTCCTCAAGTCTTGTTTAGACATCCCATTAGTTTACAGTCTGATAAACTCCCACATTTGGACAAGGAATATTTGGCACATTATGCTAGAAGTGAGTAAATACTTTAAAACATAATGATTCAACCTCTAGATGGGCTATAAGGGCATAATGATGTCTTGCTTCATAATAATAATACTACCCCACCACCAACAAGAAATGCTGCTCATGAGGGGTGGTCTAATAATGAGTAATTCATAGTAGGATATCACATTCCTCAGTAGACTACAGAGGTTCAAAAACATGTGACAAAGAAAAAAACAACTCCATCAATGGGTGAAGTTATCTCAGCATTAGTGGATAAAGTCAGAGAATTGGAAATTGCCCAAAATACTCAAACATCATATACTGGGAAAGGAAAGATTCCTCCATACCAACAAAGTTATGCCCAAACACCTACTACACAGGATCCTCCAGTTTACACGAGTGCTCTGAGCCCTAGGGATTTTCTAACTAGGACAGAAATGCTGGGTATGCCCCCCCACACCACATACGTATACTTACAACAGGTACAAGTCAGAAGTGCGTTCTCAAATTCCATGTCATCTGGAAATGCAACATTCTCTACATTTTTTCCTTCAAATATGTATCAAATTATTCAACCACCTTACATGCATATGTATTCTAAGTCACCACCGGGGGTATGAACACTTACCCAAGCCCATATGGTCAACCACAGAAGATGCCTTATGCCCCTACGAATGTATACATTATACCATTTCAATAACCGATGCAACATCCACCTCCCCAACAAGGATCTTTAATGGTTGAAACATATGAAATGGGGACCTACTCTGAATACCTTAAAGATCCTCTTAACTTCTCCATATGGACTGTCATGCTCCTGAGGCCCTTGTTAGATCTTCCAAAATTCAAAGGGGAGGGTGATCCTAATGCACACATTAAATCCTACACAAATGGAATTCGAGAGCTTCTCCTATGAGATGTAGTTATCACAAAAATATTCCCTAAGACCTTATAAGGTATCACTATCAATTGATATTATAGGATACCGTAGGCTTCGATAAATTCCTTCAAGTAACTCATATCAGATTTTATCAAGGCATTTGACATGAACAATCTTCTAAGTATAAGAATCATAGAATTCCTTCATATCAAAAAAGATCACAATGAATCTAACATGGATCAGATAGAGCTCTGCAATATATTCCTTCACTCCTTTAATAGGGAAACAAAGGAAGAATTCCAAAATTTCCTGCTAAGGAGATATGAAGAAGTATTGGAGGGTGCTCTTTGAATTGATCAAGAAGCTATAGATAGTGGTCAAAATACCTATGGAAAAAATGGGAAATTGATCACTCCTAACCAAGGTAACGCCAGTTACCCCAATAACACGAACAATAATTAGGGACCAAAGGTCATCAACAAGAATTTTGGAGTTACAACTGATGGTGTCACCGATCAGGGTAAGAAGCCATATGTTGTTAGCTCTCCCAGTGCAAACACTACCAATAACAACAATAATATGAATGGAAATAACCAAAGAAATAATAACTTTTTACCTTTAGTCAATGCAGTGGAATTTAATAATCATCCTCAACAACAACAACAACTATAGAAACCCACTCAACAAATGCAGGCGCAAGCTCCTAGCCAGTACCCAAGTGGGTACTCGAACCAATTTCAAAATCAATGGAAATGTGCCCCAAACTTCAACTATAATAACCAGCAGTCAAACAACAATCATAATTTTGGACCACAACAAAGTGCAAGCCAAATTCCTTAAGATTATGATCCCAATTTATGCTCAATTTTCATAGGTTTCGAGGGCATGACGCAAGAACATGTTGATTTGTAACAAATTTCTACAACGTTTTCTAGAGGATTAAAGAAAACAATTTGTTGGCATGTTTTTGGCAAACCCAATAGTGCCAACTCAAAACACTTACACATGACCGGTATCCCCATAGAACACACCACTTCAGATCTTTAGCGATCCTCTCCCTACACACCCAAAATATGGTAGAATAGATCCCAACGGTTCAAACAAAGGAATCACAATAGGAACCAACAATCATGAAGCCTCAACTTTTTCAAACTCATAGGTAGCACATCCTTTGGATGGTTGCCAACAAAAAAATATTATGGGATTAGTAGAATTGGACACCGAACCTCAAATTACACTGCCACTAGAACCAAAGACTATTCTTCACAACCTATCCCAATCTACCTAACTATATCAGATGACATTCATGAAACACTGGGCAAGCTAGTAGGATCTTATGACTTGATCAATGACTTAACCAAAACCTTCTCTTACATTTCCTTCTTAGATTTGTTAAAGAATTACCCTACTCATAGAGCCACTTTATTAGAAGCACTAGGTCTTGGGCATTAGATTAATGTCACCCCTCCTCCAGAAGAGCAAATAAACCATATAGACTTTGATTTTTATCCTCCATGGAAGCTTGAAATAGATGTTGGATTTGTATTTGACATCAACAAGATGCCCATGGATGCTGAAATAGCTCGTAGAGGTAATATGACCTTATTTTTATAGTTTTGGATCTATAATAACTATCTAAAACGTGTGATGATTTATGATGGGGTAGTGGTCAACATAGTCCCCTACTCTTTCCTTTAAAATTAAGGTTACGGAGAAACCAATTGCTTCTCAACACAAAACACACTAAGAGGCTATGACACCCTCAAAGCAACATAAATTGGAACTATAGTGTTGTCATTCACCCTTTGACCTAAGATAGTTCTAACCAAATTTTATATTATAGATCAGGATACTATACGAATGAAAAGTGACATGAAACCTTTAACCACACTCGACTCCCCAAGGTCGTACCAGAGTAACTGATGTTGAATTTGTGTAGCTAACTATAGGAGGATCGATGACTAAGATCTGATAGTGTGGTCTCTTGGTAGCTAAGTTGGAAAAGGGTATATTTAGAGACTATGAATGGGTAACATAAATTCCCTATGGTTTTTCCAACTGAGTTGGATCTAAGTGTTGATATAGTTTGAAGTGTCCAAATTAACTAAGATGAAACTAACAATCTATACTACTATTGAAAGGAAACTAATCTAAACAAATCACAAAACTGAAATATTACAATCACAAACAACAATTTTTTTCTATTTTAAATAATTAAAATATTTCTACACTAAAACTAAACAAGCAAGATATCCCGGTTTGGTTATTCACATGTGCTGAGTGTATTGAAGCTAAACTAACTTAAAACAAGAACTTTTCCAAATGATCTATAATATGTAGACAACCTTGCACAGATATTCTCTCCTTCAAATCCACAGGGATGGGAAGAAGAGGATCCGTCACAGGGGGCTACTATGAAATATTCAAACCCTCTTGGAAATTAACTAATTACTTGCAAATGAAAGGAAAAGGATTTCTACTTTATTTGATATGATGTAATAATGATAAATTATAGCAATGAAGGAAATCAAACAACAACTCCAACCCATAATTCACAGAACAGAGGTAAATCCAGTTGTGTAGTAATTTTCCCCCTCAATTTATCCTTTCTTTCTCTATGTGTCTATATAAGTCCAAAGAATTGGGAACGTAAAGGAAGTAGCAGGAGAAGATGCTTGAGAAGTGGCAGGTTGAAGGTAGTCTCATTGCAATGTACGTGGAAGAGAGATAGCACAAGTGAACAGATCTTGGCTATGCGATTTCCAGCAGGATTTTGGTAGCAATACTATGCAAGATATACAAAAATTCTAAGGCCTTTTGCTTGAATACAAGCATTGAATATATAGGAATTGGATGGGATGTGTCTTCATGCACAAGGAATCCTTTCAGTTCCAAATAATTTGGTGAAGAGGCAGCTCAAAATAATTAAATCTATTTAAAAATAGAATAGGGAAAGAATACCAAGTAATCAAGACTAGTTTTAGGCAATTTGGTTCACAAACGCACCCTAGAAGTCAAGTTAAGTGAAACCACATGTGTTAAAATCATGCATGAAGAATTCTGGAAAAATCATGCATGAATGCCACCCTGCATAGGGTGGCAGTCACGGGACCATCACCTTTCCCGGGTGTCAATTTTAGAACCGCCACCTAGGCATGGCTGCGGTCCTGGCACTAAAGGCCAAAACATGCACAGAATGAAGTTGGAAGCTGGAAAAAAGCATGGAATAGCTAAGTAAGGATGTCTAGGCTATAAATATACACTTTGAATGGGTTTAGGAATTCAAACACCTTCAGAAAGGACATGAATCATCATTAGGGAATTTCATAACCGTTTTCCAACAATGTAGCACATTTTATTTTGGGTGCGTACGAAACATGTTGAGAGGCTATGTTAGCCTCAAAGTGACATCAATTGGAACTATAGTGTTGTCATTCATCCTTGGACCTAAGATAGTTCTAACCAAATTTTATATTATAGATCAGGAAACCAACTATAATATGATCCTCAATCATCCTTAGATTCATCGCATGAAGGAAATTCCCTCCACTTTGTTTCAGGAAGTAAGATTCCTACATTTAGGGAAGGTCTTCGTTGTGCGGGGTGACCCAAAACCCTTCGAAATACATATAGCTAATCTAAAGAAGAGGTTAGGGGTTCATTCTAATTTTTATCTTCCTACAAACCAGTTAAACAAACCTACAAGCTCAATACTAGAAGAAAATTTGGTTCCTACAACAGAACTAGAAACTATAGGTTTGATTGAAGGAGTTCCTTCCATAAAGGACAAAACTATAATTGTTGAGATAGTGTCAACAAGACTGAAAAAAAAAAATATTCAAGTTGTTGGAGAATGACCTACCCCTTCTTCTTTCATTTGATTCCATGGGTATATGACATGCCCTGGGATTCTACTCTCTCTCTGTTGATGATGTATACATGGTAGAGGTCTCAGAGGAAAGGGAGGGTAATACAAAAAATAATGCAGCTTCAATATTCCCAAATGACTATTTGACCTTGAATTACGATGGAGGAAAGTGTCACTTTGGTGTTAGGGTAGGTGTGATACTTACCAACCCTCATGGAAGGGTCATTCCTTTCACCTTTAAATTGAATTTCAAATGCACTAACAATGGAGTAGAATATGAGGATCTCCTTCTTGGTCTCATTGTATCCAAAAGGATGGTTACTTTTAATATTAGGGTACTAGGTGATTCACAACTATTTGTAAATCAAGTATCTGAAGTGTACGAGACTAGGGTTGAACATATGCATCTCTACAAGACTGTCATCCTCGTGTTAAGTAAAAAAAATTATTTCACTTCAATCAAAGATATACCCAGAGAGAAAAAATTTCTTTTTAACTCTATGTAATGTCCCCTTTTTGTAATGCCCCCTTATTAACTTTATGCTAGAAGCTTGTGGGAAGTGGCCTCGTGGTTTTAATGTCCTAGTTTGGTGTTTGGGGATCACTTTTGGACACAATGACTCAAAAAGGGAGAAAGTAATTATAGATACTTTTATATTAGTGGGCCCTCCATGGAATGAAATGTGCTAGGGTTATGGGGGCTCGTTTTCCAAGGAAAGGTATATATGGAAACAGGGAAGGAAAAAAATGATTTTTTTTGCATACTCTTAGCCTCTTCTCATGTAGCTGCTGCTGTTGCATTTCTACAGCTTGTGGAGTCAAATCCCATAGGGACCCTAGCTTAAGTGGTGAGAGACTCGTCCCTAGCTAGCAAGGCATTCTTTGATAGTGAAAGATCTACCCTAGTCTGTCATCTTGGAGCCATTTTCTAGGCCGTGCTGGAGAGATATTTCCGAAGGGTCAGAGGAAGGGTTTCAAGGATTTTTGGGGCTTTCAGGGAAGACAATCAGAGGGGCTCTAGATCCGACTCACGGAATCCATCTAGGTTAGGTGTGGCAGCACGTGGAAGGTACCTCCCTCATTTCTTGTCTCCATTCCTAGCATGGCGAGTCATAGCCTCTATTTGGGGGTTTTCCAGTCAGTCAGGACAGATCTACAGGTGGTAGTGTTATTCCCTACATCTTTCATTGTTGTTTTTTAAGACCCTTATTTTTCTCTTATGTTTAGAGGGTCATAGACCTCTGAAGTTGACTAGCTACCTAGGGCCTTCTTTACCTTGTCGGGCAACAATATATTATTCCATAAAATGTCTACATAGTTTTTATTATTATTATTGTAAGCTTCCCTTGTAATTTCATGCATTGTGGGAAAATATTTTGTGTGATATCAATTCAATATCATTCATTGTCCTAGCTAGACATTTTCATTAAAAAATAGTATTTTACCTTGTTGCAAATTTTCTATATTTTGTGCATTTTAAAGTAATATCCTACAAGGGATATTTCACTCTATAGCAACTTTTGCTTCTCTTTTTACCCCAAGTAGCAAGTTAGAAGATACTAGCTTTAAGATTTTGGTTCATGTTGAACCTTTGGTTCACAAGCTATTGACAATCCTAATTCTAGCTTATGTAGAAGCTGAGAATGAGTTTATCAACTTAGATTATGCTGAAAATGACGAAGCAATCCTAGGGTATTTGAATTCCTACACAGATTTGCATCATGCTTATCATAATATCGGCTTTTCTCTCATCCCACACTCTTCTTCTTACTTTGGAGATTCCATGATAGGCCCTTCCTCTACAAAAGGTCATGAGGTCTATGAGGTAGAAGAGGAAGGAGACTTAGAACTACCTCTGGCCCCACCTAAATTTGAAGAGGGTAATGCCTCCTTAATCAAAGTAACAATTTATATAAACATCAGGATGGAGGAGGAACCAAAAATATTGAGTTCAGGATCCTCTCTAATTCTAAAGGAGATAGAAATACACACCTAAATCCTCAAGGAGCATCAAAATGGTTTTGCATTTAGTTACAAGGAAATGACAGGAATTATGCCACACGTTGCAGTTCACAACCTCGTCACTAAGCCAGATGCTAAGCCAGTTAAACAAAAGTTGAGACCCATGAAGCCAAAGTTAGCTCTCATGGTGAAAGAAGAAGTGATGAAACTCCTATAGGTGGGGCTTATTAATCCAGTTGACTATTCACAATGGGTATCTAATATCATCCCCATTCTCAAAAAGAATGGAAAAATCCACATTTTCGAGATATCAACAAGCCTTTTCCCAAGGACAATTTTTTGTTACCATCCATTGATGTTACTATCGATGCAACTAGCTATGAGTTTTTGTCTCTCATAAATGGCTATTATGGATATAACAAAATTAAAATCTCTGAGGAGGATCAGACCAAAAATACATTTATCAGTCCTTGGGGAACATACTTTTATGTTGTCATGTCATTCGGAATTAAGAACGTTAGTTCCACATACCAACGAGTGATGACTTATATACTCCATGATATTAGCCATAAGATTTTGGAATCCTACATGGATGATCTTCTAGCTAAAACCAGAAAACTCTACGATCAGCCTGAGGTGATTCATATCATCCTCTCTCACTTAATCAAATACGGCGTAACGTTAAATCCAATCAAATGTGTATTCAGTGTAATGGAAGGCAATTTGTTGGGATACATCATATCTTCATGAGGGATTGATGTAGACCCAGCCAAAATCTTAGGCATACTGGAAATGATTGCACCATCAGGTGAGTCCAGCATCAGATATTTTCTTGGAAAACTTAGTATAATCTAAAGGTTTATCCCTGATCTAACCTTTTCTATTCAACCAATGAACAATTATTAAAAAATGATTGTTGTATTGATTAGACAAAATATTACAATAAGGCATTTGATTCAATCAAATGGTTCTTTCTAGCTCCTCCCACACTCGTGTCACCTAAGTCAAATCTCCCCTTAATTTTGTATTCATGAGCTATGGATGACTCATTATCCTGCAAGTTAGCTCAAGAGGATGATTATAAATGAGAATGTGTAGTCTATTTTATTATTCTAACATTTCTTTACTATGAGATGTGTTATGCACAGGCAGAAAAGGAATGCCTTGTCATATTATTCGCAACAAAGCACTTGAGACATTACTTCCTAAATCAAGAAACAAGGGTCATTATTTAATCGGATCATCTGCAGACATTTCTCACACAAGGGTCTTTATCTATGAAATTTGGATGCTTCAAAACTCTGATGGGCAAGTTTGATTTAATGTTTGTTAATCAGAAATCAATCAAAGGAAAAATCATTTTGGACTGGCTGGTTGATAACATTAGATGGAGGCGATCTAGTAAATCTGTACTTCCCTGATGAATGTGTGTATTTTTTTGAAACCAAGCCTCCCATTCATGCTTTCCCATAGTACACTAACATTATTAATTTCATAGTGGATCATACATATCTAGAAGGGATGACATCGTAGCAATGAAAATGGTTATGTGTTATAGCCACTAAGTACATTATCTTGGAATGGGTTCTCTATCCTAGATCCTTTGATGGAATGTTTTTAAGATGTGTTGATGAAGAAGAATCCGAGAAGATTCTTTATGAATCACATTGTGGAGTATGTGGAGGTCACTTCAGGGGCCATGCCACTACTCAAAAGATACATCGGATGGGCTACTTCTAGCCCATATTAGATTATGACGTGGTAGATTTTGTGTATAAATGCCATAAATGTCAAGAGTTATCCTTTAAGATCCACATACCGGCACAGGCTCTACAACCAATTGTAACACCATGGCCCTTTTCCACATGGGACCTTGATTTGATAGGGAAGTTCTCTCCCTCATCAACAGATGGTCATAACTTCATAATCACGGCCACAATATACTTTACTAAGTGGATAGAGACCATGCCTCTTACCACCATGCCTAAATGTGTAATAGCTAAGTTCATTTTGAACTAAATCATTTGTAGGTATGGGGTCCCACAAGTCATTATCTCTGATAATGGCACGCTTTCAAAAACAAGGAAGTACGTAAACTTTGTGAGAAGTTAAAAATAAATCACCATACATCTTCTCTCTATTATCCTCAGGACAATGGACAAGCTAAGGCTATGAACAAGACGTTAAAATCCCTTCTCCTTAAGACTTTCAAGGAGAATAAACGAGATTGGCACTTAAAGCTCTTTCCGGCCTTGTGGGCCTATCAAGTTATTGATGCATAATCACAACCCCTAAATTTTTGCAACTTGATGGGTTGAGATTGTCAGTTTGATTGCATAACATGGAACTTTTCCCAAAGTTTGAAACTTTGCAATCAGGAAAGCTCTCTGGATGAAGTTTGCTTCCTATTCCTCTGTTCTGATGCACACATACAAATTGTAGAGGATCTACTCTAAAATATAATCTAACTTTCCAAAGAGAAAGGATTAAGAAGATTGTAAGAAATTAAACCTAATCTACAAGAGGTGATACACCAAAAGGAATGTTGAACACCTACTTTTCCATTAAACACAAACCATTAAAAATGTAATACAGGCACCATGCACAGATAACCAAGATTTCAATGAGAGATCAGGAGATGTAATGAATATAAGAGAGGGTTGAAATTCATCCATAGACTTTTATTATTTCTCCACAAATTGATACAGTGCATTACAATGGCCAAGAGTGACAAATATGCATCACAATTTTGATGGGAGGTTTGAACTCCACAAATCCACTCACAGACAAGAGAAGAAGGGAGGGTGAATAGCAAAATTATCCAACCTTTAGAAAAATGCCCCTCCTTATAATATATATGAAGAATGAGAGAATGGGAGAGAAGAATTTGAATTCTTTCTCCAACCACCCTAAATTGCATTGAATCCACCTGCAATAGTGATGGGTGCCATGACAAAACCCATATCTCCATGTACTATGCCTTGTTGGGAAAGAAGGAAGCCCATACTTCATTATTGTGGGAGGTGAGAAACCTAAGACACCCTCTAAAATGGTGAACTATATTTTTCATTTAGAATAACTTAGTCCCACTCAAATTAGGACCCTATGAACTTTCCAAAAAGTCCTTTCTTGTGCAAATCCAAGGTCCCAGTCAAAAGTTATGGCCATCTGAAGGTCAGAGTGTCATTTTACAAAAAATGTGAACTACTGATCTTCCATTTTTGGAGTCTGAAAAGCATGCAACCTTTGAAATTTCATATTTTTGAAAATTTTGATTTCAGAGGTTGAGCTAATGTTCATCACTCAAAACCTGTCGAGATCTCCGAAACCTAAAACTCTGAAATTTCAAACTTTCAAAACTTTTCATTTAGAAGTTTGTGTCACTGTTTATCGCTTGGGCATGCAAAAACTTCTGAAAGTCCAAAATTTTGGACTTTCAAAATTTTAGAACTTTTCATTTCAAATTTTTTATCACTATTCATCGCTTGGGAGTGCGAAAAATTTTTGAAACCCAAAAGTTTGAAATTTTAGACTTTCATAATTTCAAAACTTTTTATTTTGGAGTTTCGGGCTTTCTGCTTTCAGACTTTTTTAGTTTGAGATTTCAAGATTTTTCTCCTTTTGGACTTTTTTAGATGAAGATTTCAGGCTTTTTCTCCTTTCATACTTTTTTTTATTTCAATATTTTTTCCTACCCATGCTCACCAAGATCTTCGAAACTCCGAACCCCAAAACCCTGAAAACCCAAAGTCTGAAATTTTAGACTTTCATGTTTCAGGATTTCAGAAAAAATTTCTCATCTTTTCCCCATGTTGCTACCGAAAATCCAAAATATAGAACCTCCAAAATTCCAAAAATTTAGACTTTTGGGGTCTTCATTTTTTCTTATCTTGACTTCGTGACTGGGTTCTACCTTCATCGATCCTGCTATGGCCGCGTTGAATTATCCTTTTACCGAATTCATCCAACTCGGCTCATCCTGTCATCTCCATATCAACCCTGAAGCTCAAATTCCACAAACCTATCTGATCCCAATATTCAAGCTCGGCCGATGAGCCACCCTTCTATTAATTTCTTATCTCCAACATCACTTCCATTTCCAAGCCCACCTACAACCTGATCTTCGAAATTGAAATGTGAGTTCGTATGGTAGAATGATTCCCTCAATTTGTCAGTGTGAAACATCATGTTTGTCTAGTTTTTCCTTAGAGACAAAATTGGATAACATGAACATCAGTAAGAACACCGATGGGGGAAACCCCCTTTCTTCGGTATTTAGCGCAAAAGTGGGTTTACCACTTGAGGTCAAAATACCTAGTCTCTGTATCTCGCTGCAAGGAATTATGGGGGAAGAAGGCTATCGAGAGGTGCAACTCTCTCCATTAGAAATCCTTGATGAAGCTAGGATCAATGTTGAACAGTGGTATAGCATTTGCACTGACTGAATGGCTTGAAAATACAACAAAAAAGTCTGCAAGTGTGAAATATATGAGGTAGATTTGGTTTTAAGACTCGACAATCGAATAGAAAAAATACTGGTGAAGGACGAAAATTTAGGCCCAGGTCATTGGGTCCATATCGAGTAATAGAAGACTATAACAATGGGGCAATTTTCCTGTGTACACTAGAGGGTGAGGAGTTTAGTGAATCTATAAACTCTTTTCACCTAAAGAGATACTACGCATGATCGATTAGCATTTCCATATGTATATTACATTTTAATCTACCAGTTCATTTCGTAAAACTTTTGATAAAGGGACTTATTCTTATAGCAATTCCTAAAAACTTATGAAAACATTGGCAAAACATTCAAATCATATCTCTTCAAATCCTCATGGTATCATCAATTATTTTTGAATCATTTCATCAATTCAAGCAAGATCAGAAAAACATTTTCCAGTAACCATACAAATTTCTGTAAACTTGGTTCTACTCAAATTTTCTTCGAGATTAGGTTTCTTTTCTTATAGTATGTTCTTGAAGCTTCATGGTGTCGCATCTATCCCATATATATCTCTTTAAAAATAAGAACATTCTAGACATTTTCCCTAGATAAATAAGACAAATGTAAATCCACATAAAATTTGTATTTTACACATTTTTTGCCCCACCAACCTTTGGTGTTGAGCTTGCGTCTCTTACTAGTGATGTAGGGTTTGGAAAGGAGAGAAGTGCCCTTACTCGCCTATGCCTTGTCCATGGTGATGAGCCCATACTTCCTACTGGTAGCATGGGGCAAGGTGTAGGGGGTGTCTTTGACAAATTTGAAAGTTAGAAATAGTTCATTCAAATGCTGTGAAATCATCAGAACAAAGTGAGTTAGATGTTCAAATTCCAAGAGAATTTAAAACCCCAAAACCAGATTTTTGTCAATCAAGTGGCCATCTACAGATCTAAGTCTAGATAAACTAGAAAGCAATTCACATTTTAAACTATGAAGAAAACTTGAGTAGAATGCAGTTGTAGGGTCTCAATTTGGTTTTGCCAAATCCTTGTCGTTCCCTCATCATTACCATTCATTAAATTTCTATAACTTGTGCCCCTTTTGTCTCTTGGTGTTGAACCCTCAAATTTTACCAGTTGCATGGAGTTAGGATTGGGGCAAGTTCATTCACTTATCATATCACTCTTTCGTTGCATCTTGCCAAAATAAAACGAATTATCAAAAATTGCTTAGAGAAACTAAAGTTCACCATTACACTGTATTTGCATTATCATGTATCAGTATTACAAAACACAAATAAAATAAATCATTTTTTTAGCATTCATATCCACTACATGCATTCTAAAAAGCATATAAAAAGAGAAGTTCTAAACATCTAGAGTACACATGTGAATTAAACCATAAATGTGAGTAAACTCTATGCAATGAATTACCAAACCAAAAAGAAGAGTCTGTATATATCATAACAAATCGATTTTGTGTACAATGTCATCACACACTAGGCATGGTCAAAACGCTCGCAATGAGCTTGAGATATACAAAAAAAAAAATGTATATAATGCTCGAAAAAATGGCAAGTAAGAAATAAAAGGCCAAATGGCCTATCAATCTCTGTGGGATCCCTGATACAGTACATGACTATGCGTTTAGGAATCCTACTGTAGCTATGAACATCAAGAATGCACTGAATGGTGGGAGTGCTTGTGGTGGCATCCATTGGCTGTGGTCTCACTACAAGAACGGACTCTGCCTTATCAATCTCTTAGTTTTCTCGTCATACGTGGAAACTTGGGTACAAAGAGAACTCATGACATCTGCTGCCTCACCATATGGGCACAAACACGTCAGTGTGTCTGTCGGATTGTTAGTGGTTGTCATGTGTCCTCATTCATCTCAGCTCGAATCTTCCTTGAAGGGGATCGAAAAGGTGTCCACGCACACTCAATGAATAAGATCTCGCCATCTCATGTGCAGTCATTGCTAGCAAAAGAAGGAAGAAGAAATGGACGAGTTATAAAGTTACAAAAAAAAACTAAAATAAATACCTAACTAACATTTCTGACTAACAAGGTCAAGGGAAGAGGATCAACATACTCGGATCTCTCATACATCCATCTAGGGTTAGTGGCTTGTACTACTGGTGGTTAGCGAGGCCTCCCCAAAACCAGAAGTGAGATGTTGTCCCATCACGGACTTGTCATCCCTCGCTTCATTGCGAGGAAGTGGTCCCTCAAAGACAAGTGTCTCCTCCTCCACAAACACCTCCTCCCACTATGCTTTCAGAACATACTGAGTATCATATCACTCAAGATCACTCTCCTCCTCTATGTGAGTTGCCCCGCCAGCCTCACCACCCGGTCCCTCATCATCACAAGTCTCCTCTCTAGTCTCATCTCATGTATACTTATTAGAGTCAGAGTCCACATCTATGGGCTCGTCTTCCTCCCCACTGTGAGTAGGTGCGGCCTCAATCCAAAGTAAGGGTGTATAAGTGGAACTAGATGCTTTTCGGGCATGAATGACTCGCTTAACCGTAATAGGCATCCCTGGAGTCACCACTATCCAACATGGATCTCCTCTAGGCCCCTTCCAGGCCTCCTTGATGGTCATGTACACGGGTGTCACTGGGGGAAGCATATCAATGTATGGAAGACCAAATTGCTGAGGAACTCAAGTAAAGGGGTGAATCTCAACATTCACCATCCTATCAAATAACTGACCAGTGGTGGCACATTCTATCACTATGGTCCCATCATGTCCCCACAAACCTAGCATATCATGGTATGGACTTTTCACCATGTCTGTTGTGGTTAAGGAAGCCATTGGCTAATGTTTCACTCTAAGAACTGATATTTTCATCCATCTAGTGGCACTAATAGCCCCTGGGTCCTGTATTGGCACTCCCCTCCCATAGGGGATGATCCACTCATATACCTAGCTCATAACCAATGTAGGGTGGCTCAAATATTATCCCTGCAACCTAACGATTCCAGTATAATTAATGAGAAGTTCTACTGAGGATATCTACCCCCTATGCGTAGATACGAAAATTATGCCTCAATTTATTTAATAATGATGGGAGCCTAGACAATATAGTGGCAATGTGTCTTCCTCCTTATCCCCTATCAATCGTGAAGCCAGAATACCCATGATGGCCTTGTGGATAGTGGGGATAGGAGCAGTGGAAATAGATTAGACCTTCATCCCCTTCTTTGAACCAAAGGAAACCATGACATCCCCCATATAGGTGGCCCACAGAGTCATCATGGCTTTATATCCTACTGTCTCAAAAGTTAACCTCCTCCCAAGTATCAGAACTCCAAGTATTTGATACACATCCTCTAGGGTGATCGTCCACTCACCCCTAGCACCCAGTAACCAGAAGGTATTCCAGACTGTGTCCCAACAAGAAAATAAGTCACATAGTATGTGATTGGTTGGAATGACATGGGGCACCCATGCAATCCTTCAAATTCCCGCCCTCTGTAGAGTGTCAATCTCATCCTGATTCAACTGATCTAAAATCCCTAGGAGCCAATCACACTCCCTCTCATGACTCTGGTAGATGTATGCATCCGTCTTCTTCTAAATCCACCAAAACACAGGAAAAAAGAGAAATTTAGTGAGACATTTCAAGAAAAAAACTCATCAAAAACATAACAAAACATTCAAAATCTAAAAAAAAATTAAGTTAGTCATGAGTTTTAAGTCATTCTGTTCAGAATCACCGCCCAGTGCAAGGTGGCGGTTTTACGACTACCGCCTTGCTCAGGGTGGCAATCCTAAACTGATTCGATGTACGGATTTGTTACCCTAAAAATGCTCAAAAACACAAAAATACAACATTCTTTGCAAAATAAACAACTACCCTATGGGCGCCCCCCTAGAGGCTAGTTTAACAGAAGAAATTTTGAAAATAATCCCCCCTACACAAAGATGTTCAACTTTTAACAGTTTAGGTTTCAAAACACACAAGTGAGAAAAACTAACCTTAGACTATGCGGGTCGATCTTCCAATCATGGAGGCATGATCACGATCTCGCAACGAATCGTTTTGGCTATACTCTCATAAAAAAATGGTCACTGTAGGTACATAGCTCAAAAATTACGAAATTGATACGAGTACAAATGAATTGGAAAATGAGTTTGTTTGATATGGTATATATATGTTGCTATAACTTCACTTTGAGTGCATCTGTTTGCAGGGTTGGAGTGCTAGTAGAGGTAAGTTCTTATCCCCACACAAATGGTAAGTCCTCTTGTCATTTTAGTTTAGAATTTATTTTTCAATATTTTATCTATCTGCACTTGAGTCTTCTCTTCGATTTACATGTAGCGGGAGTTTGGATGGCGACATTCTAACACACATGCATGTTAAGTATGGCTTCTAACTCCCCATTTCGGGAATGCCATACTCAAACTTTACGTTTTATGCCTTTTCATGGCTAGAGACACTTGTCTAAAGAGGCAATATGTACGCACCCAAAATTGCACGTGCTACATTGTCAGAAAACGGTTATCAAAGTCCCTAATGATGATTCATGTCCTTTCAGAAGGTGTTCAAGTTCCTAATCTCATTCCGCATTGTATATTTACGTAGCATAGACATGCTTTTATTTAACTTTACCACTCTTTCTTCCAGCTTCCACGCTCATTTCTGTGAATGTGTTTGGCCTCAAGTGTCAAAAATGTTGCCTTACCTAGGTAGTGGTTTTGTGACCACCACCCAGGATAGGACAACAGTTGTGCAGCATTGTCACTATACGCAGGGCGGCAGATTCTTCCAGAACTATTCATGTGTGGTTCCATAACATGCGTGGTTTTAACACACGTGTGATTTTAACACGCATGATGCTTGACTTAACTTGACTTCTAAGGAGCGTTTGTGAACCAAATTTCCCAAAAATAGTCTTGATTGCATGGTATTCCTTCCCTCTTCTATTTTTAAATAGATTTAATTAGTTTGAACTGCCTATTCACCCAATTATTTGGCACTCCAAGGATGCCTTGTGTATGAAGGCACATCCCAGCCAATTCCTATATAATCAATACTTGTATTCAAGTAAAGGGCCTGAGAGTTTTGTGTATCTTGCATATTATTGCTGCCACAATCCTGCTCGAAATTGCATAGCCAAGCTCTGTTCACTTGTGTTATCCCTCTTCCACCTGCATTACAACCAAATTGCCTTGAAGTTGTCATTGCTCAAGTGCCTTCTCCTGATACTGCCTTTGCATGCACAAATTCCTTGGACTCATATGGAATCATAGAGAAGGAAAGGATAAACTGAGGGGACAAGCACAGATACAACCAAATTTGCCAAAGCTCCTGCTTATCCAAGTTAAAACTATTTGTTTGTTTTGCTTCATTTATTCAAATTGTCAAATTCTGAATTTATTCGATACAAATCTATATCAAATAGAGTAGTGAAATCCTTTCATTTCAATTATTCAAAAAATTACAAATAGATCAAATAATTAGAAAGCTCGCTTTCAACATTACCGGGGAAGTTGTGGGGAATAATAGATTCCGAGAAGTCGTGATTTGTTCCTTACCTCTGAGGTAGGGTTAAGGTTTTTTTATTGAATTAATTAGTTATTTAGATTTAGGTTCGCATACTTGCACAAGTAGTCAGTTACATCCGGTTGATTACTTGTATTAGATTTCATTCATTAGATTAGAAGCATTATTTAAAATATTAGAAAAATAGTCCAAAAAAAATAGTCCAAAAAAAATTTCCTCTGTTAGATTAATTATCTATTTGCTTTGTTCATTTATTAACTGGAAAATACAAAAACATAGTTTAGATTTGATTTGCTTCATTAGTTGGTTTTAGTTAATTTAGATGCAACCACATTTCATATGACTATTACGAGTCCCAAAGAACCCAGATATTTTAGCTTCGAACCGGTAATACCATAACCAAAGCTTCTAGTTCCACTTGCAGACATAGATCAAGCCTTAGGTACAACATTTTCAAGACAACTAGAGATGTATAAAGAATCAACCGACAATTAGACACATTAAACATTGAAGACGATAAAGTGTTTGAGTATTGGTCGAATCAACCAAATTACAAACTACCTTGAGAAATTATATGAACATCAAAGGTCTGCAACAAGAGAAAAAATTTGGCTATGATCCATTGGTCCCATAACCAAACAGACCTGGACTGTTCACGAACATTGTTATGGGAGTCTGTCTTCTTGTCTTCGAGACCCTAACCCAATACATTGAGAAGATAGAACAAATCAACGTGCTAAACATTGCAGCTAATCAGGCTTACGATTTTTGGACCACCCCTGAAGTGTAGATTGCCTAATCTACCCTTGGGCTTATGCTCTTGATCATTCTTATGATCATAGAGGGACCACGACCAGAAAGAATTTACGGTTGCAATCCTACGGTTCCCCAACCAAATGGAACAGAAAATCAATTGGGCGTAGACACCGGATTGAGAGTGTTATTATTTCGAACCTCTACATTACCGACCTGATATCATTAGGCAATTGAACATTCTAAATGAAGAATCTCATCAAGCCCTCTCATTTTGGAACAAACTTGTTAGCTGCCCATTTAGAGCTGAACGGAATCATGCCTCTCGCTTTTAATTGTTCCATGACCTTGTCTGGACAAATTTATGAGGCCCTACTTAGTTTCCCACGAGTTACACAACCAATAGATAGGATATCTTTGGAGCTTGATATTGACCGGAGTCTCTGTGTTGCCATCCTTTCTGGTTTCTCCATTCGAGCCACCTAGGTTAGAGAGGCTTTCATCACACTTGATGAGTAGATCCCACCATTACAAGTTAGAGGCGTTGCATTGCCTTGACAACCTATCTGCATACTATCATCCATCACCATATTTGCCACCACCTAGCCATTCACATTTTCCATCCCGACTGCATCGGCACGACCTTGGGGAGTCAAGTGCAGTTGAAAGTCCTGTGTTGATCTTCTTTCGTATAGTTACCTATGAAAAAATTATATATCTTTTACTTCAAAATGTTTGATGAGATCATTCAAACATGTTTTAGAAGGCAATTCTTCCTGAAATTTGAAAAATTCCCCTTTTATGATTCTGCTCAATCATGTGTGTCAATAAAAGTGACTGCCACCGAAAATAATGATGATGAAAATGGTAAGCAACATATTGTGAGTTAAAAGGGAATTGAATAAGTCATCTTGGGATTTTAATAAGGTCTCAAATCTTCATATAACTCCTGGAATGATCATTTGAATCCTCATCGGGATTAGGGATCTTCATCTGCATTATTAGGACAATACCTTGAAATTCGGATAGTAGAGTCTCCTGAAAATACAACCCCATTTCTAGGAAGAGCCGAAGGCTCAAATGTGCAAAAGCATGAATTAATCATTTATATTCAATAAATTAATTATTAAAAAGGTAACATATATATAGCATATTAAACATACTCCTTAAACCACTCTCACTAATCTAGGATGGTTGTTCCAACAACCAAGATTATCTTCTACTAACCATCCCTAAACAATCTCACAAGCAACCTTCCTAAAATATCTCACTTAAATCCTACGTGAGTTCTTTTCACAACTCACTTAAATTTTTCATATATGCTCCACACATTAATTTCATACATAGTTATTTAATATGGAACATCCATGTTACCAATTAATTCCTAACATTCCCAACCTTAATTATAACATGGGGTGAGGAACTCTATAGAACCGCATAGTGACGGTTGGCCTTAGTCGGTCATTACCTTCATCTTCTAGGTTGTTGTAGATGTATGCTTTGCAGATTTGACTTGGTGATGCAAAATGAGAACTGTGTTACTTCTCCCCCTTCACAATGTGAAGTTGAGTGGATGTCAGCTTCTGCCGATATTGCGTCCTAATATAAATAATGGCCCCTTATAATATTTGCATGTTTAAATTTTTTTAGGAAAAACACTTATACCTCCCTTACAAATATTTTATTCCATTTTTATAATTACCTCCCCATTACAATAATTTACAAAATGTTTTCTTTTTATAAGCACCCTTTAAGCATATTTTTAATTTTTCATTAAAAATGTACCTTTTCCTTCAAATTCGTGAGCTTGTGGGCTTACATTTGCATTTATCCCAAAATTACTTTCACATATTTTTGGCCATGCCATAAAAGAGAGGTATGAGATGCCTATCGTATTTAAGAGGAGAATTGATAGTAATTCATTAAGGATTTCATGCACTATGTAGAGCCTTGGGAGTGAGAATGCCACGAGTTTTCCACCGCACCAAGGAGATTGGCCCAAACCAAGCCAACTCATCTAATTTCAATGGAGATTTTCCTTATGACAAGGTTCTACCTTGTATTTTTCTGTAGCGATCACTCTTAATATTCTTGTATTTTAATATGATCACAGATGCGAAGGACAAATTCCATTCCAAACATATGAAGGTAACAAATATTGACCGAGAACCAAAAATTCACTTAATAATTTCCTGCACATAGCCATAGAATAACGAAGAAGTAGATACACATGCATTTGAGATTTGGAGGAATTTGAGCTTCAATTACAGAAAGCCTCTTTGATGATGCTCAACTTCCTCTCCCACGTCTTATTTGCAAATTCTCTGAGTCTCGAAGCCATCCGTTGGATTCTCTTGCACTTTTTCAATTTCGATGCCTCAACAGATTCTTCATATTGCTACAGGAGGGATTCAAAGACTAATTTGATTTGTTAGGGACAAAGGATCTGATGAAGGAATTTACATAGGTACCAAACCAATAAGGAGAGTCAGATTTGTTGGGAGAGTGTTGATTCAAAACTATTTGAAGTCTTAAAGGAAGATATTAACAATTGATACAAATTAAGGAGAATTGTAACATGCATATTCAAACCTACAATTGAATCAGATAAGTCACGGGGTTGAGTTGGGGAAATTTTAAAAGAAGATACGGATTACAGACTGAAACGCCAAATCGCCAACTACTTTCAGCTAAGAGTTTTACTTTATTCTACATCTTTTTAACAATTCCATATTTTTGATTCTTAAAGGTAAGAAAGATATCACCCAGGTCTCTCACAAGACCCTCTTGAGGTGAATGCAACCAAGCTTATCTTCTACTAACCATCCCTAAACAATCTCACAAGCAACCTTCCTAAAATATCTCACTTAAATCCTACGTGAGTTCTTTTCACAACTCACTTAAATTTTTCATATATGCTCCACACATTAATTTCATACATAGTTATTTAATATGGAACATCCATGTTACCAATTAATTCCTAACATTCCCAACCTTAATTATAACATGGGGTGAGGAACTCTATAGAACCGCATAGTGACGGTTGGCCTTAGTCGGTCATTACCTTCATCTTCTAGGTTGTTGTAGATGTATGCTTTGCAGATTTGACTTGGTGATGCAAAATGAGAACTGTGTTACTTCTCCCCCTTCACAATGTGAAGTTGAGTGGATGTCAGCTTCTGCCGATATTGCGTCCTAATATAAATAATGGCCCCTTATAATATTTGCATGTTTAAATTTTTTTAGGAAAAACACTTATACCTCCCTTACAAATATTTTATTCCATTTTTATAATTACCTCCCCATTACAATAATTTACAAAATGTTTTCTTTTTATAAGCACCCTTTAAGCATATTTTTAATTTTTCATTAAAAATGTACCTTTTCCTTCAAATTCGTGAGCTTGTGGGCTTACATTTGCATTTATCCCAAAATTACTTTCACATATTTTTGGCCATGCCATAAAAGAGAGGTATGAGATGCCTATCGTATTTAAGAGGAGAATTGATAGTAATTCATTAAGGATTTCATGCACTATGTAGAGCCTTGGGAGTGAGAATGCCACGAGTTTTCCACCGCACCAAGGAGATTGGCCCAAACCAAGCCAACTCATCTAATTTCAATGGAGATTTTCCTTATGACAAGGTTCTACCTTGTATTTTTCTGTAGCGATCACTCTTAATATTCTTGTATTTTAATATGATCACAGATGCGAAGGACAAATTCCATTCCAAACATATGAAGGTAACAAATATTGACCGAGAACCAAAAATTCACTTAATAATTTCCTGCACATAGCCATAGAATAACGAAGAAGTAGATACACATGCATTTGAGATTTGGAGGAATTTGAGCTTCAATTACAGAAAGCCTCTTTGATGATGCTCAACTTCCTCTCCCACGTCTTATTTGCAAATTCTCTGAGTCTCGAAGCCATCCGTTGGATTCTCTTGCACTTTTTCAATTTCGATGCCTCAACAGATTCTTCATATTGCTACAGGAGGGATTCAAAGACTAATTTGATTTGTTATGGGTACAAAGGATCTGATTGAAGGAATTACATAGGTACCAAAACCACATAAGGAGAGTCAGATCTTGTTGGGAGAGGTTGATTCAACTATTTGAAGTCTTCAAGAAGTATAACAATTGATACAAATGGAAGGAGAATTTTACATGCATATTCAAACATACAAATATGAATCAGATAAGTCACGGTGAGTTGGGGAATTTTAAAGATACGGATACAGACTTGAAACGCCAAATCGCAACTTACTTCCAGCTAAGGTTTACTTATCTCCATCCTTTTTAACAATTCCATTATTTTGATCTCTTAACGGTAAGAAAGATATCACCTCCATGTCTCTCCAAGACCCTTGAGGTGAATGCAACCAAGCTTTAAATCCATTCCATGCCAATACGTGAGGTTAATATACCACCAATATATTTTATAATATTTTCTCCAAAAATAAACTAGAAACTAATCTATTTTATAAAAAAAAATTGGGTATGTATACTGTGAACAAGATAGAGTGAAAAAACTGCGAGTATAAGGTGAACAAGATGGAAAGGAGAGAGGAATATGCATATGGATGATGGATGGAAAATACTTGAATGTGGTTTGCACTACAAGATTTTGTCAAAATGCAAGTAGGGATGAATGAACATGAATGGAATTTGCATGTGGTCTTCATTGCATAGCCATCAATTCATTGTGCTATAAAAGACAGGAAAATGGAAAGTATAGAGTCTAGGGAAATCCTGATCTGATACCACATGAAAATGTAACCCCAACTCTAGGAAGATCCAAAGGCTCTAATGTATGAAAGCATGAATTAATAATTCATATTCAATCAATTAACTATTACAAAGGTAATATACATATATAGAGCATATTAAACATACTCCTCAAACCACTCTCACTAATCTAGGATTGGTTGTTCCAACAACCAAGATTCTCTCCTACTAACCATCCATAAACAATATCACAACCAAAATTCCTAAAATCTCTCACTTAAATCCTACGTGAGTTGTTTCCACACCTCACTTACATTATTCATAGATGTTCCACATATTAATTTCATACACACTTATTTAATATGGAGCATCCATATTAGGACTAATTCTTAACATCTCCTAAAACATTTTGCAATGTGAAGTAGACATACTTATATTTCTAATAAGTATCTGGTCACTTCAGAAATTCCCTGGCACTCCTACAATATCCAACATAAGCTCACTAGTTTTTTCACTACTTTCATTTCCCTGCAACGTGCTATAAGTAGCCTGATGTTGCATAGTTTTTTCCTAAATTTGATTCACCTTGTAGAAATTGCCTAATCTATATGTAATGATCTCATATCTCTATAACACACCTCTTTGAGGCATTATCTCTTCTTGGTTCATCTCCAGATGGTATTCATTAGGTGTAAAAGTCCTATAGAATAGGCTTTTTTGGGCCTCTGGGAGTAGTTCCTTCCAAGTGGATCAAAATGAATCCATGAATTACTTCCCACCAACTTACTTACACATGAAATACACTTTAAAAATATAGTTAGGATATCCCCCTTGACCATGATGGGGCTTATATAGTCAAAAATGGCCAGAGGGCAGGTTTACATTACCTAGTTTCAAGGATTTTTTAGTGTGGGCTTAGTTGTCATGGATTGTTTTTTCAAATTTTCATGCTAGATATTTAGCATGACAACACACATTTAAAATAACACATTAATACTTTCAACTATGTTATATTGATCAGATGACTTGTTTGAAATACACAAGGGGACAATAAATTAGTTGTGTAGAGTGGTATAGGGAGGATTTGGGTGTGTAAATTGGATAAATGAGCTATTATGAACCTAGAAGTTTCTTTTATGAAACTAGAACTAGAAAATTCCTCTATCTGAGACTGTACAACTCTACCTAGACCACAGTATAGTTTTATGCCCTTTTATATAGTTTTGGACATGTTGATAGTGCATTTTTTTAATTTCTCCTCCCATTTCCTTTCCTAGAAAGGACTATCAATATATGTTTATGGAACTCACACAACTCTATCACAACTTTTAATGACTTGCAATAAGTAAAAACCCTACATACTTACAATACCCACACAATACCCTTCATCAAATCATTAGATAACAAAAAGAGAAAATAGTGTGAAGTTAGACTACCCTTGTAGTTCATTCTTGCTTAATAAATACAAGTGTTACATGCTACGTGGAGAAAGCCTCATGTATTTCTTCTAGTGTAGGTACAAGTAGTGTATGCAATATAATCCCACTCTAATACAACCCATGTATGTTTCCTCATGCCTCTTGACACAAAAATAATGGGCTAACAATAAAGTAGAGAATGTACCCATCACAATAGTAGTGTGATGTGGTGTGCTTCAGCTATTATATAAAAATATTTTGTCCCTTGAAGACATTTAACGATGTTTGAAGTGACTTTTTCTTGCTAAGACATGGCTCTAGGAAATTTTAGTGCTTAAAAATGGAGGAAACTAGATTCTTTAACCTGATTAAGTTCTTCAGACATGATTTAGTGCCTACTCTAAATTTATATTAATAATAAATGTTAATAAGAAAAGAGAGGGTGGTGTGTGTGTGTGTGTGTCTCTCTCTCTCTCTACATAAGAAAATGTGGGGGATAATATTTCTTAAATTTTAATTTTGGTAATGACATGTATGGGATAGGTATTTTTAGTATTGTTGGAAATATTTCAAGTATAGTTTCTATGAGTTTCCCCCTTTTATATTGTATAGGAAAACATAATGTACATCTCAACACACTTGTGCGATACGAGGAATTTCCTCCACTAGGGGTATAGGTGATTTTACCTATGTTATTATGGGTGGTTAGATAATTCATGTTTATGGGGAATCATTATGGGTTGTATTCTTGGTTTTTGGTTTTGGTACCATTGTATTGTAATACTATTGTGACAGTTATGTAGTGATGTGATTACATATAGTTGAACATGCAGTAGGATATATCATAATTGGGAAGTACATTATTATATGGTAACAAGCCTGGGTTAATACAGTAATAAATATAAGTTACTATCCCGAGTAATTCCCTAAAAGGGTTTCCAAGGATAAATCTTGTATATGCATTTCTCTATTTTCTATTTATTTCAAAGCTTGTATGAAGTATTGCTTCTCTCTTACTTATTTATCAAATCAAATTCTCTTCAAATATGGTTGTCTAAGTGTTGATTTTACCTTTCATTCAAATTCAGTTCTACTTGCTAATTTTTTAAAACATGACCTTACATACTTTTTTATTATTTTTTGGTTTTAAAATGACATAATGTATAGTTACATATGTTAAGAACCCTATTTATTTTAATTCATGTATCCTTACTTTACAATTTGTATTAAATTTGCAATTAAAATAATGAAATAATCATTATTTTCATGCATATACCGAAATATATTAATCAAATAAATCTACCTACTAATTGGTCGATAGGCCTTTCTAAACTGAATTTTCTTGATAATGGTGTCTTCTATAGTCATAGTCATTATTTTTTTTTTTTTCTTTCCCTGATGGTATACCTTTTTGTATTTCCCTTATAGATTTACATATTAAAGAAACATAACTATTAATTCATGTCTCTCTGGTTCACACATTCTCAACGCCTTCCCAATTTACATTCTATCAAAAACATTTTAGTTTCCTAGAGATATTTATTTTGAAGGGATAGTTTTTATTTCCTTTCCTACATTTCAAAATCCTACTCTTTTCAATGCAATCATATAAGAATTTTTTCTCAATGAATGGAGATGAAAATAGAACTTATTTTTTTCATTAATTGCCAAAAAAAATTGAGGACATGACTCCAAGCCACGTAGACAGTAGTTTGCATTCAGGGATGGAAAAATCTTCTTCTCACTTTATATTGGATTTGAACCACAAACGTTGTCTAGTTCATCCCCATCACTGACGATGGGTTTTTTCAGGCTATTAAGGGTATGAAGAAAACATTTGAAAAAATCGTGGGAGAAGGCAACAAGATCTAAAATTGAATTCACAATTGGTAGACCATAAACATTGTACCAATAACAAAGGAAGTTGTGAGAATAGAGAAGAAAAAGGATTTAGATGATCAAATCCAAGTGTAATTTTTAACAACCACGCTTATGTAATTAGAAACATAAAATAATATATTTGATACATTGCATTTGTTTGTTTTTTTGTTAAAAACATTTGATTCTTTTGTTCTAAATCTTATATTTGGCATAAGTGAGTATTAGTGATACTAATGTTGTTCATCATTGTTATTTATTCATTTTTTATCTTTCCTCGATCAATTTTTATTTTGAAGAAATAAAAATTATTTTTTCTCAATGGGTAAGTGCACAGAGATGTGGCCCAAAATGTGATTTTAAGAAAAACATGTACACATTTTAGAAAAGTGTGTTTGTGCTCTAAATTACCATGTTTGGTCATCACTAAACCTAAAATGCGTACATGTTATAACATATACACGTTATAACACATACACATTATAATGTGTATACATTCCTCTTAGTAGTGTTGTAAATGTATATTTGGAAGCTATATATTTACTACAATAATTTTTTAAGTACTTTAAATTTATTTTAGTAAATATAAGAAATTAGGGCCACTATGCACCTTATGGAACTAGTCTCATAACTCCATAAGTCGTGATTTAGAAGATAGTTTTTCTTAATCTAATTTGGTTAGTACATAGGTATGTTTCAATATTTTAGCATTTAGCCTAAAGCCTTTAAGGTTTAAATTCTACAATTCGTATCTGTGTTGGGAAAGAATATAGTCATTGTTTAGGTTTTGGCGCCTTCTAGATTGGTTACTGACATTTGTAGGAGTTTAAGATGTGTCAAAATTATATTTTACAAACCTCATAACTCCTAAAGGTAGCAATAATCACTTGAATCTATGGACTCATAAATTTTCCCATGAGCGTGGAGTTAAAGCCCTAATTTCATCTTGGAATAATAGTAGAATCATATTATGGATGAATACCTACTTTACAAACCTATGACATGCACATTTAAGAGGACCACACTAGTAGTCCTCATAATCAACAATGTAAGGGAGTGACCTTGATTCCCATGTAGGAACATATATAATCATTTGAATTTGATAATATAGATTAGAAATAGTAAGGGTTGGACAAGAAGATGATTTATATAAGGAACCCATGATATCTTTATTTGTTCAATAGAAGAACAAGAGATAACTTTAATAGTTGGAAGCTAAAAGAGTGCATCACATCAATAGCTTTATAAATTTTAGTAAAATTCAAGGTAGGAATTGGTGGAAAATGTGTAAAAAATTTCATGCATTCGTTTCCTTTCCATGGAGAAAGAAACTCAAGCCTTTCATCAAGATTTGTGATAAGAAAATTATTTACATTCTCATCTTACTGTAGGAGGAGTAGGAAAGTTAATTCAAGTGCCACATACTTCACAAATAATCAAATCTACATCAACATGTAGAGAAATTCTTTTTTAGAGATCCTTTAATGTTTTTGTAGTTGTGAAATCACATAATTTCTACTTACATCAGCACCTTTAGGTATGTATTTATATGCACGATTCTTAAAGTGAGAAGACTAGACATTAACAACACTTATTTTACTCTTTCATTGCTTTTATCTTTCCCACACTCTTATTAGTTTCTTTCCTAGAGTGATCACTTTAATTTTGGACACTAGAAAACATGTGACCCAACTCTTTATTGACTGTTATATCTTCTCAGCATCCCATACACTACCACCCATTACAGGCAGGAGCTTCATAGGTGCTACTATCCCCTTTAGGTGCTTTTGTCCGTTTCCCTCCTTTTCTTGATTTTGAATTTCCACATCATTTGGTATCTTTTATAGAGTCTCTTTGATCACCTTGGTTCAATTTTTTAGTTGTTAGTGATGAAATTCAAACAAGGGAATCATATATATACATGACTTACTCACTAATATTAGGGGATGGGAAATTGGGAGATAATACTTACTATCTACTACTTGGAAAAGGTGCAACATTTAAATATTGCATCATCCACTACATAGGAGGGCTTATTCTAAATTCCATCTCACAAATTTATCTTGGGGGAAATATAGTTGTAGCTCGTTATCTTGGTGTGACTGAAACAAGGGAAACCTAGCTTCAAGAGATACAATTAAAATCATACACTCACAAGAACTACATAGAGTCTGTAAAGACAAAATCACACTTTTGGGTGCATTTCTGGGTCCTAATCACATACTACTATTCATATGATTCCTAAGTGAGAAAAATAGCAATTCAAATATATCTTTGGCCATTTTTTTCTATGTTTCTTATTTTCTATTTGGCCTTCTACACCCTACAGCTCAATCGATACTCAATTGTTCTATCTTTTATGACTTTGGGCACCAACACCCAGATAAGACACAAGTGCCCAAGCAACCCTGTCCTTTTAGGTACCCTGACGTCTCTTTACTTTACTTGATCCTTTTGTGAATATTATTTTCTTATGGGTCATCTTTCTAGTTGTTAATTATGAAATTCAACCAAGGGAATCATATAAATACAAATCTATGTGACCATAACAAAGGACCAAACACTAAGCATCTATTATCACCACCTAAGGTTGCATCCAAAGGAATTCTAAGAGCATCAAGGAATCCATATAGCCTTCACTCAAGGGACAAGGGATTACATTTTCTACATACACGCGTAGGAGGGGAGGTTCATTTTTCCATCCACACATCTATTTACATTTCTACATCTAGCTATAGCTCGCTATCATGCACACTTGTGCAAGGAATTCCTAGACACACATATACAAAGACTACATGGAGTTTGAAATTAAGTGCAACACTTGGTTGTACGCTTACTCAATCGTGTGACTATCGGGGTCAGTCCGACTCCCCATTTGCATCTTTATTTTTTAGGCTTTGATGTAGATTGGGGTTTTGCAAGATATCATTTATTTTGTAGGTTTTAGGATAATTCGGTGATCAACTAGTGACATATAGGTGATGAAAGGATACAACCAATGACAACCTCGTAACACAAAAAAATTCAAATTCTGACCGTTTTTACAGTCACGGGTGCTTAACAAAGGTCTTTAGTGCCAAGGTGCCCCTGACCCAATCCAGGCACCCTAGTCCATGATCACTTGGAAGTTCTAGGATTTTATGTGCCTAGTTGCAATAGTCTGCCTCTTCTGTTCATCAATATTCTAGTCCATAATACTTTGGGATCAAGTGCGAAATCAACTAAGTCTTCTACTCCCTCTCTTGTACTTACGATTTCATATTTATTTAGCATATTTCTTGTGTCCTCTTGCATCTAGCAGCTATCGTTCATAGTTTACATCTGTTACTATGTAATTACGGTTTTAAAAATTACATATTTGTTAAATCAGAGTCTGAACTGTAGTGAAACACTTGGTTACAATCACATTAGGATGACTGTTGAGGTCATTCTGACTCAATCATATCAATATGCATTAATTATTTCATCTATTATTTTTTTAAGTTTTGTGCAGGTAGTTAGGGTTTGTTTTACAGGAACATGTGTGATACAAAAACCCTACGATATATCTAAAGTGACAAAAAAAATGAAGGGAAGGAACTAAGTTCAGATCTTGAAAAGACCAGAAGTGGAGATGCTGCAAGGACACTAGCTCCAAGATCTGACACTAGAACCTGAGCGATCTTGTCCTCTCATGGGTGCTCCTGTCTGAAGAAGACTCAAATCCTAGTTTCTCTAATAAATCTTACATAGTCCATATCCATCCTATTCTATCTAATTTCCAGCCCAAAATCATCTTATATCTCCTGATATAAACAAAGTCACTCTTTTTTTTCACACTTCTTTGTTTTTTGCATGTTAGATACTGCTTGTTAAGGTGTTATATTCATTTTATCTTAGTCCTCTGATAATATGCAATATTTTATTAAATCAATTTTTGCCAAGAAACCATTGAAATAAATGCATATATGGCCAAAAAACCATTGGAATAATTTCATGCATTGCAAAAAGGAATTCGGTGAAAGTGGTAAGAGGGAGATGGTAAATGAGAGTGTACCAAAAAATTATCATCATTAGTTTCAAGAAGAGTAAAATAAAAGCCGCATGGGAACTTTTTCTTCATAAAAAGATAAGAAAAACTTAGTTATGAATGAGAACATAGGATATTGGACCTATGATCATGAAAAATTGAAGAAAATTATGGATTTTATATTTGTATAATCAATAATGAATGGGTACATCAACAAATGAATTAGAATTTCATGTTAAGAATGTACAATTTAGTTACAGAAAAAGAAGAATGGAGAAGTTCAATGTATACTAGAAATGGAACAAAGACACAAACAACATCTTAAAGAAATTAAAATATTCCAGAAGAAAGAATATCTTAATTGATTGAACTAATCTATTAATTGGCTCAATCAATGATGAATTTTGGGCCAATTTTATCCTTAATGACCTAATTGTGAAAATACGATGTTATTTAGGGTTTAATTTTCTCCAATTTCATCATTAATTGAGCCAATTATTGGGTTTCATAAATTGAAGATGTGATTTGGGCCAACTTTAACATCATTAACATGTTTATGACTATATATGATGTAATTTGGGGCTTACTTGTCCCTATTTACATTAATAAGTCTTCCTATTAGTTAGTTGATTCAATTAGAGAGCTAATTTGGACCAATTAGATGATGACACCCGGGATGACAAGGCAATATTCTTTATTAGAAAACCTGATAATAGATTCCTAAGACTGGGTTATTATAAATATTTTAAATTTTTCAAGGCATAGTCTTTCAATCTTTAATATTCATTCACTTGAATCTTAATTACTAAATGTAGATCAAAATACAAACTTCAATGATGATCAATATTGGAGGAAACAAGAACATCACAAGTTCAATCATACATTAGATCCTTAACTGTGAAATGGGAGTTTATCAAGGGATTTAACTAATCCCATCCTACATGAGGCTTATCCAAATACCTTCAACCTTTATTTAGATTAGGAAACCTCTCATTCACCTTCCTCTCATCAAACAATGGATTGGATTGAAATAAGGGTTATGAGAAAATTGTAATCAGAGTGTGATAGCCTTAGTAAAAAGTATAAGGTTATTCCTATTTGAATTTATCCTCCTAGGAACATGGTTATATTGATTTCATTCCACTCTTCACACTAATATAGTGACTTATATGATGTTCTACTCGTATACTCCTAGCTAATAGTGATTTCACTCAATTCAACCCAAACAAGGTCTTCCACATGACTGTACATGATGACAAAGATATCATGTAAGTAGAATTTTACACACATATAATAACCTTAGTTTCATTGTTCCTCTCTACTTTAAAGGCTTAGAAACCATTATTTTCATACTCATGCCCTTTATATAGGGGAACATTCAAAACTTCTAATAATAAAATTATGGGACTAAGCCTTATGATAGGAAAAATATTTATTATAGGGTTTTATCTAAAAATTAGATTCTTTGAGGATTCTAAATGAATGTATACATGATTTAAACATTCCTAAACATCATCCACACATGTACATATCCATAACATGAGTAAGGATGTTAATGTGATTCCAATTACAATATTAAAACTTTGACTATTCTCATGAAACAAATACAGAGTTAGGTAAATTACTAGGATGAGATGAGTTTTTATAAACCTTGGAACTATGCAAAAATTTCATTCCATTGTTAAGATACCATTAGTGAATCATGAACAACACCATTTTTTTCTTCTTTTTATACTATTACAAACTTGAATACAAATCTTGAAAACCTTTGTTTTCCATTTCCCACTCTGTTATAAACTCTTTTTCTTCGAATGAAAATCCCAATGAGAGTGAACAACAAGGATCTAAATAATCCCGTGAACATCAAGATTGTTACACTCCAACGGAAATGTAAATGTGCTCCAAGTAATCAACAAGAATTAACCATAAGCCAAAGATCATGCATAAGAAAAAATATGTCGACTCGTTCTCATAGATCAAAAGGAGAGGTACAAGTAAGATTTATGTGTAACTCTTATGCCTGGACATGTCATGCTTCCATGATGGAGTGAGGACTTACAATGCTAGGAATAACATGTAACTCCCATATGACTATGACGTGTATGACAAATTCTATGACAAAATCTGTCATATGTCATATAACTCCCTAAAAGACATATGACTCACCTAAGTGAGACGACTCACCATACGTGAGGTGGAAAATTTCCAATAAATAAATAAAAGGAAAAATTAATACCTCACACCAACAATCCCCCCATCCTTTCTCCATTTTCATTCAAATTTAGTTAGATCAAAACAAACACAACTTAGGTTTCTCAACCCAACGTGGTTACCAGGTTGGGTTGCACAATTATTTACAAGGTGAATAAGGTGATCTTCATTCCATAATGTGCAACTAAGTTTCCATTCTATTTCCATGAAGGATCAAGATCAATCAAGGAGAGAAGACTAAGGGAAAAAACCTATTAGACAAACTAGGAATTCAAATTTTCAAAATATTAGGTTTTAGTACGAAAATGGGTTTGAAATGCTAGGATATAAGGATATAAAAATAAACAACAAGGATAAAATACTTTATTGACCCAAAATGAGGTCTAAGACATCAACACACCACAATTTCTCTATATACTTCTTGATTTCCCTTGAATCATTTGAGCCCTACAAACTTTAACTTTGTGACTATATAATGGGCCCAATTATATCAAACATTCCACATTTGATTGATTGGTTCAAGGAGAGAGAGAGGTAATTTATCCTATTTGACTCATATGAACTTAATTCTAATGATGTGATGAGATTTAGGGATTAGTTCGTATCAATAACATCATGCACATTAAATCAATTATGACTATATGATGTGTTTTAAGGTTTCTTGGATCATAATTACATCATTAACTGAAATAATTAGTTATATGGATGAAGAGAGAAATCACCCAGAGGTACATGGTAGTTTGTAATAATTTTACTCTAAGGAAGGAGGTTTCCATGAAGGAGGTGGTGGTTACCATATACCAAGAGAACACTTGATATTACACAAAGTAATAGGATTAGGTGGTAGAGAAAAGAAAATAGAAGGGATAGAATATTGTGCAACTAAAGAAGAAAGAGTGTGTAGAAGGATTCCCAACCTAAGGACTACAGTGAACAAAATATTACCATGGTACACAACTAAGTGCACAAAATAGGATACCCTAATGGAAAGGTGGGAGAGCACAAAGAATTCTGCAAGTAAATAAGACTCTAGGCCGAGGAGTGCAAAGAAAAAGGAACATATTAAAATGTGAGAGAGAAGAAGCCACTTGAGAGTGGCTATGTCATTGTAGGACATTAGAGATGAGTAGAGAGAATAACCAGTATAGGATATGTCCCTAGGAAGAACACCAAGAGTTTGTAAAATATATATAAAGGAGTTCCAAGCTCCATAGAGAACAATTGCATATAGATAGGTCATAAAGGCCATTAAATGAATCAGAAGATATCATTGAGTTTCATTCCACTGTGTTAACTCTACAAAATTTGTTAGTTGGTCACCACCTGTTGTGCCATCATTAGTAAAATTTTCCAAATAAAGATCCAATTTAGGCCAATTTGAGACCCTAATCATAGTTGTGACTATGTTATGTGAATTTTGACTCAATTGGCCCCCCTACTTATATCATGTATTGCATAGTTAGTTGATTGGTTCAATAAGAGAAGAAATATTGATTAAACTGAGCCATGTGAAACTAATTAGAACTTTACGATGTGATTTTTTACTTCATCTAGGGCTAATTACAACTCTAGACACGAATCAAACAATCAATTCGATTGAAGTTGAAGATGCAATTTGTGATGCAGGAGCATCACGAGGGAATTAGATTTCTTACATTTATTTTTTACAATTTTAGTTAACTATGGGAACACACAAGGATTTTGATAAGGATAATGGAGAAATGAAGGTACAACACAAAATATGGGTGATGATGATTATTACATAAGGCTTTCATAGTTTCTTTATGCAATAGTTCAATTGTATAATGTATGTTGATTGCACAAGGAAAAGAGAACAATGTGTGCACGAAGTTGTAAGTGTAATGCAAAGTGTTTTACATTATGGTGTTTTGTGTAATGTTTACACAAGTTCATGGTACAATCATGTGGGTTGTGTATAGATCCTTGGGCCAGTGCCTGACCAACACATAATAATAGTGGACATACAACATGATTTGTTGAAAACACATGTAAGAGGAGCAAGCTAAAGATTCATGAAGAGAAACCACCCACTCACTTCCAATATAGAATATATAAAACCTAAGAAAACATAAAATGAGTCAATTCCACCATATGAGGGGATAAAGTGGTGAAGAGTAGAGAGACGATTTGAGTTGTGTTGAAAAAGTGAAACTTTTCAAGGGTCCTGTAGAAACACCATTGTAATAACTTTAGGATTTTAGTTGATTTTTATAACAATCCCAATAGTGGGAGTAATATTTATATATGTTGTCAAGGATTTTTAAATCTATAAAAATGTGTATGTGTTTTGATTTATTGTGTATTACAAGGCATTTTATGTGTCCATATATTTCAACCATATGTTGATATCTTTAAGAGTTGTGAGGTTTGTAAAATATAATTTTGACACATCTAAAACTCCTGTACATATGTTAGTAACTACATCTAAAATGCCCCAAAACCTGTCAAAATGACCATATGCTTTCCAAAAACAAATATTAATTGTACAATTTATATTGTAAAATCTTTAGGTTGAACGCTGAAATCTTGAAAAATACTTGTGTAACTAACTAGATTTGATTATGAAAAACTATCTTCTAAACCATAACTCATGGAGCTATGAGACTAGTTCCATAAGGTGCAGAGTGACCCTAATATCTTATGTTTACTAAAATAAATTTAAATGATAAGTTTTTTCATATATTATTCTTTATACTTTATTGTGATACTTTATTAAGATAATAAATTATATATTTTTCTTTATACATTATTATTATAATTTATTTTCTTAATAAATTACAAAGCATATTATATGAAAAAACCTATACTTAAAAATAATATTAGAAAATATATAACTTCCAAATACAAATCTACAACACTACTAAAATGAATGTGTATGTATTATAGTGCATATGTTTTATAACACATACACGTTCCTTGATTTATGTACCCAAAGAAAGTGTTACTAGGCTCGAAAATGCTTTGGTTTCTTGATTCTAAGTGGTGCAACTATTACAACATAACAACATATGTGTTTTTGGTTGAAAATTCATAAATTCATCTTCTACCATGATAAATCCTACAAACATGATCAAGATCTTTCTTTAAAATATGCCTACAACATAAAACAAACTATCCACTTTCTAAATATATAAAAAAATTATTTTTGTTTACTATTACAAGGTTTCCGTTTATATTTATTTCAAAATATGTATTTATGCCTCTATTTTTAGTGATTATAAATGTCTATATTTTGTCATGTATCTTTTTGTTTCACTCCTCCAAATTGAGAAAATATTATACAGTCCCAAACTAGGACTGATTCTATATGCATGCCAAAGGATCTAGGATAATTGATTTAACATAATTAAATATTTATCAAAGGATTGAGATCAAACAATATCTATTATGCAAAAAGATAAACAAGTGTAAGAAAAGGTGATATGAGATTAAATTAGCTTGTATCTGGAGATATGGGTTGATTCTAGGATGGAAATTGAGTGGAACAAGCTAGATCTGGACCGAGTATACTTCATTTGGAAAACTAGAATTTGAAACTCCTACGTACAAAACCACCCAGATAAGGACATGACTGCTTGGGTGCTAGTGTCCGAACGGGGAGCTAGTGCCTTGGAAAATTCTCTGTTTATGATATTTTCAAGGTCTAAAATTATCTTCTTCCTTTCACTCTTTATTTCTCTAGCTTCACTTTAGGGTTTCATTATCGCACCTGAACTTGCAAAAAAAATCTTAACTACTTGCAAAAGGCTCATGAAAACATTAGATAAAACAAATAATGCATATGCTTGAGTTGGAATGACCTCGGTGTTCACTCCAGTGTGATTTTCATCAAATGCTAAAATACATTTTAGAATCTATGTAGTTCTTGTGTATGTGTGTGATAGAATTGTGTCCCTTGAAACTATGTTTCCCTTGTGTTATTCGCATGAAGATAGCGGGATACAAAAACTTTACCCTTGAGATGAATGTGTTAGTTGGAATTCAAAAATAGCCCCTCCTATGTAGTGAATAATGCAACCCAAAATGTAGTCCTTGAATGTTACTCAAATTCCTAAGTAGTAGATATGAAGTAATAGCTGAATTTCCCAACCCCTAATAATAATGAGTAAGTCATGTGTGTATATATATATATATGATTCCCTTTTTTGAATTTCATCATTAATAACTAAAGAGGCTGACCCAAAGTGGTATGCAATAATTTTAGAAAATAATAAAGTGATTTGGCATTTCAAATTTGAGAAAAGGAGGGAAAAGGACAAAAGCGCCCAAAGGGGACAATAGCTCATGGAATCTTGTCCCTAATGGGCGGTACTATCTAGGATACTCAAAGGACATAATGAAAAATACAGAATTGGGTCTCATGTTGTCCAATGTCCAAAAGAAAAATACGCATTCAAGAAAATCAAATGATAAGAGTATAAAAAGGATAAAGTAATGTAAATAATCATCTATTTTTCTTGCTTAAGAATCATGCATATAATGTTATACTTAGATGCAAGATGTAAATATAAAGTACATGATTTTGTGTCTACATTTCCCCCCACTTTATGCTAGTGAGTGAATAGTTGGTAGCATAAAGTAGATAAAAAAGAGAGTACCTTATGGAGAGCCAAAGGAGGTTATAGCCAATAACGTGCCAAATGAAGATTGTAACTGATGTCGTGCCCAATAGATATTATAGATTATGTATGGTAGAATCTAAGAGAGGATAAGGATCTTAGGGGTGACCTTGTGTGCATAGTGGAAATGATGCCTACATTTATCCCTTGAATATTTCCTTTTCCTGAGCACCTTGTGTTTGAAATTGCTTCTTCATCCAATTGTGTATTTTCCTTTTATCAGAGTAAGGTCAAACGTACAAAATAAGATAAGTGTAGTCAATGCTCATAAAAACTGAAATTGAACTTTAACTTAGTAAATGTGAAAACAGAAATGTGTATTAAAAAAAGAGTGAATCAAGGATAGAATACACCTGAATGTTGTGAGAGAAAAGATAGAATTGTTCTTGTATGTTTATTGGCTTGGAGATGGCTAGAAGAGTACTGAGGATTTAGGTGTCTTTTCACCAAAATAATAATTTACGCATTCTAGTACCAAGGTAAGAGTATTAGGAGAGCTATAGGATTTTCCCTCCAACCATTGATGCTTCTTTACAAATAAGTGCCACTGTAGATGGTCATAGAACCCATAGAATCTTTTCATGAATGACACATTGTTCCAGGAATATCTATGTATTGTATGTGCCCTAGGTGTCATTCCTTATTTGATATCAAGAAAATAACTTTCCTAAAGCATGAAACTTTCCATTGATATTGTTCATGTTGTACCTGATAGTAACATGTAACTAAGTATGTATTATTAGAAATTTTAAAATCATGTCATTAGAAACTTGTTGAGCCTATAATGTATTTATTTATACCCCTAGTACAAAACCACCAAGGTGGGACACTAGTGCCCACTATTCCTATTTGTACTGGGAACTTTTATCCCTATTGTGTTTTTGGTCCAAGTCTGATTCTAAACCAAATTTTAGCTATTTTTTATTTTAATTCTAATTTGTAACAACGTGTGTTGGGTTTTTGAATTAATGAGAGGGTGAAATAATCACCCGATGATTGCCCCTACTCATTTGGGTTGCCTGATATGAACCAATGCGAGCGCACCCTAGAAGAGGAAATATGAAATTGTTGTGCACATTTGAAATAGAACACGTGTAGGGGGAATAGGAAATGTGCATAGTAACAACCATGAAACATACAAGATAATGAGAAAATCTATAAAAAAAAAAAGTGTTAGTCACAAACATGCATGTCATGATGTAATAGAAACTAGTCAAAATATGCAGTAACATAGAAAAAGACAACGAGTAGTTCGTTGAATACATGGGACACCACTCAGGATGTCATAAGACACTCGAATCCTTTGAGGAAATAAAAACAATCAAGCAACAAACATAGGGAAAATCCTACAAACAACGTGAAATAAGACACAAACAAAGGAGATAAGACATAAGAAATTTAGGTAACCATGACTAGAAGTAGGCATGTAGGAAAAATGCTATATATGATGCACCCGTTAGCATGTTAGAAAATACTAATAGTATGCCAAGATGCATATAACTGCAACTAGGAATGAAAGTAGTAGATATTGCAATTATAGAACTTAAATGTAGAGAAGTAGGATAGGTAGATGCCCCCAGGAGCCTTAGTGGAAATGGTAGAGAATAATTTCAAGAATAGTGCATCGTGTGAAAACCTATAGATGGCCTGGATTCACCTAAAATTTCCATGTGAAGTGTATGTTTGTATGAAAAAAGGATGATTTAATAAAATTAAACCTAAGATAAGTAAACTATTGATTAAATAAATCTAAAAAATTCAAGCAAGATCATGTAAAGGAAATGCAAGCAAGAGTGATAGATAGGGTTTGGAGAACAAGTTAGCTTGTAACCATAGGTTTGGACTGATGAACAAACCAGAAAGGTAAATGTTAGATTGTATTAGCTTTGTGTATGATTCTAGAAAGTGACAATCTCAAGGATAGGAGCGCCAAGAAGAGGACACGCTTTCCTAGGGGCTAGCATATTTTCTGGGAACTAGTGTCTATGGAAGTGCTCAGAATCTGGTTAATTCTTTATCACTTAGTATCATCCTTTATTCATGGTGTGTCGTATCATAGTTGTTGTGTTGAACCTCTAACCTACAAAAAAAAACTTAGGTACTTGCCTAATACTCAAGAACACATTAGATAAATAAAATAATGCAAATTATTGAGTCAAACTAACCTCAATGGTCACCCCACTGTGGATTTTACTAAGTGTTGCACTACATTTCAGACTCTATGTAGTTCTTTTCATTGATCAAGAAAAAAAAATTCACCATGAAGGCTAAAAAAGAAGGTCCTTATATTGCATAACATTTTATTCATGAATTATCCAAGGGCCTCAACTTCTGAAAAAGAAGGTCATATAAAAAAATAGTACTCTTCAATATCTATATACTTACCATTGACACCAAATAAGGCATTAGTAGAAGAGCCCACTTCTTTTTCCATGGTTAAATGATAATCCAAGGACATTTTTTACATCCTAGTCATCAATCACTCATTCTAATTCACTACATAAACAACCAACCCAAATTAGCAGACACTAAAAAATGTAGAAGACAATCCGAAAACCTCATAAAATCTTGTAAAATATCAGTGAGAATTTATAGGGAATGCATTTGACTCTGCCCCTACAACAGAATGAAGGGGTAGAGTAAGAGATTCTCGTAGGCCCTCAACTGCTAAAAAATAAGGTCATATAAAAAATAGTACTCTTCAATATATGTATACTTACCATTGAAGCCAAATAATGCATGAGTAGAAGAGCCCACTTATTTCTCTCTAGTGAAATGATAATCCAGGGACATTTATTGCATCCTAGTCACCAAGCGAATTCACTGCATAAACCACCAACCCAAATTAGCAGACACTCCAAATTACAGAAGCCAATCCGAAAACCTCATAAAATCTTGTAAAAATCTAGACTAATATAAGAAAATTCATTCGATATTGAATGCAGAAGAAGGCACTTATCGACATTCAAAGTAAAAACCAACCCATGAAAATAGACACCCTGACCCAAAGCTTCACAATCGAATTATCAGGCATCACCACATCTAATTAAAATCCAGAATAAAATAAGAAAAGTCATTCAAAATTGGGTGTAGAAGTAAGAATTTTCTCATATTAACTAAAAAATCCCAACACCCCTAAAAAAATACCCTAAACTTCACAATCCAATCAAAGACATCATCATGTTTTATTAGAGTCCCTTTATCTCAAACCCATATTGAAGATGCATTCATCAGTCGTATTTAGGCTTGAGGCATCATTGATCTTCCTTAGAAGTTTTACATTGTTCACATCGCCTCACCACAATTACGATAAGGTTACATCTCATTTCTAGAAAAATGTAATCTAAGTGTCTATATTGTGACGTTACACTGCCCAACATTTTTAGAGCCCTCTATGTGTGGGAATGCGTATATTTGACATGGTTTTATTTCAAACATTAGCTCGATATTGAACATAATGAAGTGATTACTTTGATTTTCGATCAAGAAAAGGAAATGTTACCTTTAGTGATTGATACTAGGATTACTCACTTTACCACAAAGCTTAGTTAATGTATCCTAGTAGTATTGTTGTGTATCTTCACATGCGTAGGACCTCCATCTTAGTATTTTATGGTTTGGGTCTTTCTTGTCTATAAACTCGCCGTAAGTATCCTTTGATTGGAGATCATTTTAACCCTTTCCTAATACTTACACCAGTTGGGTTAAGCCTTTCAAAACTTGACAATTAAGTATTGACATTGTCGTTGAACTTCCATATAGCACCCTGAAATATCACATGAAATTATGTATTCATTAGCATTTTCCAGGGTAAGAAAAGGTTCTACATGAATGTGCATACCCCTTCTATCTAGGCACCTCAATGATTGTGTGTTCTACGAAGACAATTGACAAGTTACCCCAACTCTACGCAAGAAGGGGTCCTGTAGATTTGACTCAATCACAGTTGTGGTCCTCCCAAAAACCTCTACAGTAACTCATAACCCAACCCTTGAACAGATGCCTTGACTGCATACAGTTATCAGTCGCCCTAATGAAATTTTCTGCCTAAACTTACAGAACTTCCGTGCTGACTCAAAATTCACTTAATCAAATGTCTCAGAGGTCATACTCTTGAGTCTTGGTCACTCCCCGTGTTCTCTGGACAGGACCCCTTCTATCTGTCAACCTAAAATGATAAATTCAAAACTCCATCGAAAATATCTCTGACTCAAATTTCCTCTAATCAATCATCCAAATACGATCTTAAATCCCGTCATAATCTACTGACTACCATGTCGTGATCATATTTTTTTATTGGCACTATATCATCTTATAGGGGTAACGCCTTCATGCCCTAATTCTTCCACTCGTAATATGTGCTCAATTGATATATCTCACTATCGTAACATTACTATGAGAACGTCTTCTTCTATTAAATTATAGACAAAATCCAATAAAAAGTCCTCTTAGTAAGGCCCTTGGGTCATTTTGACCATTTCTTATGTTATATTCATCTATCTTCTAAAGATCAATGGTTTTGTCCACGTGTGAAGACATTTACAAGAAAACCATGATGTGAGAACAATATATTTTTGCCATACAGGGCTATCTAATTCATTGGTCCAGATAAGCTAAGAGTTAGAACCTTTCCCTCATCTACATCATCCAGACGTCTTCTAGGATCTAGGCACACTAGGTATAGCCACTTTCACTCGGAGGATCAACCTGGATCATCCCGTGATAGAAGAAAGCTAAGGGAGCGCAGCTCATCTAAAGGCAGATTGAGTAGCCAGCCATCCTGGTCGTGCATCTAAATGCTAAGAAAAACCTTCATTCTATATATTCTCTAGAGAAATAGAATGTGTCATTGAGTCCAATTATGCATTGCCATTAGGATATTATTATTTGATAGAATTATTATTATATGGTTTGTTAACCATATTTTTCATATTTGGTCTAATACGGGTTATATTGTTACATGGTTGTGGGCAATTATTTGTTTGATTTATTCATACTATCCCAAATGTTTAAATTTTTTTGGAAGCTTATAGAAAATTAGTGGGTTTTTATTCAGTTTGAAACATCTAGTGGTCAACATTCATTTATGAAGGTTTGTCATATCTATATGTCCAATATGTGATAAATAGTTGCAGCACCTCTTTTGTAAATTGATTTGGTTGATCTAATAAAATACTACAGACTGTTCATACCTTGTTTTACCATAATGGTGCCAGACCTAGGAATCTGAACCATTTGAAGCAAAAAATGGTTAGAGAGAGGTTGCAGTAGGAAGAGAAGTGTCACTTGGAGCAAGAATTTTCTTTTTGAGAGATCCGAGTGCATAAATGCCTCCAGCATACTTCCAGACGATCCCTGCATCCCCAATTTTAACCCCCTCTTAAAAGATACATAGATTTGTTTGGAGATGCATGAATTTTATTTAGTTTTTGCACTAAGGTGCACCCTGCACCAAGAAATCATTTGCTGCATATATATAAGAAAATTAAGTCACATTAGTAGTAAATCCCCATGTAGGGGTAAATTAGTAAAACTCTGAATATCTAGCTAAACCATTTTTTTCTCTGCTACATTTATGGAGACCTCTGGATTTGTTTAGGACCCTAACGCTATCTTTGGTTAGACACTGAGTTCATCCTTGTATTAGTAAAAGGTCAAGCCACGAGATCCTGTTCGAGCCAAATAACGTGAGTCTTAATTTATGCATGAGTTGTGGTAAAACATTGCAAACCGGGTTGAGCTTGTAAATCGACTGATTTTGGATTTAGATATTACACAAATTACCGAGCCAAGTTAGTTGTATTAAAAATTGGATCTCGCTCCACTTTTAAGTGAGTACTAATATCCCTGTGCATCACATCACCATAATCAAATTATTGGATCAAACAATACATGTGTTAGGCAAATTGTAGTATCATACAACAGAGGCACAAAGCCCTCGCATATCGAGCTCAGGTAATGAACCTATTTCAGCTAAGCCATCGATTGGAATTTTGTATTGGTGTATGGTTTTCATTCAACCATGTTTGTCAAATCTCTTGCACACAAGACTCCATCGTTACCTGCAATCTCCAACAGAAAATAGTTTGAACTATGGCTGAGCTATCCTGGCATGAACCATGGCCAAGTGCTTATGTCCAAACAACATTATTGTTGCACCTGTGTAACATTCATATTTGTCAGCATATGGTGGAATTCCTATAAACAAGGGTGCATCCACATGCATCCTGGGTAAGTTGCACCAAGATTGGGGGACAAATTATTCTAGGACATCAAATCCCCTGAATTTTACATTAAAAACAACAAAACATCAAATTGAAGTCTTCTGACAAGGACTTGGAGACCAGGTTGCCGAGGAAGTAAAAACTATGTGGATAATAAATGGTACCATTGCATAGGGGAGACTATTAGATTTGTATAAATACTGATTCCCAGAAGTGAATAGAAGTCCCATAACCTATCATCTGTTATAATTTTTTACTAATAGTAGGTCTGTAAGAGCAACTTTGTTCCTGTGAATGCCTTATGTGCTACGTTTAAGCACCTGTAAAATTTGCTTCCTTGCACTTATCAGAATGTGATAAAACTTATATCTTTTTCCCAACTAGTGGTTTTGTCTCTAATATTATAGAAGCATGTACTCAAAAAAAAAATTATTTGATTTCAATATTTTTTGATGAAGTTATGGTGGGCTATAACGGAAAGTGTCTCTGTTTTCAATTATGTTTTCATACCAGCTGGTTCACGGAAAAAAATCATAAAAAATAAAATATTGAGCTCAAAAAAATACAAAATAAAATTAATCCCAAGATCAGATAGTGGCATATAACTTATCACTAAAGTTAAACGAAATGATCATATCAAGCTCCTTTGGTCATCCAAATTGGTGTTTTTTTTTGTACAAACGTTGAGCTATAATCTTATCCAGCCGATTTTTTACAATACAACAAGTTGTGTTTACCAAGTCATTGAATTTTGAGTGTTTAATAGGAGAGTAATCTTGTCCGATCTTGTTAGCACATGTGGATCGAGCTACATCCTTAATCCAAACCGAGAACTCTACCAAGCCTATGATTCATATATATATAATTTTGTCTAATTTTGAGTTGTTATGTATTGCATTCAATGAATCCCTGCACAACCGTGGGCTGAGCTATTTTGTTGTTATTTGCACAAATATGATGTCCACGGAAATGCATTGCCCTATATTTGTCCATCAACTTCAAAAGCGACTTACCCTCCTACATACAACAGCGTGTAGAACATAATCAATATGCAGAGAAAAAAACATAGTCATGAAATTAAGCCATGAATAAACAACGGCGTCTGGATTAATGCAATAAGGCATGAAAAAGTGTTGGAGATCTGATTTTTCCAGTCTAAAAACCCTAAACGACTCCTCTAAGCATGCAACCACATCATCATGACGGCACCACATGCATCCTCCTAGGAACCATGTCGTAGGTTGACAAGGTTAGTCTTATTATTACAATTAATGTAAATTGACACTTTGCTTCATTTCATTACACGAAGCACATTAGAGCATTATAGTGGTTAAAGTTGAAAAGAACTTTAGGAGATGGGAGGTTCTGGGGTTTGACCCCCACCCCTAACTCACTTTTTAAAACAATTGACAATTTAGAGGTATGATTAGCTGAAACTAGCCAACTATAGAGCCTGAAAATAGTAGCAAAACCTCCGCGAAATCCCGATAGTTACATCTAAACAACCCACTAAAGTTAGCTGGAGAAAACCCTAAAAAGGGTCCAAAAACATTCTCCTGATATGCTTCTTTTTTTATTCTGCGCAACATTTGTTAAAGGGAGTACACCTAAAAATTGCATTTTCAGCCATTTTTTTGCAATTTTTGGCATCGTGGGTCATTTTGTGCTCTAGAGGCCACCAAGGCCCGTAAAAAAAAAACATTTACTCGTGTCATTCAATTTTTCAAAAATTTTTAAAATCAAATTATATACTAAAATGTATTGTACTAATTTACAGGTTGCCATAGTCAACCGTAAACAATGCAATTGCTCAAAAACTGGCAAATAATTGTAATAAAAAAAGTGAAATTTGGTTCTAAAACACTCACGAGATCCTAGATCTCATTCACAGCGTTTGGTATAAACAGTGCCTCTAGGGAGCACTTATGGGTAAATCCATCACAACTACTACTGCACTTAACACCTAATATAGCTACAAAAATGTTGTCTGGGCATCAACCCTTTAAATCAACGAGGAGTAATAAGGACACACTGCACACACTATGAGCCATCCCATCCGTTTGCGAATGATTATCTGACTTAAATCCAAACTGAGAAATTATCCAAGTATATAGTGAAGTTACGCGCATGTATGAGGATATTTCTTTAAGCCGGTGTCAATAATCACACAGACCCCTTTCAGTATTATCTTGGTACCACGTATCAAATTATTTCACATACATTAACACCTCTTTCACGTACCAGCGGATATATAGAAAGGGAAAGCTTCTTCCATGTATCAACGGGTCTATCGGAAAGATGATAGAAATGTTCGGTATATCGGACTGACGGTATATAGATTGGGAGACCATATACCTGGAGTGATAAGAGCCTAACTCTGACAGTTGATTCTACAAAGTGGGCACCAATGCCCCCAAATTATTTCTTCCACATTCACAACTCCTCAGAGGAAATAACTATGCTACATGGAAGACAAAAATCAAAACACATCTTGATTTTGAAGAGATCTGGACTATTGTGAATGGTACTATGACCATATCAACTACTGATACAACACAACAACAAAAATTTGATAGATCAGATCATAAATCCAAGCTAATCATCTTGTTTGGAGTGTCCAACAATGTGGAACCCCACATTTGATATGCCAAAATAGCCAAAGAAGCATGGGATAAGTGGAGCATGGTGTATAAGGCCAAAAACAAGAATGTCATACTAAATTTACAGAGTCAATTACACAAATTGAATTTTAAGCAAAATGAGAAAATCAAATCTTTCTTGAGAAGAGTTGCAGAGTTGAGGGCTTCACTTCTAGCCCTGGGAGAAGTGATCACAGATGAAGCTCTCGTTCCCATTGTTCTGAGAGCCCTCCCTTCTTCATACCACATTTTTGTGACAACCCTAAACTTGTCAGATACGACAGTTAGTTTTGAAAAATTGGTAAATCTACTGCAACAAGAGGAAGCCATGTATAATAAGGATGATGAAGAGGAGCATGCACTTTCTTCTCATCAAAAATGGAAAGGAAAAGGGAAAGGAAAACCTAATTCCTATCAAAAAATCCAAAATCAGAATTAGCATTGACAAGGGGATAAGAAACAAAAGAAGAAATGTCCAATCTACAAAAGAGGACATGAATTGAAATATTATTAGTATAATACTTACAATAAAGGTTCATCAAGAAACTATGGACCTCAAAACCAAAAATCTCACAAGGGACATACAAACTATAATCAAGGGAAGAAAAAGGGGAACTGGAAAAGAAAACCCCATCCGCAAGGTAGTATTGCTAAGCAAGAAGAACATTCAGATACTGAAGACTACTTGTACACTGCTCAATCAAATGAACCATCCACGTCATCTACTGATGTCTGGTATGTTGATTTAGGATCCACTTGACACATGACCAGAAACAAAGAATGGTTTAATTTAATGAGGGACACAACTTTGAAAAACCATGTTTCATTAGTGATGATTCTTCATACATAGTACAAGGGATTGGGAATATTTCTCTACCTCTTGGTTCAAGCAATTGTAGATTATCAGATGTATTATATGTCCCTGGGTTGACTAAAAATCTGTTGTTAGTCATTCAACTCCTAGATAATAACTTGAAATTTGACTTTGATAGTCATTCCGGTAAGAAAATGTGTCTAATTCGAGACAAATCGTGAGGCTCGAAAATAGTTACAAAAGCATCCAATGTGGGATGTATGTTCCAACTTGATTTTGTTCACCGAGACGGTCAAACACATATGGCTAAGAACTCTACCTCCCCACACTTGTGGCATTGGAGACTTGGTCATATAAGTTTCAAGTATATCGAGACACTTCACCGACGCAATATGGTAAATGGTTTACCATCTCTTCAGAAGGATACAAATAAATTTCCTCACTTCCTTATAGGCAAAACAACATAGTGCTTCATTCTAGAAGAGTAATTTTCGAGCTCATGATAAACTTGACCTGGTTCATACCGATATTTGCAGTCTGATGCAACCGAGTCATTTTGGATTCCAGTACTTCATGCTTTGTGTTGATGATTACTCACCGAAAATTTGGATATACTGTCTTCACAAGAAAAATGAAGATTTTGAAACATTCAAGAAATTCAAAGTGGCTATTGAGAATGAAACTGGTTGTCACATAAGAACTCTCTGCTCAGATTGAGGGGGGGAACTCACCAGTGATGAGTTTGAATACTACCTACAAGCTCATGGATTCGTCGAAAGATACCTCCTCCACTAACCACAACAAAATGGTGTTTTTGAGAGAAGAAATTGTACTATCATGGAAATATGTGCAATGCATGATCGATGATTTTAGACTAAAAAAGACATTCTGGGCAGATAGAAACAAAAACAAAAATGTATTTGTTGAATAGAGTGCCCACAATTGCTCTTGGCGGAGTAACACCACATGAATCATGGTCAAAGCGGAAACCCTCTATTGCACACCTTTGAGTATTTTGGTGCAAAGCAAGTATGCACATACCTGAGTAGAATAGAAATAAATTGGATATGAAATCACAAAAACACATCTTCATTAGGTACAGTGAAGAGACTCTTGGGTACATCTTGATGGATCCTGAAGACCAGGAAATTCTACACCAACATAGATGTTGAGATTCTTTAAGAAGAAGGAAGCAGAGTCTCCTCCTCCATACTCACCTGATGTAGATTTTTCACTAGTTTTAAAAATTAAAGCTAATGTTCCCACAGATGATGAAATTGATGATGGGGATGATCTGATAGAACCATGACCCAGGGGAACATTTCAACGTATGTCCAAGTGGTATACTAGCATGTTATGAGATGCAAGAATGGATGCTCCACTAGATACATCCACCACTGGACCAAGGACTTACAGTACAACAAGAGAAGAAATGAAATTTTCTTTGATGAGTAGAGTTATTGAATTTGATGATCCCTTTACAGTCCAGGAAGCCCTTCATTCAAAATCTTGGAAAGATGCCATGGATGCTGAGTATAAATCAGTAATGAAAAATAATACTTTGCAGCTTTCCGATCTTCCACCAAGGAAGAACCCATTGGATACAAATTGGAAATTAGTAAGGTGCATCTTGAGATATCTCAAGGGATCATTGGATCTTGATCTATAATACAAGAAGAATGACAAATTCTTCTTGTCAGGATATTTGGATCCAGGTCATGTAGGAAACATTGATGACAAAAAATCCACTTCAGGGTTTTTCTTATTTATGGGATCTGGACCAATATCATGGGGAAGCACAAAACAACACTTTTTTTCTCATTCTTCCACAAAATCTGAGTATAGCTCTGTAAGTGAAGCTTTCTATGAAGCAATATGGATACATCGTAACTCGAAGGACTTGGAATACCACAGGACAAACCGACCACCTTGTATGTTGACAATGAAGGTGTTCTCAAACTTATTCGCAATCTAGTTTTTCATGAAAGAACAAAGCACATTGAGGTACAAATACATTTCATACAAGAGCATGTCTTGGAGCACAATATACAACTTTAGTTTTGTCCAACAGCTGAACAACGAACATATATCTTCACAAAGTCACTTGTACGTGACAAGTTTGAGTTGTTTAGAGAATTCCTCTCCTCATCTCTTGAAACAGTTCAAAATTAAGGGGGCTAATGTTAGGTAAACTTAGTTTATTTAATTAATTATGCATTGTATATTTACCTTAGGTAATTAATATTTCACTAAGGTAATTAGTTTTCATATTGTTGTATGGTTTTATAACCATATTTTCCATATTATTTCATAGGATATATTCTTACGTAGTTGTAACAATATTTGTTTGATTTATTCTGCTTCCCGTATGTATTTTGGAAGCTTATGTAACTAGCATTATTGTTTGACCTGTGCAACTTCATATTTGTCCACATATGGTTGTTCAATTCCTATAAGAATTGTAGCACATTCATTGTAATGTTGATTTTGATTATTAATAAAATATTACAGACTTTCGTCCCTATTTTACAGAATGTAAATAATATTAAATAATGTGTTGTTTTGTAAATAATGTAACATTAATTGCTTTATTTTGAATGTGGATCGCTTGGTAGACATTAAGGACCCAAGCCCACCCCCATGTCCCACTTACAGAAAGTGATCCTCCATCACTCCCGCTCATAGCTTTGGTATAGTAAAAGCGTTTACCATCCAAATTTGAGGATGGTTGAGGAGACCGATGGAAGAGCTAGGGTTTTGGATAAAAAGGTGGTAAGAGCAGGTGGCATTCATGGAACTATGTGGTGGGAGCTGGCGAAGGATTTTAATGAGCTGGTCCAAATGGATTTCCTCAGTCACTTTTTGGAAGAACAGTGTATGGAGGATTTATTGCTTCATTCTGGTTCGTTTGAGGTTATCCTGGAAAACTGGATTTTTGTGGAATCCCGACAGTTAGTTGGGTTCCTCCTTAGCTAGGACGTGAATGCATTCTTGGCCTTCAAGAAGACTTATGGTCCTATTTCACTAAATCCTTTTCTAGTGGAGGATCTTGTAGCTATGTTTTTTAGATTTTATTCTTGTTTCCATTGTTCTCAGGTTGAGACAATTATGGAGTCACTGCCTAAAAAAATCGGGCATATCTCAGGGGTTCTTCCTAATGTAGAGGATCTTGAGGTTTCTTCGAAGTTGCTTTAGGCTCCTGTTACCCAAGCGGATCTGATTTCTTCAGGATCAACGAGCGTGAATGGCCCTTTTGTGTGGCCAGGGTGTTTTGGTAATAGTGATTCATTTTTGGCTGGAGATTTTTCTAGTGCCAGAAAGACTAATTTGGGGTTTGGTGTTCATTCAGTCTTTTAGTCCACGTTTTTTCTCTTGGTTAGGGTTGGAGAAAGAAGGGGTGTTAGGAAGTGGAAGCACTCTATTTTCTTGGACCGATATGGGGTTTTCTGGGTATGTAATGTTATTCCTTTTCAGGGCTCATGAGTTATCATTCCTAAAGCATCACGTTAGGAAGCATTCACTACGCTTTCAGCTTCCCCTTCTAGTTTGACCTGATCTTTGCCAACTACTGGAGTATGCAGAATTTTCCTACTTCGTTCTTTGTGGTTTGAGGTTTTTGTTTTATTTTGGTCCCCCAATGGAATTCATTTTTGTGCCTTGTCGTTGTGGGAAGTTCATTATGGCTTTTTAGTTGTTTGGTGTTGCTAGTGTTGTTTCGTGGCCTTTCATATTGGAGGTAGGGTTTTCCCTTGGTCACTTTGAGCATGTAATTAGAGCAACAGTTTGTTGGTACCATGATGTTATCCTAGTTGTGTTTATCTATTTTTGGTATGTGTGCAGTATCCCTTGGATGATTGATGCCTCCTTTTTCCTGTTTAGTCTTCATGTGTTTGTTGTGTTTTGTGTTCCTCTCTCACCCCTCATGCATGATCCCCAAACGGGGTGGTAATGTGTGAGGGGAGAGTTGGCCTTTGTTGTAGCATTTCCCACTCTAGAATATTTTTGGGTGGGATGTTTCATTACTTATTGCTAGTGTTTTATCTGTTCTCGAGTCTGCTATGTTCTAGTTTTTCAACATCTATATCTTTTATATTGGGTGGGGTCCCACCAACCCCCCAGTTTATAGCTCTGGTCAAAAGCATTTGAAAACCAAGTTAATTGCTTTATTTGTTTTCCTAATTGGTAATTAAATTTTTGGATATTATTTTTAAGTTATATGTTTTATAAATTCTAAAATAATATTTTAAAAAATAGATTCAATCTTAAATGTAATAAAGGTGTGTTGTTTTTATTAATAAGAGCTAAAAAAGAGCAGTGAAGAGAATATGGCTCACCAAAGGTTGAAACAAATATGAAGAATAGTAATGAGAATATGGAAGTGAATATGCCCTATTATATCGAAGATAAAAATATGAAAAATGATATAGGAACAAAGAAAATGTTGAAATGAGAATGAAAGAAAAAGGCATACTGAACTCAAGGGGAATTAAAATTTTACAAAATTGAAGAAAAAATAAGACAACATGTGGATTATATGATAACACATCACACACAAACATATCAAAATTATCACCATATATCAAGAAGATTATTCTAAAGAGAAATTAGATAAATTCTCTAAGACAAAAATACAACAATTATAAGAACATGATCATGAAGCAATTCAAATGAAATGCTAATGTTGATGTTATTTATAAAGGAGTGAATTCAATAATGATATATATATGTGTGTGTTATAAACACTATTGAATTAAAAAAAATATGCAATGGATGAATACATTAGAAAAATGTAGAAAATAATGATTCACAAGAGGATATAACATCAAAATCAAGAGTACAAAGAGACAAAATATAAATGATACCCGTTGGTTTTCAAACTTGCACTCATGTCTCGGATCTGGAAGAACCGAGTCATTTGAGACAACAATGGAACTGTCTCCAGGTTGTGGGACCTCGCACGCTTGAGACAGATCTCTGAAGAAGGTTGGATCCTCTAATTATTTCTACTGCTACTGATACTCCTAATGTTGAAAGGGAAAACTAAACTAACAATTCCAAGGGAACATGGATAGAAGGATAACATAATAGAAAAATAATCTAAGGAAGGTGATAGCACAAGAAAAAGAGGGATGAACACTATTTTTTCTGAGTGAAAATGAAGGGAAAGGTGTCAAGGGAGGATAGGCATGCATAGCACATACTAAACCACATTTGCACGATGAGTTTTCATGAAACACAACTAGAAAAATGGTAATTCAAGGAATGTACAATGACACAACAAGCTAACAGAGTAAAATAAAGGCAAGAAGAAGGAATGCAAAACATGTTAGGATAGAGAATAAAAATAAAATGATGCTTCCATTACTTCCATAAATGCACGGACTGTTACAATGACGACTGAAGGTCAATATTCACATGTATGAGTTAGATCCAAAGGTCTGCAACTCAAAATACAAATATATAAAGTCCTTAGCAAAATGTGTAAGGATCCTAAGTGTCAAACATTAACAATGAACCCAGCTCTTACATTTATAGATGAATCCATGGAAGAAGAAGGTAAGGAGGGAAAACCTAATTTTGAAATACAACCACCAACGAGAAGTGTTCAATGCCTAGAAATTTTTCAAATATGTTTCCCCAAGTTTGTTTGGCGTGTTGGATAAGGAAGGTGGGAGGGTGGATTAGATCAAATCAGGTGGTTGGAGAAATCATATCTTATCATTAATGCATAGATTGACATTTTCCCATATTTCATCTACGAGATCCACCAAGAATTTGAATTTAAATGTCTAACATTGTAGCCCACATCAATAGCTATCGATTTAGACTAGGCGCACACCAATCGGAGCTCTATAGAAAAAGATAGGGCTTTCAAAAGATTTTTAGGGCTGCCTACACATGCAAGATAAGTGACACATGTGGATTAGCTAAAAGAATGACCAACTATGTGAATGTTCTTGTCATTTCTACCATGTGTCACTCATTGATTTGTTGTAAAGGTTCGGCTCCATGTTGGCAATCTTTGATAGTTTTCGTGTGGCACATTCAAGCATGTTAGAGAATGATGTGGCACAAAATGCGTAGAGGAGGGTTCAAATGTATGCATGCGGAAAAGTGAGTGGTGGGAAGATGACGGAAGGAAGGAACACGTAATTACAATGCACACGGAGGAAAGGGTACATGGGGATGCCAAGGACTTAACTGATTTTGGAGGCAAAGGCCAAGGTGCCCACGAAAGGTGAAGCAATGTAAAGAAGGTGGAAGTTTAGAGAGTGTGCACAAGGGGAATATGGAACAAGGAAGAAAAGGAAAAGGAAAGGGGAGAAGGGGAAACATGAACAATTGTAGTGAAGATATCTGAGCCAGAATATGTATGTAAGTTTTCCAAATAACTAAGAGAATTATTTGGATAATAGTTTTGGCAACTTTCAGGGCCATCTATCTGCTAGATGAAGGAGATCAATAGCCTGTAGCATCCATTGGGTATGTAGTCTATTGTGTAATCATGAAATTTTGATCTTCATCTTTGAAGAACTGCCCTTTAGAGTCACTTGAGTTGTTTCATAGGTCTTCTCTGAATCCTGCAAACTGCTGAAAGAAGATCAGCACCCTGGAAGCAAAAGAAGAGCATGCACAAGAAGCACGTGAGAAGAAAGAACTTATGTAAAAAAAAATAATGTGCACGCAGTGCACTTGGAAGAATGGAAACTACTCTAATATATACAAAATGATGTAACTAACTTAATGGAAGGGTTTGAGATAGATCCCATTCATTGGGATTCGTAACACACCTCCATCAAAATGAATTATCTTGAAAGAGTTATCCTTCTTGAAAGAACTAATGATATATGGGCCACTCCAAAGTGCATCAAACTTTGAATGGTGCCTTGGTTTAGCTCTATCAGCATCCCATTTCAAAACCAAGTACCCAACTTTGAAATCTTGAGGCCTATCCTTTTTTTCAAACCATTTCTCTGTTGTTTGATAATGTTGTTCTAGCTTAATCATGGCGGAATTCCTTGATTCTTCAAGACTAACTAGCTCTACCATCTTGATTTCTCCTTGGTCTACACCTTCAAACTGTAGCTGTTAGGTAAGCGCTAATGAGTTAAAATCAAGCGTCAAAGGAAGTTACTATTGCTTTTTTAATTATGATTCTATCTACCTAGAATGCAAGAGTGACCTTTGTATGCCATTTTCTTTGGCTGATGTTCATTGTGTGTTTCATGATCCTTATCAGGTTCTTGTTTGTTAATTATGCTAAACCATTTCCTTGAGAGCAAAAGTTGGAATAATTATTTAATAAATCCCAATGCTAAGGTCCCAATCAGTGATTTTAGTATGAAGGAAGGCTTTTGGATTATTAGAGATAATGGTTTGAGGAACACCAAACCTTGTCACTATACTTTTGAGAAAGTCAAGGATGGCTGACTCGGTTGATTCCTTAAGCACAACAGCTTTTGTCTATCTGGTGAAGTAATTTGTAGCTATCAACACCCACTTGTGTCTAGTGCTTTAAGGCGGATTGATCATGCCTATGAATTCAAGACTCCATTACGTAAAAGGGTGATTCACTTAAATTGGTCGGAGGGGAAGCAATGTCAATATATTATTTCCTATAAAGAAAGCACATTCCTTGCATTTTTTGACCCACTTATGTGCATCTACAAACAAATTCGGCCAAAAGATACCTTTCATTATGATCTTCATTGTTGTAGTTTTGGCAAAGAAGTGTCCACCAGAGAATCCATCATGAAATTATGCTAGCACTTTTTTAGTTTATGTTTTGTCAATACAGCTTAACAACATGCCACCAAGATTATTCTTGAAGAGAAGACCATCAACCAAAACATAAGGAATGGATTGTAACCTCAGATGTCTTCTCTTTTCTTTGTTTAAAAAAGGAGGGTATGCACCCTCGAAAAGGAATGTGATCATGTCCTTCATCCAGTAACATGCGCTAAGATCTATATTTTGTTCAAGTTTTCTATGTGGGAGATCTTCATCTAGAAACCATGAAGTCTCAGGTTCATTATGTGAATCCTCCGCAATCTGCTTAAAAAGTGTGCTACCTCTTAATAGTTTTGTGGCTTTGATTTTCACATCATACTTCATGATTTTGGTCACCCATCTTTCTCTCTTCTCACTAATTTCTGCTCCCATGATGAAGTATTTAACACAAGAGTGAAAAAATAACACCTTAATGTGATTTTTGGTGAGCATACTCTTGAATTTATTGAGTGCATGCATGGTGGTGAAGACCTTCTTCTCCATGTGACTGTATTTTAATTCATAATCCTTCAACATCTGGCTGAAGAAAGTCACTGATTATTCCAGCCCTTGTTCATTTTCTTGTGTTAGGAAAACAACAACACTCGCATCAGTGCCATAATTATAAATGATGAAATACTTGGAATAGTCTGAGTTGATGAGTGTTAGCGCACAAGCAATCTCTTGCTTTATCTTTTTGAATCTTTCCTTTCCTTCTACTGTCCTTCTGAAATTTATGTCTTTCTTGAGCATGAGGGTGATTGCTCTTACTAGTCCTGAAAAGTTAGGAATAAAACACCTAACAAAATTGATCTTACCAAGGAAGGACTGCAAGGCCTTTTTGTGCACCATCATGGAAAGAGCTAGGATGGCTATTAAATGCTTAGGATCAATTGTGCTTCCATATTTTGAAACCAAATGGCCCAAGAGCTTTCCCTACGCCACTAAAAAATTACACTTCTTGGGGTTAAGAATACCCCTTTCCTTTTTTCATATCTTAAATAATTTCTCCAGGTGTGTCATGTGATCCACACTCTACTTTGAGAATATTGTAATCGCATCAAGGTAAACCAAGATGAACTCAATGATGTAACCTTTGAATGAAATATCCATAGAACGCTAAAACATTGGTCCTACATTTGACAAAATGAAGGGCATCTTCTGATACACATATCTTCCCCATTTAGTTGTATATATCATTTTGAATTGATCATCTTCCTTGACCAAGATCTGATTGAATCCAGAGTATCCATCCAACATTGAGAATCTTTGCATTTTGGCCACAATCTAAAAACTTTGCTCCATAGAAGGTAAAGGATAATTATCCTTTAGATATGCCTTGTTCAAATCTCTTAAATCAACACATAGTTTCATTTCATTGTTCTTCTTGCACACCGGAACTAGATTCGTGACCTAGGTAAAGTACTTGATGGGAAAAATATCTTGGCCTTAATGAGTTTGGATAACTCCTTCCTCATGAGGGGATCTATCTTTGGATTGACTAGCCATTTCTTTTATCTGACAGGCTTGATACCAAGATCAAGGTCAATTGAGTGTTGAGAAATACTTGGATAAAATATTTTGAGGTATTCATATTCCAATGAAAATATATCACTGTATTTTTGAAAAAGAGAGATGAAGGCATGCTTTTCATCATGTGCAAAAGCTTTACTAAGCAACAACTTATTTTTGTTTGTAATAGTGACTAGGGAACAATCTTCTTGCGCGGTGTGCATATAATTTTCTTCACCTTTGAACTCATCATTAGATCTAAACATTTTCTCTTGGGTGATCAGCCCTTTAGGATACTTTTTTGTCTTCATTTGTATTACTTGGTCACCATAGCTGCATGCAAATCAACTTGCATACTTGATGAGAATTCAACTTCATTATGGATGAACTGGACGATTTGCACGTCACTGTAAAATACTTGTTAGCTGGTGTTGTTATCTAGAATGGATGGTCTAATCACCATCTTAATTTGTTGAGTGTTTCCTTTGACAAATTCCTCAATAGGAGAGAATTGCGAACCAAGCGTGGCTGTTTGATTAGCTTCCTTATTCATTTTTTGTGGCACCACCTACATATCTAGAGCTTCAAAGCTCTCAAGGAGATCCAAAACATTGTGTCTATAAGCTTTGAGAAGCTTATTATTTTCCAAAAACTTGTTGGTAACCTGGTGGATAACCAATTTTGTGTCCCCAAAGACCTACAATGCCTTCATCTTTTTATTTTCAGCAATAAGAAGACCATGCACCAATGCCTCATATTTTGCCACATTGTTAAAACATGTAAATTGTAACCTATGTGCAAAGAATAATTTCTCATCCTTAGAGGAAATGAGAACCATTATTTCTCCCGTGCCATTTCTTATCCCGGATCCATCAAAGTATAATTTCCACATATCAGGGTTCTTTTTAATTTTCCTGAGTGCACGCGGCAGCACTTCTTCTTCTTCAAGAATGCAGTAAGTACCAAGCCCAATTTCATAAGCTTCCAGCTCTTCAGCATATGGGTCAAATTTATGGTGCCTCTATGCCCACTCATCAAGTACTAGATCAGGGATAGAATTTGGGAGAGGATGCTCTTCAGAGACTGGAACTTGTTCTTCTTGTATTAAACAGCTAGCTAGTGAGGGGATGGGACATATGACTCTACACGATAGGAAAAAATTGGCTAGGATTGTATAGTAAATCGGATACCATACCTTGTCTTGAGGAACAAATGAGACTAATCAGAAGATAAGTAACCATCCACTTTAGCAATAAAATCTCTTGCAAAACATAAGGCAAACAAAGGGCGTAGATCAATGATTGACACATCTTGAGTTATTGTTAGACTTGGACATGCATGGAGAGTTAACTCAAGATCCTTGATGATTCATAGGGTAGTGATAGTTGAACCATCAAGTTGTAGGAATCCTTTTGTTAGGGGGCTATACTTAAGACCTAAGACATCAGTAATCTTCTTAGGCATAAAAAAAGTACTAACACCTGAGTCAATCATATAGTTATGGACAAGATGTTTTCCTATGATCAAAGACATATAGAAGGGTGGGGTTTTAACAACTTTACTTACTTTCTTCTCCTCTTCTTAGAAGATATTGACAGAAGTGCATAGCTTCTTGATGGTTGGATCAGTGCGTGGGAGTTGAGCAAGAGCTTCATGCAATAAGTCACGTTGGGATGGAATAGTGAGTGCATCCCAAATTGTGACATTTATGTTTATCCTTTTCATCTGGTCCACAATGCTGAATGGAAAACCCATTGACTTGTGCATTTGAGGAACAACAACATCCTTTCTTGATTGTTCAAGCATGGAGGTAGGGGCCTTAGATGAAACAGATCCTTGACCTACCAAAGGAGGGGCATGCGCTACTTCCAAAGGAGCTTTACGCGGAGCCTCAGGTGTAGGCACTTGAGTGATTTTACCGCTGGATGCCTTGGCTACTTATTTATGCTTATGAGGGTGGGCTTGTGTTGCTAGAATTATTACTTGCATGTTAGACTCTATCATTCCCCTTTTATATCTTGTGTTGTATGTACCTGGAGTGCATGGTCTTCTTACATAATTTGCAACTTGATTGATTGCACAAAATTCCTCGATGCCAAATAATATAAAGTTGGCCTCAGGAGGAGCCTCTGGATTTTCTTGGCTCTCAGGCTCACTTATGCTGATAGAAGGCTCACATTTAGAAACATTCTGGATCATGTAGGCTTACGCGTGTGCAACATTGGTGTAGTGATATTGACTATGAGGCATATTGCAAGGAAAGCACCATTCAAAATCTTGTGCCATATTGTTATGGACTAGGAAAAGTGCTTGAATTGTGCTAAGAACTGTAAGAGGTTGTGCAGGAGGAATAATTTTCAAAGGAAAGTGTGCATTAACATTCCATCTATCATTTTTCTAGTTTTGTCTGTATCTTTTATTCCCATACTGATTTTGATAACGTTGATTGCTTTGACTTTGCACCTAATTGGAATTACCTTTGTAGGCTTGAGTCTACTGTTTTACCAATGATATGACCTTGTTAGACAAGTTTCTAATCAGGGCCTTCAATTCATCGTCTTCTTTTTGCTGTGTAGGAGAGTAAGATGTAGATGTAACTGGTTGTGTGCTCTGTACTGGAATTGGGGAAATAAAAGGATGGGATGCTAAGGACATCTCTAGGAACAAGGTTGCAGGAGGCCTAGGCACCAACTTACCATCCTGAATGAGACTATTTTCTACCATTATTGCAATGTTGTATGTAGTAGGTAAGGTTCTACCTCCCATGGATTGAATCATGACTGAAATGTCACTATTCAAAGCCCTTAGATAGTACAAGAAATCATGTTGGGCTATAGGCCTTACCACTTGAGGAATTTTTTCCCAAGTCTTCTAGAATATGATGTTGAAATTAGTCATATTCTCATCAGGCATGTGCTTTGTTGTAGTTAGCTACTCCACTAGTGATAGATAATCTGATTTTATCTTCAAAGTAATTGTATAGAGCCGTTCCAAGCTCATCTAGGTAGTAATAGATGTAGGTATCAGTCCATGGTATCATTAGAGTGCTTTACCCTTGAAAGAGGTTGCAAGTAACCTGACAACAACATCATCATGTCTAATCAAATAGATAGGGCATACGTTGGATACATCTTGAATGTGTTCAATAGGGGTGACTTGATTTTCTCCTATGAAGTATAGAATACTCTTAAGCGTGGTCATTGGCATATCATGTTGGGAATTGAGATTGAGTAGGTTTCTGCTAATGAAACTAACAAAGTTATTTGGAGAAGGATGAGGTTGAAGCACCATGGGTGGGCACACTTATCTATTTTGAGGAGGAATAGAGTAAGTGTGACATGCTGGAGATGGGTATGCACGTGTAGGAGATCCATGGTATGTGCTTCTTGGTGAAATTTGGAGGTATTCAAAGGATCCTTCAGCTACAACACTGTGTCTGGTATGCACTCTTCTCATAAAATGCACTCAAGACTACAAAACAAGATCTTTGGAAATGTTGGGAGTCACCAGATGTGTATAAATAAGCCTCCAAAGGTTGGAAATACTAAGTTCACACACCAGAACTTAGCAATATGAAATTTAAGCTTTCACTGCTTGTCCCACCGAGTGTGAAAGAAACTTTTGGTTATCAAACTTGCACCTATATCTCATATATGGAAGAACTGTGTCATTTGAGACAACAAAGGAACCATCTCCAAGTTGTGGGACCTCACGCACTTGAGATGGATCTCCGAAGAAGGCCAATTCCTCTATCTATTTCTACTGCTACTGCTACTCCTAATGTTCAAAGGGAAAACTAAGATAACAATACCAGGGAATGAGGGATAGAAGGACAATGTAATGGAAAACTAATCTAAGGAAGGTGATAACACCAGAAAAAGAGGGATGAACACTATCTATTCTGAGTGAAAATAAACGGAAAGGCATCAAGGGAGGCTAGGCACGAGTAACACAGACCAACCCACATTTACACAATCAGTTTTCGTGAAACAAAACTAGAAAAATGGCAATGTAAGGAATGTAAAATGACACACCAAGAAAACAGAGTAAAATAAAGAAAATAAGAAGGAATGTAAACATGCTAGAATAGAGAATAACCACAAAAATGCTTCCTTTACTTCCAGAAATGCATAGACTATTACAATGATGACTGAAGGTCAATATTCACATGCCTGAGTCAAATCCAAAGGTCTGTAACTCAAAATACAAAGATATAAAGTCCTTAGTAAAATGAGTAATGATCCAAAGTGTCCAACATTAACAATGAGCCTAGCTCTTACATTTATAGATGAATCTATGGAAGAAAAGAGAAGGAGAGAAAACTTGATTTTGAAATACAACCACCAACGAGAAGCATTCAATGCCTACAAATCCACCTACAAATCTATCAAATAAATTTCCCCAAGTCTATTTAGCGTGTTGGAGAAGGAAGGTAGGAGGGTGGATTAGATCAAATCAGGTGGTTGGGGCAATCATATCTTCTCATTAATTCCCAGATTGACAATGTCCCATCTTTCATCTACCAGATCCACCAAGAATTTGAATTTAAATGTCTAACACTATAGCCCACGTCAATAGCTATCGAATGAGACTAGGTGCACGTTGATCGGATCTCTGTAGTAAAAGATATAGTTGTCAAAAAATTATCAGTTCCTCCTGCACATGCAAGACACATGGCACACACGTGGATTGGCTGAAAGGATGGCCAAATGTATAAATTTTCTTGTCATTTCTACCATGAGTCGCTCATTTATTTATTGTAAAGGTGTGATGCCCTATTGGCGTGCTTTGATAGGTTGCATGTGGTACACTCAAGTGTGTTAGAGAATGACGTAGCACAGAATGGAACCGATGAGGGTGAAAAGGTATGCATGTGGAAGAATGAGGCATGAGAAGATGATGGAAGGTAGGTGCATGTAATGGCAACATGCATGGAGGAAAGGGTGTGCAAGGATGCCAAGGAATTAGCTGATTTAGGGAAGAAAAGGCCAATGCACACGCAAAAGGTGAAGCAATGTAGAGAATGTGGAAGCATAGAGAGTGCGTGCAAGGGGAAGAGTGGAAAAAAGAGGAAAAGGAAAATGGAAAGGGAGAAGGGGAAGCATGTAAGGGCGCGTGAGGAAATAATGGCCAAGTAAATGTGCCAAGGAGACAACTGAGTTGCATGCCACTTGCAATGAAGATCTGTGAGCTAGAATATGTATGTAAGTTGTCCAAATAACTAGGAGAGTTATTTGGATAACAATACCAATGGAATTGTTTGATAGAATTGAATATTTTATAAATTCCTTTTAACCATGGTCTAAATAAACTTGCTTGACCATACACATTTTATCTATATCAAGAAATATATCTAAATATACTTATTTCATGAGCATTTGAAGGCCCTATTATCCATATTTTCCCCCCGGGAAAAGTATAGGATCAGCCACGACCCCGCACAAAAAGAACCAAAGAAATCACGATGCTAATCCTACAAATAGGTTATAGGGAGACTCTACAATGGAAGTGGCGGGGCTTGTAAAAGACCAAATGACCCTATGTAAGAAGAAAGAGAAGAGATGACTTTGTCGAGTGAATCTGTGTCTTAAATCTATTTAACAGTTTATAGGTGGGCTTGGAAATAGAATAGTAGGGTCAGAGAAGGAGGAGCGGTGTCACAGAGAAGCTAGAAGAAGAAAGAGAAGAAACAGTAAAGATCCAAAGTCTTTGGGCTCAAAAAAGTTTAGAACAAGTCCAAAAATTGACTAAGTATGGAGGAGACAGCAGAGAGAGCCACGTGTCAGCACGGCGCTTCTCCAAAGTTGAATCCAAAAAGGGAATCTGAAATGAGCGCCAGGCTTCCACGCATCCAAAGCCCCAAAAAATTGTGTGGCCATTGAAAAAGTTTCCGACTCGGTAGAAGGGGCCAAGTGTCAGCCCAGCGCAATTCTAAAATGAGATCCCAAAGTAGAGACTCAAACTTGTGCCAGCCCTCCACATAGAAAATGGTCAACAAAGGTCAAAAGGTGGATAGGGCGGGGCTAAAAAAAGGATAAGTATAGAAGCGTCGTGGAAACTGCCACGTGTCCAAGTGGTGTAACTCCAAGGGTAGATCCAAAAGTGGAAGCTCAAACAAGTGCCAATTCGCCACATAGCCCAAGGTTTGAAAAGGTAAGAGGGAGATCGTTGAAATTTCCAAAGACCTATGGAGGCTTCCAAGTGTCAACCCAATGCTCCTTCAAAGGAAAATCTTGATCTGGCTTTCAGGCGAGTGCGGAGTCTCCACACGTCTAGTCTCAAAAGGGGGATAGATTCGGGTTGAATAGTCAATGTATGGTGGCAGGCTGGCAGAGAGTGCCAAGTGTCCAAATGGTGCTAACTCAAGGGTCAATTAAAGAGAGGGTTTCCAGACAGGTGCCAGACCACCACATGTGCCCAGTCAAGATATATGACCCCGCTAAACAAAGGACTAAGGCAAAAAACATAAGGAAATTTATCAAGTCACAGAAGAAGCCACGTGTCATCCCCACGCCATTCCAAGAGAAAAATACAGAGGCTGCCCTCAAGAAAGCACCAACCCTCCATGTGTCCCATATTAAAAAGGGGGGCCATTTTTCAAACTAGTTTTCCCGCCTTTTTTGTACGGACCTGATATAAATTTCGAAGGGGCATATCTTTCGACTCGAGGCTTGAAATCTAGCAAATTTGACACCGTTAGAAAGATCTCGGCCTTGTCTACACCATGGAGATCTAAAACTTTAAGTTTTTGGAGCTTAGGTGGGAGAAAATGGAGAAATGTCTTCAGGTCCATTAATGCAGGATCTATTTTGCCCCAACAACCAGATTGGATTCAATCTAATCCGTCATTTCCTCCTTCTTCAAGGCATTGAATAATAAATTGATACAGTCAAGACAGATTTGAGGCCATATTTTATGGGCGGCATTAATAGCAGTGGTTGAGCTTTGAATTGTTTTTCCCGCTTCTCTCACTCTCTCCCCTCTATGTTGAATCTATAAAAGCAGGGTCGAAACTCATTGTAAAGGGTTGGACATTCTTTTATTTTTGCAGGCTCCCCTTTCCTTCTAGAAAAGGAATTTATGGAGTTCAGACCTTCCATTTAAACTGAAAATATGTTTCCTACCTTTTGGCCGTTTGTAATGCATTGTATCAATCTGCAAAGAAATAAAACATGTTTGTGATTGATTTTGGATCCTTTCTTGTCTCCTTTGCTCTCATCTAATCTTCCATTATAAATCTGGTCATATGTGCTTGATTATTATATGCATTTTGTTGGTTTGTGTCTATCAGCAAAACTAATGTTCATCATTCTGTCAGTGCATCACCTTGTAGCTTATTTTTTATTGTTTGTATTCCTTTTATCCGTCTCCTTGATAAAATTTATATTAGGTTTAGGAATAGGTCCTCTGCAAGTTTCCACGCATGCACCTAAACAGAGGAATAGGAACTAGCCTTTAATCTGGAGAGTTTTCCCATTTGTAAAGTCCCACACTTTGGGGGAAACTCAATGTTATGTGAATCATACCAAATGACTCTTCCTTAGAAAACTAGATCTAACGACTCATTAGGGGGTGTTGTGATTTTGCACTAACAGGCTCCGTTTGCAACAAATTTTTAAAATATAAGAATCATTATCAACAGTCATCATCAAACAATATGGATCTTGATCCTTAACCACTAATACTTACAAATTTAATGTAAATAGAGTAGATGTTGATATAAAATTTATATCTAATCTTACATGGAACATGTGTGCATTTGAAGGTCAATATAAATATAAATGATATATATGATAATTTTTCTAGAAGAAGTAAAAGAAATGGCTAAGGATTTGCCACATCTAATAATAAAAAATTTTATCACTATTGTTTGAATTCCATTAATCAACACAAAACAAATTACAACTTTAAAGCCAATAGAGATAGGGTAGATAAGCCACTTAAATATAAAATAAAACATGAAAAGCTCTATAGATATGAATCAAATTCATTAAAATGCACATAGTGAACTTCCATCCAATTGTATTATATATTTTTTGATTAAATGAAACTCATCAATATGGAATTTGATTTATATGTAAACAAACATGTATTTATGGTTTCATTAATGGAGATAGATGAAGGAAATATTACAACTCACATAACTTCAAAGGCCTTTACACCACATAATGCCTTGAGAGATGGAATTGATCCATGCATGGGTAATTGACAATAATACAAAGCCTAAAGAGTAATTGATCAAATAGGAATACGAGCATATCTTGTTAGTGAGTATGTAATATAACCTGGTTACTTAATATGGATTTCCCCACATTATTTATTGATAAAATGTGTGATTAGTTAGAATCACAAATGAGATGAGTAGAACTACATCATTTTTTAAAACATTTGTTCCAAAGTAGGGATCACCATTTTATATGACACCCAAAATTTATACGTTACACGGTGAGCACCAATAATTTTTCCACTTTGAGTGCATCTAATACTTATCATCCTAATTTTTATACAAACGTCTTGGGAATATATGCACATTTGATAATTATAAAATTTTGATGAGTAAAATTGATGGTGTATTACATCTAACCACCAGGGAAGAAATTTGATAATGTTATTCATGTATTCACAACAAATGATTGTGCATAGATCTATATTAACCAATGAAAAATGCATAAATCAAAATGTCTGACTCCACTGAGCACTGCAAGAAAACCATGGAGTATCAATCCATTAAGAGGTTGGAACAACATTTGAATTTTTTGTGGAGTTATTGATTTCTAAGGGTGTAGTATGATGTGAACCTCCAATATATGGATCTATGAGAAAAAGTTGTTAATAGAGATCTAAGATATATTCTTAATGTAATATACAAATGTAAAAGTGTTCCACAAAACCATTGACATGTGTTATGGTGGAGTTTTAAATTTACTTTGGGATGTAATTTGAAGTTACAACTCCACATACACATTCTAATTACACAAATACAAAGGGGAAGCACACACAAATTACTCTACAATTTTCTTGGGCATTCACAATATAAAAACAAGGGTTAACTTTTTTGAAAGAAACAATTGATATAGGGAGGAAAAAAAGAACATAGTTAGCAAGCCCTTGTTTCTCCATTTTAATATGACAGATACGAAAAGATGAAAATAGGGAAAAAAAATCCAAATGGAAATTCGAGAAAGAGAGACTCAAGTCACTGGAACTATAATAATACTATGTATTCAATGTCTATTTATTTTTTCTTCTAATACCTCATGCTCAATTTAATAAATGGCATATGAAAATTGTTTCATTAAGTTTCATTTAATGTGATGTATTAAGTTTCATTTAATGTGATGTATATTTACCCATTTGGATGAATGTGAAATGTTTCATTAGAACCATGATTTCTTTTATAAGCAAACACTTTTTACCAGAGATATGAACTAGGAGGTTAATGGGCCCCACCCTTACAGTATTAAGATCGATAAAAAACAGGGCAGCCAATATATTATGATTTAACTACTGCCACCCTAATCACAAAATTACAAACGTCTAGACTATATAACGAAAAACTATATACTATAATATCACATTACTTAGACAGATCAATACTCTCCACCTTGACATGAGCTTCTACATCCATCTGCTTTGAACCACTAGCCTCGGCAGCATTCATGGTCTCTGTATTTTTTTTACAAATGCTTGAGCGGCGCCCCCACTTCCCCATCTTTCGTGACCCTCATAAGGAAGACATAAGAATATTTTCCCTTGGACATAATTTGGGAAATTTTTGGAGGAGCAGGTCCAATTGGGGAGAATAGGGATTCCAAATCCAAAGGAAGGATATGGCCAGGGCCTAAGTTTTTCATTCTACAGATCTTGTGGACCGTGACCGTGAACTTCAAGAGTACAACATTTCTCTTTACCAACTCCACCATGTAAGCCCTTGCACCCATTTCAAACTCCCCTGATGCAGACACCTGAAGGAAGGTTGTAGGCATGTTGAACTTAGAAACCTCATCCTCTAACGCTACCGCATGATTCAGCTGAATCATATGTCGGACAATCAGTATAGTCTCCTCTTTGTTTTTCCTGACGAGTAACATGTTAGAGACAAAAGCATAAGTTGTTTCCGCATTTACCCTTGCTCGTTCACTCCCCTGGAGATACTTCTCCCCTAAAATGTGCTCCACTGCATTGCAAATAAAGCCAGAACCAATGTGAAATATTTTTTTTAAGCAGGCCTGAGAAATAGTTCTATAAAACGCCATCTCCCAGGATTCACCTTTAAAAAAGAGACAGGGGAATGGCGGAATGGTCATGAAACTGCAACTAACCACCGATTTGTCCCTCACAATTGTAAAGAGAAATGAGCACTAATGAAATGAGAACCAAACACCCCTCTTTTACTTTTTGAAGATTGGGATCACACGTGCCCAGCCTGACATGCTTGGGCATTAATGGAATTGGAGTTTCTTGCAATGATAGCCGTCAAGCCAGACCACTTAGCCGCATCACTCAAAACGATGGCCCCCTCTCCTTGCATCACCAATTAATTTACCAATAGGTCTACTGATAAGTTGGCTTCTCTTAATACATGTCCATTGTTCCATGAGTCCAACGTTTCTAACCAAAAAATAATATTTGTGATATAGACATCTAGAGCCCAATGTAAAGCTTTACCATTCTTCACAGCCTAGACTATTATTTGGGAGTCACCTTCAATGAGAAGATGAGATATTCCACATTCAACTTCCCTTTTACCTCAAAAAGGAGTGTTTGATCTTATGTTATATTTCAAGTCCCATGTTGCAAATGGAATGAGCCAGTGCTAATCAACTCACCTTTCTCATTACGAATAATACACCTCGCCCCCGAAAGACCTGGGTTCCCCTTGGAGGCCCCGTCGGCCATTGGAACCATGATTTCTTGTGATGTATATTTCCTATTTGAATGAATATGAAATGATTCCTTAATTGACATTTAACGTGACGTATATTAGTGTTATAATGAATATGTATTTACGTGTATATAAAATACTGCATTAATTGTGAAAGCAAAATATTAACATAATACACACACACTTTTCTGTTGGGATATGGAACAATCACACATGCATAACTATGGATTATACTACTATAGATATCTTAAATACATCTATCTAAAATATGCCAATATCATTCTTGAAGTGTTTAATTCATCTATGTGAAAAATTCAAAAATTTATATAAATGTTTTACAAATATCTATACTACTTCCTAAAATAATTAAATTACGATAATAGTTATTTGTTACTTTATCATGACATAGATGATATATCGATGTATCTTTAATTACAATTTGATGATATGTAATCATAAAGCATTCTTCATTACGGATATTCTTAAATATTACATATATTCGACAATTCATTACAAATTTATTTTTTATAGATTATTGTAAAATTACTTGCAAGATAAAGATAGACTTGCAAACCATAGATCAAGGATTCATATTTTACTTTTTTTGTGTTAGTTTGGTGCTAACATAAATAATGTGAATGTTTATTACTTGATTAATATTCCTTCTATGAAATGGAAAATCAATACATGGAAATGTATTTCCATGTTCAATGACGACAAAAGAAATGGTATCATTTTCTAAAGAACATTGTTAAACCTTAATTAACATCAAAGGATATAGTTAAAAACATTTATTGTTTGGAATGATTTTTTGGATACCTACTTGTCATGTCATAATATAGGAAAGGTAGTAAACTTAGGAAAAATCTAAAAACTTGGGAAAAATATTTCGTTCTTTTGGTTCTTTTTGAGTAAGTTAAGTACACATACAAGTCCCTACACTTTTAGTATGGTTTCATTCGTATTTATAAAGTTATAATGGGTAAGTGCATGGAAATGGGGGGCCAAAAGGGGGTAAAAAAGGGACACCTTTTTCCTGAAATCAATGAAACTTGAACTTCATCGAATAATTTGGCATGCAAATGCTCAAAAATTGATAGAGTGATAAGAATAAGTATTGTAGAGCTCAAAATATAGTTTCTAAACTACTAATTTTTTTAAATGGTTGAGATTAAGAGATTCAAATGTGGTGCGCACACAAAGTATGTCTATTTTTGTGTCAAAAAGATAAGAACTTATTGTGTGTGCGCCCCCTCATTTTTTGAATTCTATAAATTATTTTTCAAATCCATTTAGTAGAAATTTATCTAAGACCATGTACGAGGTTCCACTAATTTTTCATAGTTTTTAGATGAATATATCCTGAAAATGAAATTTTTGTGTGTTAACCCCCATAATATTGAGAAATTTTTTTTTTTTTTTTTTTTAGTGCATGTAGAATGTTGTTTAGAAAAAACTAAAAAAAAAATTCGAAATATGGATGAAAAAATCATAAATTGTGCACCAAAACATATGCATAGGTTTTTGCAAGAAAACAAGGCGCTAGTAAAAGAAATTATGGATGAAAGCCTTAAACTAATTGGATTTCAGAAAGAATTATATCGTCATCAAGGTAAAATCGAGCTCAACATCGTAGTATAATTTATTTTTTAATATTATGTTATAATGCATGAGATTTTGGGGCTAACATGTGAAATTTTGATGTTTTTATGTCAAACACAGTTTTAATCACGCAGAACATAGTCCAAACCTTTGGTTTGGAAATCCAAGCCTCTAGATTGGGTATTCTAAACCCCAACAAGATTAAACGTGAACATGTTATAGCATGCTTAAAATTGAAGGTCAAACACAACAAGAAAAAAAGAATATTTGATATTGGTCCCACTGGTCACAGGTTGTCGATAAATTTCTGCACATTCTAATTCTTGTTAACAATTTTGTATATTTTATGTGATATATTTAAGCATTATTTGATATATTTAAGGGTTTTTCTACTGTTTATTATATTCCTAACACTCACTAGCATTTTTTTGTGAATTGTTTTGTAGTGGTGAAGATATTTTTCAGAATTATGGGGAGGAAACTACGAAAGAAAACACTCGAGAAATTGCAAAAAACAAAGGGATCAAATGAAAAAAGGGCATGAAAAAAAGAAATTTAATGCATCTTTAACAAAGATTGAAGATGTTGCTGAAAATTGTATATCATCCAACAAAGCCAAGAAAGAAGAACTAAAAAAGAATGCAAGGGAGCGAATTCAAAAAATACGTGAAAAAAAGAAATCAACGCATGAAAATGAAGGTATGTCATCTCTTCCAAATTAAATTGATGGTGCAACATATCCTCAAACACCAATTGAGTCAATAAATAATGAATATTTAATTAATGATGATGTAATTCCAAGTTCAAACATAGATGTTACACCAGATGACCAACCTATTGAAAACACACAGTCTTTACCGAATTATGAAGATGAATGACAAATAGAAATGAACAATGTTCAGACGATATTGAAAAATAAATTCCATTGAAATTACCAATAAAGGTTTTACAGAAAACACCCAAATGTTAACTTGAGATTGATGAAAATATTTTAAATACAATGCCTAATAAAATTGTTCAACACACTTGTAGAAGAAAAGCTAATCAGATATGGAAAAAATATTTTAATGACTTAAATGAATCAGGTAGATGTCAATTATTTGTTGAAATGATGAAAAATATTAATTATAGACCTACAATGAAAACCCTTAGTCTAAGAACATCTAAGACCGACAGTGAAAATCCTATTGTAAAAAATATAATGAATACATACCAATCAATAGGTTCAACCTCACGTACCAAAGATAGTAATGTTACTCGACGTGTTATTACATCGACTATAGTAAGTAAAGCAATAAAAAAATATCATTTAATTAGAAAAAAAAATAGCACACTAAAAGTAAACAGGAAAACACTATACAAAGCTCTCAAGTGTCGTGAAAGCATTTTGAATATACAAATAACAATGAATTATGGGCATTCTCTGGTAGACTGCCATGAAAATACAAAGACATAGTTGATGAGTTAAAATTAAAGAAATTAGAATTTTGAAAAAATAATACAAGGGTTTCACTTAATGTAAAAGATGTATTAAAAAGAAGAATTGGTTCTAGAAATCATGAAGCACATCCTAATTGTTTTTGAATATGACACAAACACAATTTTTTAATAAGTTTAAAGAGGCTCATCCCAAAATACAAATTAGTCAAAGGTATTTTAAAATGTCAAAACCTATTTATGTTAAAATAAATCACTCACAAACTACTTATCATTGTAGGATCCATATTGAATTTGTTATGCATTATGATATTTTCCAGCATACATGTGTTAATTTGCATACTGAGAATATTTTACAGGAGAGTATGATAAATTTTCCACCTAAATTAGCAAGATATTTCATCTCAAATGTTTTTTGTACAAGAGAAGGACAATATTTTTATAACAAATCATGTTTAGAAGGAACTTGTGATATTTGTGGTGGTTTGCAACGTTTTTAAAGATGTATACACACAGAGAATACACATGTAATCGAAAATGAACTAGTTAGTTTTGGAAAATACAAGTTAGTGACATACACCTCAAAATATGGTAATGAAGCCAAGAGGTGTGCATTAGTGAGTAAAGAAATAAGTGTATCAAATTTTATCACTATATTTCGAGAGAAGATAGTGTATGACTATGCACAACAGACACATAGAGCTTGATGGTTAGATGATAAATTCAGGTTATGCAAGGAAACATTTCCTCTTCGTACCATTGTTTCAATTGTTGATTTTGCATAGAACTATACTCTACAACCACAAAATGAAGTGCAATCGCAATACTACAACTCTATCTAGGTTTCCATATTTGTACATATAGTATTCACTCATGCTCTTGACATTAAAGAGGAAGAGAGAAATATTTTAAGGGAGTACCATTTCTATATTTGTGATGATTGCGGACATTCATCAGAGTTATTGCAAGGTTATTTTGAGATCTTCTATGGAAATTTGAATAACAGAAACATCATATTTGATAAACACATCGTATGGTCAAATAATTGTACAACAAATTCAAGAATGCATGAGTGTTCTATTGATTGAGCAGGATGCATAGGAAAAGTGATGTTCAACATTTTTGGAATTTCACTGAGGCTACAAATGGAAAAGGAGAACATGATAGTGCAAGAGCGTGTGTTAAAAGATCCCTAGCAAGCGAAGAATTGAAGTAAAAATATGGTGCCAAGTTGATCGATACAAAATCCATCGTGGAATGGTGTAACTCTACAATGGGTCAAGGTAATGAGGGTAATTCTATAGTTTGTAAATTTTATTTGGTTGGTAGAAGAAGATAATTTTGCAAAATATGAAGATTTTTGTACACTAACGGGATCTAGTGAGTTGCACTCTTTTAGAAGTTCAAATGCAGGTTCATGGACTATTTATACAAGGAAAATGTCATGTTTTTTCTCTTCATGTGCGTATTCATTTTGGGATGAATGTGAGTCAAAAGAGTGGGTTGATGAATGGTGTTGTAGGAAATTATATCCACTACACACCTATCAACCTCCACGAGCTCTACAAATCATAGTGAGAGAAGAAAAAATTGAATTCGACCATATATCAGATATACTGCAATCAAGTATTATATATCTATATTATTTTGTAAAAAAATATAGTTTTTCTCATGTTAGGGAACTTATAAATGAATCAATTATTGAAACAAATGATTTTGTGTACAATGTGATGTAGGTCATTTTTTGTGGTTGTTGCAGAAGAAAATAATAAACAAGGAACATCTTATTATTTGTGTCATTGTGTTGAGGCAAAAAATAAATTGATAGCCCCAATCATAGATGGAGAAGGCATAGAATATCCTACGGGGTCTGTGGTTATTACTGGAACATGGCTAAAAAGATACCCAATGAACAAATCCAGTGTGTGGTTGTTTGAGGACTTTGAAACTCATAGAAATATTCTTCATTATTCTCACCTAGTTATTACATCTAATGCTTAATTGATTAAGTATGGAGGTAGACCATGTAATAAGGTATTGTGGAAAGTTCATGAGTCTGACCATGAAGAAATACTTGACACCCTAAAAATTATATCGGACCCAAATGGTTCACTAGATTGAATTTGTACAAATGAAGATGCACAAAACTACCCTTGAGCCTACCAAGTGGCTTACTTTCTCAAGTCAAAGGTAAGTTCACTTAAGATTCTAGATGTACATCTAAATAAATTCAATTTGAATATTTACTTTAAATATTTTATTTTTAATTTTTTTAGGTTTAAAATTCTATTTAATTGTTTACTAACATGTTTATGTAGGTTAGTGGTGCCAAAAAATCTTCCACCTTCATGTGGTTGGAACTGTTAGTAGAGAATTTATTATTCTCGAAGCTAAGAGAATATAAGGAAAATTAAATATTGGAATTGGAATTATCGAAGCGTGAAATTTGTTTTAGAGTGTGAATCAATTGACATTCAAGAGCGCAAGTATATGTGGGGAGAAACAAGTTTGACAGAGATGTGTAATATGCATTGCAAGGCCCAATGTAGATGGACCATATCCATTTAGCTACTTATCGATCCTTGTCGTGCATAATATCAAGAGCAAATTTCACTTTGCAATCACTAATGTAGATTAGAGGAGCATCAAAACTCCTTGGATGGAGGGATTCCTATTCAAAAATACTGAGAACTTCATGAAATATCATTAGCCTTAAGGATGATTTAGAAACCCATAAACCCAACCCATTCCATGGTGATATGAATAATGGAGAATAAGAGAGAGGAAGCATTTGGAGCCGAGGAAATTGTAAATAAGTTGTTTATGGCAGGTGATGTGGGAGGAAGCTACAAATTCTCCTAGAAGGCATACAAGTTTTACCATGCACTCGAGGGATTGTCACCCATGATAAATTTCATTGAGGTGCACCTTGTTATTCATTCTAAACTCTCTTCAGGCCTCATCGACCGGTATGCCATCTTACAGGTAACCTCCTCTAATTATTCTCTCATTCAGAAAAAATATATAAAACTAGCCTTGTAATTGCATCATGATAAAAATAATTTCCTAGGAGCCAAGGGAGATTTTAAACTTATCACACAAGCATGGGAAGTTATCTCCAATAATACCAGAAAGGCTACCTATGATGCCATGAGAAAAAACCAACAAGGGCACAACCCCACCTTCCTCCAACAATTTTGCAGGAGGGAAATTCCTGATATCAAAGAAAAATTTGTTACATCCCTTTTCTAAGAAACCCCTTCCCTATGGGAAGCTGTACAAAGAAATGTTACCCAATATAGCTATCTTTGTTTTCCCATTGTATGCGAACTATTTAACTCATTGTAATGTTCTGTGTCTTACCCATTCTTATTAGTATTGACATAGAGTATTCAGCTGAAAAGGGTTCATTTTATTTGTATGTAGAACATTCAAAGAGATTCATCACAATTTGATGTCTTTCATTTGTTTATATTTTGAAGGAGGAAATGACAGATATCCAAGAACAATTTGGTACAAAGAAATGTTACCCAATACAACTATCTCCTTTTTTTCTACAGCTTGTGAAATATTTGGAGCTCCAAGAATGTTATAAATTGAGAATAAAAAGTTCAGTGGTACTTCTGGGTCTGAATGATTAGGATACCAATAAAATTTTATCATTTTTTATGCTTTTTTGAATAATTATTTCAGTTGCAAGCTATCGGGAATGAAATTTTCATTCAAAGAACAGAGATTTATATGTCCAGTGCTTGCATAAGCTGGAAATTTGAGAAGATTTCTGAGGATTTCCAAGATGCATTACTCTAAGGTTTGAGAATGTTTCTCCAGATGTAATGACATTCTGATTCAGACACTCAATGATTCCTAAATTTCCAATCCTGTCCAATTCATGTTATGACCTCTAAATCTGTGTGCATTTCAAGTTGTTTGGAAATCACATCACACCCTTCACTATGCTTGATGACTACCCCTATATTTTTTAAGGAACTTTTGAAAGCATCCATGGGTTTATAAAACAAAAATTATCAATGAATGGAAGGTTACTAATCCATAGGCTAGTTGAATCCCATTCATAACTAAACAAGAAAGATTTACTAGGTGATTGATAACCCCTATGAGTTCTTAGCCATTCCCTTGTTGCTATGATTGTAATTTCCATGTTTCCTAAGGCCTTGGAATATTTTAATGGTAATGGCCATCCTATTTAACTCCCTCAACTTTGTCCTTTCTCTCTCCATCATGCTCAACTTCGCCATTCTTCATCTACATCCATGAACATTTCTCTCAATAATTATGTCTTTACAACATATGTATTAGAGAATATAGAACAAATTTGTTAACAAATGAATATCTCACAAAAATTACAATGTTCGTGTAACATTACCAACACAAAATTCATACTGGTATTATGGTGTAACGAGGATTGACTCTTGAGGATCATATTTATATTCGATGTATCACCATCAAAAAGGGAAGCTACCCTATCAAATCATTTATCAGTATGACATGGATGATTAACAAAGCTGAATGAAATATAGAGAATTATATTTTATAGGTAATTAGTACTATCAACAAGACTAATATGGATTTTGAATTCCCTGTCAATGTAATTATTGTACCTTGAAAATTAAAACTTTGGTATTGCTACTTAGTAACAACTAACAATAACATGGTGAGCTCAATACATTTTGGAGGTCGAGAACATGTGTCACAAGGTGTCAAACATGTGGTTTTTATTTCCATCTTCCAATGGGTCATCCTAGATTGCATAATACCATACATGGAAATATGAGAAATGTGATATTTTTTTCAGAAAGGAAAAGAGAGTGAGAGTGAGATTGAGATTGTGTGTGTGTGTGTGTGTGTGTGAGAGGGAGAGAGAGCGAGAGGTTACCCAATCCATTATTTTCTAAATGGTAGCTCTTGATTCAAAACAGATTGTGCCAACATTACTAGGTGGTTAGGTAAACACTTGTGGAAGCTTCCTTTGTGTCGTGTGTGTGGCTACTTGTCCAGATGTAGTCTTTTTAAGAGAGACCAAAAATGAGACGGGTGATATCTCGGTCTCAAGAGACCTAGATAGAGAGATTGGATCTCCTTTTTGGTTCTGTCGAGATTGTTTGTAGAAAGGTAAAATAGTGAGAGAGTGTAAGGCTTTCAAACACAATGTTTTGCAAATGATGGATGTTAGAACCAAAATGATTGTGTTAACATGTCTAGGTAGCCTAGTAAATTTTTTTGGAGGCTTTTTTTGGTGCCAAATGGTGTCATTGCTTTTGGGCTACTTCGTTTGGATGTAATCGCTTAAGAGCCCAGAGACCAAAAAATGTTATAACTTCGATGGGTGATATCTCGATTTCTGTGTCACCTAGAGATGTCTCATTGGTCAGGACCTTATAAAGAATCATATTTTTTTTTCTCCATTTCCTTTCAGTTCTCTCAATGTTCTATTGTTTGCAAAAGTACCAAATAGTGTAGTTTGAGTCAATGTAAGGTTGTCAAATGTAATGTTTTGCAAACAGTGGATCTTGGAACTGAACTGATTACACCAAAACATCCAAGTGTCCTAGTAAACACTTATGGAGGCTTCTTTTTGGTGCTGGATAGAGCAGTTGATTCCAGGATACTTCTTCTAGACGTAGTCCCTTAAGAGCCTAGAGACCAAAAAACGCTATAACTGCGACGGGTGATATCTTGATCTCCATGGCACCTAGATATGTCTCGTTTGATCCTAAACCTCTATTTTAGGATCCTCTAAAGAATTATATCTTTTTTTTTCTCCATATATTTTTGGTTCTCTCGATCTTCTATTGTTTGTAAAATCACAAAATAATGTAGTTTAACTCAGTGTAAGGTTTTCAAATGCAATATTTTGCAAACGGTGGCTCTTGGTGCCAAACCGACTATGCCCACACATCTGGGTGGCTTGGTAAATTCTTTTATAGGTTTCATTTTAGCTCCATATGGAGCCATTTCTTCCAGGATACTTTGTCAGGGTGTAGTCTCTTAAGAGCCCGCAGACCAAAAAAATGTTATAACTTTGACAGGTTATATCGCGGTCTCCGTGGAACCTAGAGATGTCTTGTATGATCCTACACCTCTGCGTTGGGACCCTTATCAAATCTTAGTTTTCATCCAATGGTTCTCTCTCCTTGTTTGTAAAAGCCAAAATATGAGTTATGTTGCCAACAAACGGCTAGCTTCCAAACCAACTACATGACATGTCTACATGGCCTGGTAAACACTTGTGGAGGCTTTGTTTTGGTTCTATATGGTGTTGTTACTTCTAGGCTACTTCATCTAGACGTAGTCCCTTAAGATCCCAGAGACCAAAAAACATTATAACTTTAACGGGTGGTATCCCGATGTCCGTGGCACCTAGAGACATATCATTTGATCCTACACCTCTACCATAGTACCCTATAAAATCCTATCTCGTTTATCATAATCCTTTTATCTCAGTGTTCTATTGTTTTCAAAAGTGCAAAAAAGAGTGGAGTTTGAGTCAGCGTAAAGTTGTTAAACGCAATATTTAACAAACGGTGATTCTTTGCAACTAACTGACTGTACCAACACATCTAGGTGGCCTGATAAACACTTATGGAGGATTCATTTTCAGTGTCGGATGGAGTTGTTTCTTCTAGGCTACTTCATCTAGGCGTAGTCCCTTTAGATCCCTGAGATAAAAAAATTTATAACTTCGATGGGTGATATCTTAATCTCCATGGAACCTAGAGACGTATCGTTTGATCCTACACCTACATTTCATGACCCTATATAGAATCATATATTTTTTGTATCCATATCCTTTCGGTTCTCCTGATGTTCTATTGTTTGCAAAAGAGAAAAATAGTGTAGTTCGAGTCAGTGTAAGGCTGTCAAACGCAATATTTTACAAGCAGTGGCTCTTGGCATCAAACTAATTGCAAAAACATGTTTGGGTGGCCTAGTCATTTCTTTTGGAGGCTTATGATTCAATTTCTGGATGGAGTCATTGTTTGTGGGCTACTTCATCTGGAGGTAGTCCCTTAAGAGCCAGAGACCAAAAAATGCTATAACTTTGACGAGTGATATCTTGGTCTCCATGGCACCTAGAGACGTCTCATTTGATCCTACACCTCCATGTCGGGACCATCTATAAAATACTATCTCAGTTTTCTCCATCTCCATTTCGGTTATCTCGGTGTTCTATTGTTTGCAAAAGTGCAAAATAGTGTAGTTTGAGTCAGTATAAGGCTGTCAAATGTAATATTTTACAAACGGTGGCTCTTGGCGCCAAACAGACTATGCCAACACAGGTCTGGTAAATTCTTTTGGAGGATTCATTTTTGGTTTCAGACATATAGCCATTGATTCCGGGTTACTTCAAGATGTAGTCTTGAAGACCAAAATTTTTTATAACTTTGATGGGTGATATCTTGGCCTCCATGGCACCTAGAGACATACCATTTAATCCTACACCTCTACATGTCAATACCCTATACAAAATCATATCTCATTTTTCTCCAACTCCTTTTCGGTTCTCTTGAGTGTTATATTGTTTGTAAATGTACAAAATAGTGTAGTTTGAGTCTGTGTAAGGCTATCAAATGCAATATTTTTCAAATGGTGGCTCTTGGTACCAAACCGACTGCGCCAAAAATTTTTGGTGGCCTTTTAAACACTTGTAGAGGATTCATTTTGGTGTCAAACAGTGTCTTTGCTTCCTGGCTACTTCGTCTAGACCTAGTCCCTTAAGATCCCAGAGACAAAAGAATTTTATAACTTCGACGGGTGATATCTTTGTCTCTGTGGCACCTAAAGACCTCTTGTTTTATCCTAAACCTCCATGTCGGGACCCTCTACAAAATCCTATCTCTATTTTTTCCATCTCGTTTCAGTTCTCTCGGTGTTCTATTGTTTGCAAAAGCGCAAAATAGTGTAGTTTGAGTCAGTGTAAGGCTATCAAACACAATATTTTACAAACAATGGCTCTTGGCACCAAACCAATTACACCAACATGTTCAGGTGGCCTGGTAAATGCTTTTGGAGGCTTCGTTTTAGTGCCACAATGGTCGTTGCTTCTGGGATACTTCGTCTAGACGTAGTCCCTTAAGATCTGGAGACCAAAAAGAGCATTTTTGTCCTAGAAACTGTTAAGAAACAACATTGACTCCTTCCTATATCATTAAGGATGATTAGAAGGTGATTTTAGATAATATCAATGTAAGAACTAGCCAATGGAATAACCTCACATCCTCTTTCTAGTTCTCTCACTCTCTCTCTCACACTCTCTCTCTCATACACAAGGGCCTATTGGTGCATACCTAGGGCTTACGGGTAAGTACCCACATAGTCAATACTACCAATAGGCTTTGAGGGGTCAAGAGAGAAGGAAAGGAACTTCATTTGGTTGACTTACTATTCAAGGTATTTCTTGTTTCTCTTCGTGGGTCTTTTATTCTTTAGTCAATTTGGAAGGCATGAAAACAAGTGAAGCACTTGGTGGTTAGGCAACCTATCTTGTCTTCATTTGGACATTAGGTGCCAAGCCTACAAATCGATTTCATTGAATCATAAATATAATGAAAATATCCTTGCCTTAACAAGAGGTTGTTCTTCCCTCCTTTGGTTTGAGAAAGGAATTAAAATATTTCATGAATTATACAGATTTGGGAAATGATGGAATGGATAGACCTTAAAGATTTCTATAAGCTACCTCAATATCAGTTCAAAATATATAAAATGCTCAAAACTTCGTTCACATCTCTTCTTGTATTCAGTAAAATAAATATTGCTTTAGATGGATTCTAATTCATAATCTTATTGTTTGGCTTCTAATATTTTATAGGTTGTTAAGACTATAAGCTTGTTGTTTTCTTTATATATATATTTATATTTCTTTAAAGTGGATGGCATTGGCATTGACATTATATTATTATAATTGATGACATTGAATGATTATAGTACAATGGAAAATTTGTAAATTAGTTACCCATTTATTTTAATTCCCATGTTAAAATAAAAAAAAAATAAACACTAATAATACATATTAATATAGACATACATATGATATTATATTAATCTGGACTTAGATACATGTATCAATAGCATGTTTCATCGATTATACAAGTTTTAAAACAATTTTTTTTTTTATCAAATATACTATATTGATTCAAAAATCCTTGATATCATACAAAATTTGATCAAAATCAATTTTTATACAAAGCCATGCAGGTATATACAATGATATGAATCGACAAAATATAAATATACGCCAATATACTATGAAGGTAGACAAAAAAATTTATATATATCTAAGCTATGGGGAATCATCAAATAATCTAGTTCTCTTTTCCTGCTGGGAAGAGGACTCAAGCACATAAGTGTAATGTCCCTTATTGTGTATGGACCTCCTACATGCTAAAAGGATGTCTATAGATCCATCCGTCAATACAAATAAACAACATACCCATTCATACACAATTAGTAACATATAAAATGACACTAATTAAAAATAAATACTTACTGCAAACTAATGATCACTATAAATCATCCTCTACCTCTCAATATCATCAACACCATTAGTACGAGGTTCCCAGTGCACTGGTGTAGTCAACTACACCTATTGGAAATCATGTTAAAAAAATTAGAATACACATGAATGTTCATTTATTTATACTAAATGATGTTATTTAATACAATCTCTTCATTATGAAAATTAATTTACTAGCGCATACCTATGTAAGAGGTGTGTTATAAGCTATGTCCATGGCAACTCCAATGTCTAGAGAGTGTCGAATCTCATCAAGAGACTGTAATGAGGTCATCAACTAAAATTATAATAAAATTCACATTAGTAAATTCATACGTTAACTATAGTACATTCTCTTCATGTATATATGATGAATAAAAAAATTATAAAACACACATTGCTTAATTCACCAACATGCGAGCTCGTACCAACATTCACCTATTAAACATCAAAATTTAATTTTAGGATCTAACATCTCTATACATGGAAAAAAAAATAACACGATAAATTTATTACAAAATATACCTGCAAGGATGAAGTATCCAAAAACAACTGTGAAGTGGTGGCATGTGATACATGATGTATTGTTTGACCCTGTAATTTTATTAAAACCCAAATGATTAATTTTCATTCACAATTGATTAACATTAAAATTTATAATACCAAACGCATCATGAAATAAACCATCTGTGATGATGATATTCTCCAATAGTGAATCATGACTAGCCCCCAGTCGGACACTCTGCTCAGCCTATCGGAGCTACCTCGCTAGACTGTGAAGTTTCCTTGCAAGGATGTGAAGCTACCATGTCCACCACGTAGGTCCCTCTACACCCAAAAATAAGACACTCAATGGTATATGATTCTTTCTTCCTAGAAGGACCAGGCTCGTTAGTCTAGGATAGAAGAGTTTCATGTTGAAGAACTAACAGTGTCAATGATCTGATAGAACTAAGGGCCTGATCCTCCAAAATAAGGTCACAATAATAGGGACTGAAACATGATGAGCATGTGTGTGGGAAATGGGTCTAACCGACATGTTTTGCAACTGATAGGCCCCCTCTCTATCTAGAGCAGAGGCCTTACGTCTTCCCTAAAAATATCGAATATCATAATAATTAGGTATTTCATTGAGGACGAACTCACATAAGAGTTTCCTCAACAAATATCGTGCAACCTCAAAATTATTGCAAGGTGGTTGGTCAAAAACCATCCACCACCTATCCTAAAATTTATTTTTTATCTGCTCATGATTACACCAATGGATGGGGAATCTTTTGCAATCTAAATGTAAGGGTGATTTTGTTTTGAGATTAGTAAATAATGCACACAATTGGTCTTATGATATTTTTTTCTTGTTCACCACATCATATGACAACTTATCAGCATAAAAATTTTGGTAATTGGTTTTAAATCTCTCCCATGTGTTTATTTTTTTAGCCACACTGTCAATATTAGATACCAATGATCCTAAAGACACGGCCAAGTTTAGACAATGTAAATGTGTGGCATTAGGGTTTCTCAACATTTCTATTAAACCCTCAATTTGAGCTTTATTATTTTCAATCTCCCCCAACATTTGTTGTTGGGTGTTAGGAGGATGTCATGGCATAGAAGGGGGTGTTTGAGGGACGTTTTTTTTCTTCATCTTGGTGTGGAGGTGAATACAAGGGATAAATAGAAGCTTTAGATGTATCTAAAAATGAAAATATATAATTGTTATGTCAGAAAAGTAGCACCCTAGGATTCAGACATTACCATGCAACTATCCTAACACTAACCTAGACTTTCTAAGGGACCATGGAAGAAAGAGATGCATAAAATGAAATTCCTAAACTAAGGGGGTTGATAGCACCAAGAAAAGGGGCGAGATACTCTGTTGAGGGAGGATGAAACATGGAAAAAGGAGCTGAGGGAGGTCAAACAAATGTGAAAAAGAACCAAATCCTAGTCTGCCATCAAAACTCCATGGAACACAACATCATAAACCTACAAGTGAAACAACATGCACAAAATACAACAATAATAATGGAGAGGAAAGAAAATATAATAAAAATGAGCTAGGGTTGAAGGAACACCATAACACACAATTTTTATTGCTTCAAAGTATGCACAGACCATTACATTTGATGCACAAAGGCATAATTACATTGCTAGGCCCAAGAGAAGGCTCACAGCTCAAATGGAGTTGAGGGAAAAATTTACAAGAGTTTCCCCAACTCCCAGAATGTCTCTCTTAAAAATGAGGGGGTTGAGTACATATATATAAGAAAAGGATTGTCTCACCAACCGAAAGCCTTCATTAATTACCTGTAGGGATATGGGTAGCCATACCAGTATGCTTTCCAATGGTGCTTTTCTGTCATAAAATACATGGGCACCATACTTCATTAAACTGGTTGTTGAGCTACTTTGTATAATGCCATTAATGCCCAGGTCATAGTTGACATTCCTTGACTGATGCCTGACAAGAACAAAAGAAGTTGATCCACCGACAGGGAGGGGTTGACATTCATGATAAGAATAAATGTTGTCCGCATGCGACAGGGAGGGAAGGTTGACACGCATCAAGATGGAATGCATGTTGACGCATGACAGAGGGATGAAGGCACTAACAGTTGACGCCCACAACAATGTGTGATAGGGAGGGACATGTGATGCGCAATAGGAAGGGATGGCTGACACATGCATCAGCAAAAGGTGTTGATGTGTGACAGGGAGGGATGACATTGACACATGTAACAGCAAAGGGTGTTGACACATCAAGGGAAGGTTTGACAATAGGGTGTGACATAGTTGACGCAACAATGAGGGTGGTGATGCACACGACAGGGAGGTGGTGGTTAACGCATGGTTGATGGTGTGACATGAGATGGCTCCAAACCTTCCTTGTGGTTTTCCAACTCGACAAGTGAAGAGGGGACCTGCCAGACAACTCATATATTCTCAATTTTAACTTGTAAGCCATCCTGAGGTTGTCTTTCTCTTCGATATCCCAGGGCTGAATTTGATGGCCTCCCGCACATCCCAGAATTTGAATGGCTAATTCCATTTATAATGAGTTATCCAAATTAACCCAGGGGGTGAATTTGGGATAACAATTTGGTGACCTCTCGGGGACATCTACCTACTAGATGTGTGACCAGTTGCCTTGAAGCATCCATTGGGCATGGAGTCAAGCCTAACCTTGAAGAAACTGATCTTTCCATTTGAAAACATGTCCCCTAGGCTCGTATGAACTTAGCATCTGGGTTGAAACCTCCTTGGCCTGCTCTTAAATCTAATTTTGGGACTTTGGATAAAACCTGTAAACTGTCCCCAAAATTGAAAATCTGATCAAGGAAAAGGTGTAAGAACTCTGAGCCTGCAACTGATCTATTGGGGTTGAATGTATGTATTGTGGAACTACCCCAAAAATCTGATTCTCCTCATGAATACTTCCATTGGCTGAAATGTAGAAGATATAAATACCCCATAACTAATTTTCTGATGCAAGAAGAGACATAAGAGCTCAACTGTGACTGATCTAGGGAGACATAAGAGATGAAAACATTGAAAATTATCCCCCAATCTGATTTAGTTACTCTGCATTTGGATTTGATTGGATATAGCAACTGTGTCTTGTAACATTTAACCCCTTATTACAAAAATTCCCTCTCGACAACATGATGAACTGTGCAAGAGAAACCACCAGACAAAAACTATGTACAAAGGAGAAAATCATACATACTCCAAGTGGAGCATGTAGAGTGTGCACAAGCACTTCTTCTATTGAAAACAAACCTACCTACTCTACACTAACCGGAAGCAAGGGAACTCAAACAAATCCTACAACTGGCAGGGAGAAGTAGCTTCCCTTTCTCACAATCTTGGACCATGCGATTGGTTTGGAAATGGGCATGGTCATGTATGAGAGTGAAAAATTAAATGAAGGCCAATCTTCCACCCAAATAACCAAAGTATCAACATCAATTGAAAATACCTCCTCAAGCTGATTGACATTAGACTCCTAGAGGTGTTGATGGTGACCCTTGGTGCTTTGTATATCATCCTCATGCCCTGAAATGGACATGACCAGTTTTGGCTTCTCCCTTGGCTCTAATGAAGCCAAGTACCTGATTGGGCATGGTCTGATCTGATGGATGTGCCCATTGCTCTGAAATTCAACTCCAAAAATGGAGTCTTCTGTGGACCTTCCTGAAAAAAGAGGTTGCCTGCATGCTGATTTTTTCTTTGCATTTCTTCTGTAAGTAGTTTATCCTCTTCCTTGATGACCGGTGTGGAAATGGTGTCATCATTGTTTCCTTCCTCCTCCTTGTCTGGTGTGATGCTTGGAAGATACAAATATTCCAATCTTGGCTTCAGATGGATACCATAGGATGCAAATTGTTGTCCTTGAATGTCTTTCCCCATGGAAGCAATATCTTGATGTTGGAGAATGAATGATGAGGCAATGAAGGTGGTATATCACATAGGATCCTCTCCATCGAAGTAAGTCCTCAAATTAGATAGATATTCTACCTCCTTGTTTTCCTACTGCATTGGCCTGGCCTCCTCCATGGTGTCCTCCAGATCTGTAATTCACTCACCATGGTTCCCCTCATCCTTGAACATGGGGTTTGAAAGCTCAAACTCTTTGTCGACATTAGAGTTTCAAGGGGATGAAGTGGGAGGAAGAACTGAAGGTTCTTCTATGGCCTGTTTTGTACTTGAAGCCTCTAGAATTGTATGGTTCTCCTCTACAGCTATAATGTGCTCCTCTTCTTTTGGATTTAGAGAAAATACTTCTTCCCTCACTTGTGCTACAGCTGGTGATGAATCAACAACCTCCAAAAATAGGATGCCCTCGTGGACATTAAATTCTAAGGATGTGGATTGTTGATCATCTTCTTCATGTTTCTCTTCTTTTGCTATAACATCAGCTTCCATCGTTGGTACTTCAACCCTAACCTCCTCCGAAGGCTTGACCATCAAGGGGATCTTCTTTATTCAGAACCTGACATCCCAAATCTTCATATTTTTTGTCATTTCTTCTCTGTTGGGTTCCTCTTTTATTTTTTGTTCTTCTTGACTGGTCTTTTGGGTCACTTCCCAACATGGGCTTGGGAATGCATGAGGAGGGGTGGTTTGGATCACAACTAGTGCTTGCATTGCTTGAGGTGGTGGGAGGGAAGGTATTTCATTCTATTCTTGTGGAGGGGAATTGGGTTTGGAAGGGAGAAGGGTAGAGAAATTAAGATGGGATGGGAGACTAGAAGATGGAGAAAAGGATTCCACAATAGAAGTAGTGGATGGGAAGCTTGGAAATTGAAGCTCAGGTTGAGATGGTGTTGCTTGGGGAATGGAGAGAAAATTACTAGATGATGGTGTAGGACTTACCCATTGACGAGGTTTCCTGGCACCAAGTTTGTAGGCCTCTATCTCCTTGGTCCACAGTGTAAGCTGGGGTAGTATCTCAACCATGAAATCAAGCTTCTGCTGTGGGCTGTAATGTCTTGGCATAGGGCCGGCCCATAGACAAGGTACCCTATAGCCAATTTTGAATGCTTTCATCCAAGTTGTGGCCCTCGAACTGCACCATGTTTGCCTCTATTTTTTGAATCTTCTCCTAAAAATCAGCATTCTCCATGTAATTGATGTCACTACATACATATCCCTTCTCTCGATAGGTTCCATAGCTGAACTGATCCTGGTACTTCTCATAGGGGTAGGCATAGTGATTAATGATTTTCTCATAATGCTGATCTAGAGGAGTTGAGAAATACATTGGAGGTGGACTGCACTGATGCTATGCTACAAGTGTGAATTCCATGTGGGGAATGAATTCATGATTGCACAACTTCATGGAATGGAAGAAAATGAAAGGGATGGAAAGAAAATGGGAAATGGATGGAATGGAGGAAGGTCTTTCAACTCAGAGAGTGGGTTGTTTGACCAGATGGAGTCACCAGATGTGCTTGAAAGTGCCTCCAAAGGTTGAAATTTTGACAAGAATATTCACCAATGAAGCTCCACATTGAACTACACACCTAAAAAAGATATTCTAACAAAGTGAAGTGGGTGAAATGTAAAGCTTTCAGACTTGTCCCACCGGGCGTGCCAAAACTGTTATGTCAAAATTACAGCACCCCCTCGATTTTATCTCTATGTGTGTGGGGAAATCGATGCAATTTTACTAACATGGGTCCACCTCTCAAGTTGTGGGACTTGCAAACCTGAGATAACCTCCAGAGAAGGTCGACTTCCTCTACCTAATCCTAATGCTAAACTACTCCTAGAAAGGGAAATGCAACTATCCTAACACTAACCTAGATTTTCTAAGGGACCAGGGAAGAAAGAGATGCATAAAATGAAATTCCTAAACTAAAGGGGGTGATAGCACCAAGAAAAGGGGTGAGATACTCTGTTGAGGGAGGATGAAACATGGAAAAAGGGGCTGAGGGAGGTCAGACAAATGTGACATAGACCCAGATCCTAATCCACCATCAAAACTCCATGGAACACAACATCATAAACCTACAAGTGAAAGAACATGCACAAAATACAACAATAATAATGGAGAGGCAAGAAAATATAATAAAAATGAGCTAGGGTTGAAGAAACACCACAAAACACAATTTTTATTGCTTCAAAGTATGCACAGACCATTACATTTGATGTACAAAGGCATAATTACATTGCTAGGCCCAAGAGAAGGCTTACAACTCAAATGGAGTTGAGGGAAAATTTTGCAAGAGTTTCCCTAGCTCCCAGAATGTCTCTCCTAAAAAATGAGGGGGTCAAATACATTATATAGAAAATTTGTCTCACCTACCAACAACCCTCATTAATTTCCTATACGGAGGTATGGGCAACCATACCGGTCCACTTTCCAATGGTACTTTTCTATCAGAAAATACATGGGTGCCATGCTTCATTAAACTAGTTGTTGAGATACCTTGTATGATGTCATTAATGCCTGGTCCATACCTGACATTCCTTGCTGATGCCCGACAAGAACAGAAGAATTTGTCCATCAACAAGGGAGGGGTTTTCATATGATAAGAAGAAATGTTGTCGCGCGACAACGAGGGAAGGTTGATGCGCATGAAGATGGAATGTTGACACACTGATGAAGGCGGCTAGTGAGCATAAAGAAGATGGTGGTGACACGCGACATCAAGACAACTAATGGTGCGTGACACATGACAAGGGAGGGAGTGGTTGACACGCATCAGAAAGAGGTGTTGACATGGGAAATGAAGCATGGCAAAAAGTGGTTGACACATGACAGCAAAGGGCGGTTGACACGTCAGCAAAAGGTGGTAGTTGACATGGCATGCATGTTAGTAAAAGGTGTTGATGACGTGACAAGGCATTGAGGCGATGTTAATGCATGTCAACAGGGCATGATGCATGATAAGGGATGACGATTGAGTGCATGGTTGACGTGATAACAAGGTGGTGGTGACACAATGACGTGTGATAACAAGAGGTGGTTGACACATGGTTGACGTACGACATGAGATGGCTCCAAACCTTTTCTGCGGCTCACCGCAAGACTTGACCTACCAAACAACTCATATATTCTCAATTCTGACTTGTAAGCCATCCTGAGTTGTCTTTCTCTTTGATATCCCAGGGCTGAATTTTATGGCCTCCCACACGTCCCAGAATTTAAATGGCTAAGTCCATTTATAACGAGTTATCCAAATTATTGTTTGTGCAAATGGATAGGTTGTGGGTTATCAGTTGTATTTTTTATCAATCATAATGTGCTCGCATTATAACGCAAGTGTATTATGTTTTGGATTTATTGAGCCATAACGCACTCATGTTATAACACGAGTGAGCCATAACACAAATGCGTTATGGCTAAAATGGCCAAAAAATGGATTTGTGTCCACTTTTTGGCCACACATTTCTATGCACTTACCCTAATGTGAGGGCAAGTTGTTACTTTAATGCAAATGACTGATGTCAATGGAGCATTAGGATTTAAGTGTTTTAAAACATTTAGTGTCTCTAGCATTTCAAAACATTTAGTACATGTATTTTAGTGTTTTAAAGTATAAATTAGTGCATTTAATTTAATTTGTATTCTGATAGTTACATTTTAGAGTTGATATATATAGATTAATTTTTTTATTAGATAAATGGAAATGTTTCTTAAAGGCTCCCATAACCTTATATAGATCTAAATAGATGTTACATTTAAAGTCCATAATTATACTTCTAATAAGTTTACCTAAAAAATCATCCAAAGAACAACAATACTTGAGTATCCCCTCAACAAATAATCACCTTCAAACAACAATCTTCGTGATCAGTCAACAATCATAAAACATCCCTGTCGTAATCCTTCCATCTCATGTCTATCAAAAGAATAAATCACTCTCCCATCGGCACCTTTTTGGGAGTGAAGAGTCATTTTAGATTATTCTGATACCTTATTATGGTGTTATTTTTATTGAGTTGTAGAGATTAATCACTTCACTGGAATTATTTTGCAGACTTGTTAGAATACACAGTAACTGGTGTCGGTTGATGAACCACTGTCGCTCACCCATAGATCGATATCATTCAGGAAAGGAGGAACCGACATCGATTAGGACTAACTGGCATCAGTTAAGGCTAACTGGCATCGGTTTCCTGTGCGTGACTACTATAATTAAGTTACGGGAATTAGATCTATCTTTAGTTGTAAAATGAATCTAATGGTTGTAATTGCATAGCTAAAGTGCCCTAAGATTATAGATGCATATATAAGCATAAAGCTAGGGTTTAGAAAGGAAGAATTCAATTGAGAATAGAGAGAAGTTTCCTTTCGAGAGAAAAGAGAAATGTTTAGAGAATAAAGTACAGGACATCCAAGAAGGTGTGGAAGATTGAAAATTATATTTGTATTTCCTCTGTGATAGTAAATTGGTTGTTTCTTGGTGAACGTAGCCCACACTGGGTGAACCACGTTAAATCTTTTGTATTGTTTCTTCTTGTTTATTTCCATATTGATTGCTTTTATGCTTATATTTGATTAATATATCTGTACAACCGGTGTGCTAACCCCAAAAATTGGTATCAGAGCATCATTGTTTGAGGGTTGTGTGTTTTGATAGATTTACTCACAAAGGGATTTCTGATTGAATGGGAGAAAATCAATGAGAGAAGAAGAAAAATTTAGAGTAGATAAATTTGATGGTTGTGACTATCTATTATGGAAGATGCAGGTGGAGGATTATCTATATCAGAAATATTTATAGTTACCATTGGATGAGAAGGCAAGACTTGCAAACTGATGAAGAATGGAAAATTCTTGATAGAAAGGCTCTGGGATCTATAAGATTGATTCTGACAGCATCTGTGGCTTCGTATATTATTGAAGCAGGATCTAAAGTAGAGTTGATGAAATCTTTAGCAAATCTATATGAAAAACCTAGTGCTTCAAATAAAGTCTATTTGATGAAAAAATTGTTTAATTTACAGATGCAAGAAGGTGGATTTGCATAAAGTCATTTGAATGATTTTCGATATATTGTAAATCAATTAAAATCAGTTAGTATTTCATTTGAGGATGAAATGAAAGCACTTTTATTATTATGCTCTTTGCTAGATAGTTGGGATAACTTGGTAATGGCTATTAGTAATACAACATTTGCTACTAATGTTTTAAATTTTGATGATGTGGTTAGTATAATCCTAAATGAAAAAATACGTAGGAAAAGTATAGGAGAATCATCATCTGGAAATACTTTGAATGTAGAAAGTAGGGGAATGCGGAAGAAGATATCCAAGATCATGATTAATGGGAAATAAAAGTCTAAGAATGACAGATCTAAATCCATAGGTTGAGGTATAATATTCTAGAATTGTGGAAATAAAGGTCATGCAAAGAAGGATTGATGGTTCAAGGAAAACAAAAAGAATTTACCAAAGAAAGGTAAAGAGGAAAATGTTGCTGCAAAAGAGGTAATGAAATATGCCCTAATTCTATCCTTGGATGATAAAATTGAGTCATGGGTTTTAGATTCTAGATCTTCTTTCCATGCAACCCCTAATAAGGGTTATTTCATAAATTATGTCCAGGTTAATTTTGGGTATGTTTATTTAGGAGATGATGAACCATGCAATATTACTGGTAGAGTTGAAGTTCATCTTAAATTACATAATGGAAATACATGGATATTGAAATATGTGAGGCATGTTCCAGACTTAAAAGAAATCTAATTTCTATAGGACAATTGTGTGAAACTGGTTACATGGTTACTGTTGATGGTGAATCACAACACCCCTAAATATCTGCAACTCGATGGGTTGAGACTCTCAGTTTGATTGCATAACATGGAGCTTTTCCCAAGTGTGGGACCTTGCAAAATCGTAAAAGCTCTTCGGATGAAGGTCGGTTCCTATTCCTCTATTCAGATGCACATGTAAAAATGTAGAGGGTTTACTAAAAAACCTAAACTAACTTTCCAAGGATATAGGGTAAGAAGATGTATAAAATAAAACCTAAACTAACAAAGGTGATGCACCGAGGAATGAAGAACACTGTCTTGCCAATAAACACAAATTGTTAAAATGCAATGCAAGATCATGCACAGATGAAAAAATTTGCAGTGAAAGATCAAGAGGATGCAAATGAACACTGAGAGGGTTGAGAATCATCCACAGTCATGCATAATTTTCTCCAAATATTGATACAATACACTACAAAATGCCAAGAGGCAAAGTTGCATTACAGTTTTAGATGGGAGGTTTGAACTCCACAAATTCACCTGCCAAAGAGAAGAAGGGAGGGGAAAAACAAGAATGTCCAACATTTAGAAAGAATCCCCTCCTTACAATTTATAGGAAGAATGAGAGAGGGAAAGAGAGAGGAATTCCAAATCTACCCCAACCACCTCTAGGTTGCATTTAATTCATCTCATTATGGTGGTAGGTGAGAACCCTAGCAAACCCAAAAATGGCGAATTGTATTTTGCATTTTTGAAGAAATTTTTCTCACCCAATTAAAGATATCAAGTCATAGTTGGATAGAGGACCTCGTAAGATTTCTGAAAAGTCCAACCTTGCGTGAATCCGAGCTCCCTGTGAAAAGTTATGGCCATTTGAATATCTGCGTCAGGGTTTGCTTTCTGTCGGGGTGTCAACGCTCAAAATGTTGCACCTCCTGAAGATGCGCCTCAGCGCATCCATCCTCATGTCAACATACTCTAACCTACACCATGGGCCCAAATTTTTTCATGTCGACATTTCATGCTCTGTGCCTCTAACCTGCACCATGGGCGTGAATTTTTCCATGTTGACATTTCCTGCTCTGTGCCTCTAACCTGCGCCATGGGCGCGAATTTTTTCATGTCAAAATTTTTTGCTTTGTGCCTCTAACCTGCACCATGGGCGCGAATTTTTCCATTTTGACATTTCCTACTCTGCGCCTCTTTCCTACTCTGTGCCTCTATCCTGCACCATGGGTGCAAATTTTTTCATGTCGACATTTTCTGCTCTACGCCTCTAACCTGCGCCATGGGCGCAAATTTTTCCATGTCGAAATTTCCTGCTCTGCACCTCTAACCTGCACCATGGGTGCAAATTTTTCCATGTCGACATTTTCTGATGTGCACTAGAGGCATTTGGTGATGCAATAAATGTCAGGTTTTCGACCATGTAATGCACTTTCAAAACCCAAAATGAAGGATTTCGATTTTCTTGTTCTTCCATATTCTTCTGCTCTTGTCTATATTTACCCGGGGGGAAGATATATACAACAATTTGGTGACTCAATGGGATCGCCTGCCTGCTAGGTAGAAGATCAGTGGCCTTTTAGCAATCCATTGGGCATGGAGTCATAAGCAATAACCTGAAACCAACTTGATCTCATATCCCGAGCCTGATACCGCAACTCCTTCTCCGAGAGCACGCTGAACTGTAGAAATTCAACCTGAGAGAAACAAAACCTATGCCAAAGCACTTAGGGAAATTGAAACCTAACTACAACAAGACAATGTGCATACGCACTTAGAGGAATTGAAATCTAGGCTAATATTTACAAGGGTAAACCTTTTCCTTTTAGTAGAAATGTTTAAGATAGATTCCATTAACTGGAATCGGGAGTTCTTCTCCATCCAATGTAGACAATTGGAAGGCATTACTACTTTTACATCTCGTGACCATGTAGGGGCCACTCCAAATGGCATCAAACTTGGAATGCCTTCCTGGTTTTGCCCGATCTGCATCCCATTTCAGAACTAGATCCCCTTCCTGGAAGGTCCTTGCTCTTTCTTTCTTATCAAACCATATTTTTACTAAGGCCTGATCCTTTTCAATCATCTGAACTACATGCTCTCTGATTTCTTCCAATTCCATCAACTCTGCATATCTGGCCTCCATTGGTTCGAACTCAGACAACTCCAACTACTTCATGAGCTCCAATGTTGGGAATTCTAATGATATAGGCAATACTGCCTCTTTCCCATAGACCAACTTGTAAGGAGAACTACCTGTAGACCTCTTTGGTGTTATCCTATCAGCCCATAATGCTGATTTTATCTTGGTATGCCATGTTATTTGGTTTTCATCCAGAGTCCTTCTGATGATCCTTAGCAAATTCTTGTTCGTGGACTCTGCCTGTCCATTACCCTGCGGGTAATAATTTGAAGAGGTGCTCAAATAGATTCCATTCTTGACAGCCCATTCTGTAATCTTGGAACCTATGAATGCCAATGCATTATCTGATATGATAGTGGCTGGCACACTGAACCTGGTCACTATTCCTTCATAAAATTCTAGTATGTTAGACTCATTTTCCTCTTTGAGCGGTACTGTTTCGGTCCACTTGGTGAAATAGTCTGTTGCTGTGAGAATCCACTTGTGGCCTTGGCTTGAGTTTGGGTTGATGACCCTGACGAAGTCCAATCCCCATTGCATAAATGGTTGGTCAACCAAAATTGGGTGCAATGGAAGCACTGCTAGTCTTTCTTTTCCCGTGAAGAGTGCACATTTCTTGCACTTTCTTATCCATGTATAACAGTCACTGAACACTGTCAGCCAATAATACCCTGCCTTCATTATCTTGAGAGCTGTTACTCGTGGGGTGAAATGTCCTCTGGAATCTCCATCATGAAAATCTCGTAACACCCTCTCAATTTGACCTGTCCCAATGCACCTCAATAGAACTCCATTGATGTCTTTTTTAAACAAAACACCATCAACAAGCACATATGGAATGGCTTGTAATCTGAAGTATCTCCTCTTTGCTTTGCTCATTTCTAGAGGGCATAGGCCTGTCTGTAGGAAGTGTATCATATTCTGAGTCCAATAAGGAGTGGGCACATCATCATTTTCCTGTTCTTGACCATCCTGTAGTACCAAGACAGTCTCTTTTTCATCACCTGCTTCAACTTGCCAACTCAAAGCTAGCTGTTCACATAGTCCTTTTCCACATACTAGTTTTGTGACCTTAATCTCGATGTCATATTCCATGACACGGGTTATCCATCCTGCACATTTCTCGTTCAAATCCTTGTTTAGAAGGAATTCCTTGACTCCCGCATGAGAGACCAACAATTGGATCTTGTTGTTTGAGACTAGGTGCTTGAATTTCTTTAAGCTCCTGATCACTGCAAGGACATGCTTTTCAATGAAAGAGTACCTATTTTCATATTCCTCCAAGCCTTGATTGAAGAAAGCAACTAGTTGTTCTAATCCTTCTTTGTTTTGTTGTACCAAGATTGCAAAAATTGTGTCTCCACCACCAAAGGCATATAACATGAAGTCCTTGGAGAAGTTCTGGATTGACAAGAGTCGGAGCTTGAGATATAGCCTCTTTTATTGCCTCAAAACTTGCCTTGCCTTCAGATGTCCATTTAAATGCCATGCTCTTCTTTAACATCAGCGTTATTGGCTTTACGAGAGCTGCAAAGTTTGGAACAAACCTGCGGACAAAATTGATCCTTCCTAAGAAGCTTTGAAGAGCCTTCTTGTGACTTGGCAATGGCAATGCTCGAATTGCTTCAACTCTTTCTGGGTCAATCATCAACCCCTCCTTTGAAACAATATGGCCTAGAATTTTTCCCTCGTGAGCCAAGAATATGCATTTTTTGGGATTCAATGATACCCCAAATCTTCTACACCTCTGAAATACCTGCCTCAAATGAAAGAGGTGATCCGCTGCATTTTTGGAGAATACAGTGATGTCATCAAGATATATCAGAACTATTTTATTGATCAACCCCTTGAATGCCATATCCATTGCCCTTTGGAAAGTGGCTCCAACATTTGATAGCCCAAATGGCATCTTCTTGTAGGCATAGGTGCCCCATTTGGTGGTGAAAGCCATCTTGAACTGGTCATCTTCTTTCACCATTACCTGATTATACCCTGAGTAGCCATCTAGGAGAGAGAATCTCTCCGAACTGGATACCACTTGCAATATTTGTTCCATTGAAGGAAGTGGGTAATGGTCTTTGAGAGATGCCCTGTTGAGGTCTCGAAAGTCCACACACAACTTGATTTCTCCACTCTTCTTCCTGACCGGAACCAAGTTTGCAACCCAGCTTGAGTGCTTGATTGGGAATATAATGCTTGCCTCTATTAGCTTGTTTAAATCTTTCTTCATTAGATGCTCAATGTGAGGGTTGATTGGTCTCTACTTCTGCCTAATGGGCTTAGCATCTGGATCCAATTCTATGGTATGTTGTGCCAACTTCGGATTGAATCCTCTCAAGTCTTCATAGCTCCAAACGAAGACATCTGGAAATTCTTGGCAAAGCTGTATGAAATCTGATTTCTCCTGCTCAGTGGCCACTTTACCAATTTGAAGTGTTTTACCTTCCCCAACCGGAATTGGCTCTGAATCTTCTCTCCTGACTTGTATGTTAGCCTTTTCCTTACGGAACTGGTCGTTAGGGTTGAAGATAGACTCCAATGTTACTAAACCTTTGGGAAGCTTGTTTGTCCGTAGCTACACTACTTGATCCCCGTACTGCTGCTCTAGTCTGTCCTGATTCCTAGCTGAGAATTCAGCCTCTTCTTGCAAAAAATTGATGATCTGTTGATCGTTCTCAAACACCTGCCAGCTTGTGTTATTATCTGGAACTGCTAGCCTCACAATCACATGGATATGTGGTTGTGTTTTTTTCCTTCTGATGTTGTCAACCACATCGAACATTGCTCCAACTGCTACGAGCCTATCCACGGCTTCATTTTTCTTCCTGGGTATGGATACGATGTTGAAAGCTTTGAAATCCTCAATGAGGTCCCATACCCTGTTCTTGTAGTTCCTCAGCAGGTCATTCTTTGTAGCATGTTGTCCCCTGACTTGGTTGACGATTAGCTTGCTATCTCCAAACACCTGCACATTCTTTATGCCCTTTTTCCTGGCCCAATGAAGTCCATGAATCAATGCTTCGTATTCAGCCGTGTTGTTTGAATAGGAAAAATGGAAACGAAAAGCTGAATAATATTTGATGCCTTGAGGTGAAACAAGCATAACTCCTCCTCCTGCACCTTGCCTACTCCTTGATCCATCGAAAAATAACTGCCATACCTCATTGTCATCCTTATGGTCTGGTTTGGTGATGCTAGGAATAGACTAGTTTTCTTCATGTATGCAATAGACTCCTAGCTCAGATTCTTCTACTTCTTGGTAGGGATCAAAAGCATGTACCTTGCTTTCCCATTCATCAAGAGTCAAATCTGGGATGCTTCCAACTTTGGTGTCAGCTTCATCTGTGCTTGGATAATCTTCTTGATCAAATGCTGAACAGTTGGCATTGATTTGGCTTGGAGTATGAGGCTCAATGTGAAAGTTTGCAATTGGTTCAGATCTGATTGTGACCTTAGTACCATATCTTGTTCTGAACAACATGTGTGACCAGTCAGCAGATAAGTAGCCTCCAATTCTAGCTGTGAAATCCCTTGATAAGCATAGGGCAAAGAGTGGTGGCAAATCTATCACTGACACATCTTGCAAAATGGTAACGTTGGGGCATGCATGCAAGGTAAGATTCAAACCTTTAATCACTCCCACCATTGCTACTACTGTCCCATCCAATTGCACTACCCCCTTTGATATGACTTCATATTGGAGACCCAGCTGATCAGCTATTTGCTTGGGCATGACAGAACTACTTGCCCCAGAATCAATCATGCAATTGTGTACTAGTTTATCCCCAATGATTAATGAAACATAGAATGGAGGGGGCTTCAAAAATTTACCTTGTTGTCCTCCATGATTCCCTTCAGGCTGAGCAGCATTTGTGAGGACATTCTCTTGCATATGGGCCTACTTGTTTCGAAGTTGACCAATTCTTCATGGCAGCTTGTAGAAGATCTCTTTGGCCTGGGATGGATAAAGATTCCCACATTGATATATTCACATTTGTCTTCTTCATTTGATCAATGATGCTAAATGGGGATGAAACATCTCTTTTCTGTCCTTTAGCCTGCACATTCCTTTCTTGTGCATGGGCAGCAAATAGCTAGCATTTGAGTTGGTTTAGAAGGTGGTTTGGGCTGTCCTTGCGTGTTTGGAACTGTATTTTGCTTACCAACACCTTGTGGAGTGATGGAAGGTTGTAGATCACTTGGAGCCAATGACTGCCCTTCACCAATATTCCTCTTCTTTGATCTTGTGTTAGCTGCTACACTCTGAGAAATTGTTTGATTCATGCCACAAAAATCCTCAGCTTGCCAATTCACAAGTGTGGTATCATTTGGAGCTGTGTTTTGCTGAGATGTCCCTTGTTGCTGATTTGTTTCTTGACTCACTTCACCCTCTACGCCAGTAGTTGTCACCATCAAGGCTTGGTTCAAAGCACCATTGAAGCACATATATTGGTTGTGAGGTTCATTGCATGGGAAACACCAATCATACTCTTGAGCTATGTTGTTTTGCACTGGCACTAATGCTTTAGAAGAAGATGCAACATTGGGGTTATAGGGCTGAAATGATCTATTGGCGGGAGGCCTTACTTGGCTTTGATTTGCATAGCTAGATTGGGTGGCCTATTGGGCTGGTATGGTTTCCTATTAGGTTGAGCTTGAGGCTGATAAGAAGGTCTAAAGCTTTGGGCCTGCTGCCTCTTGAGTGTAACCAGCTCATTTCCCAAATTTTGCAATTGTTTCATGACCTCCTAGAGTTCATTTGAAGCACTAGAGGATGAAGTAGAAGTTTCATTTGAACTTTGATTTCTAGGAGTGGGAATAGGAGCCAAAGTGGGTGCTTGACTAGTGCTTGGATTTTCTAAGTTTGGATACAAGGGCATGGGAGGCCTAGGAGCCAGCTTACCAGCTTGAATAAGATAGTTTTCAGCCCTAATGGCAATGCTATAAGCAGTAGGTAAGGTTGTGCCTCCCATAGATTGAATTAACATAGAAATATCAGAATTCAAAGCCTTAAGATAATATAGAAAATCACCTTCAGCTATTGGCCTAACGGCCACTGGAATCCTATCCCAAGACCTTTGAAATCTGAAGTTGAAGTCAATCAGCTGCTCATTGGGAGCTCTCTTGATAGTTGTCAATTGTTCTAGTAGAGACAAATTGTCTCCCTTTTCTCCAAACTTCTCATGGAGAACTATGCATAACTGATTCCAATTTTGTATAGAACCAGCTCCAAGGCTCCTAAACCATTGCAATGCCTTCCCTTTGAATGAAGATGCTAGCAATTTGACAGCAACATCCATTTCATTTATCTCATGGATTGCACAAACGTTAGCAATGTCTTTGACATGATCACCAGGAGTGGTATGATTTTCTCCAGTGAAAAATGGAATGTTCTTCAATGCTGCAATTGGAACTAGATTCTGTGCATTGAGGGCAAGTGGGCTGCTGCCAGTGAAGTTGACAAAAGGGTTTTGTTGCACCATTCTGATTGGCCTGAGAACCCTTGTTGATTGGATGAAAGGTCTACCAGGTGGAGGGGTTGATAAAGTCCTGTTAGGTGGAGATGGTGATCTTTGTGGTCTTCTTCCTCTCCTTCCTCTGCCTGGTGATAGCTGCAAGTAGACAAATAACCCTTCTTCTCGAGTATCAGACCTGGTTCGAATTCTTCTCATGCACCTGGGAAAATTTTGCTGCTACACCACTGAATTCTATCCCTTTGGAGTTTCCAGATGTGTTAGATAATGAGCCTCAAAAGGCTAGATTCTGCCAAGTTACACACCAAACCTGACAATATTAAAAATAGAATTTAAAACTTTGAAGGACCTGAAAGATACAATTCTTCAATTTGGTTATCAGGTCTTGTTGTGCAGCTACTAATCCCTGAAAGGTATAGGTGAAACTTAGGTCATGCAAGGCAACTTACAAAACCTGAAACACACTGTGCTGGAACTTGGGACATGCTCAACACCTAGGAAAACCTGAAATACTAAAAACTATGAAATTTTGAAAGTCAAAATATCAAAAATCTAAGAATACCCTTTTGAATATTATCCCTCCGATCTATCAACTGGTGAAATTTTGACTTGTTTTGAGCAAGTTAAGCCCTTGAAAATCGATTTCAAAGTTCAACCTGAAAGGTAAAAAAAATATGAAATTTTAAAACCTGCAATTTCTAAGTCCAAATTTCTTGAAAATTCCTTCAAATCTTGTGGAATGACCTCTTGGTCCCACCGGGTGTGCCAAAACTATTGATGGTGAATCAAAACACCCCTGAATGTCTGCAACTCGATGGGTTGAGACTCTCAGTGCGATTGCATAACATGGAGCTTTTCCCAAGTGTGGGACCTTGTGAAATTGGAAAAGCTCTCCGGATGAAGGCCGGTTCCTATTCCTCTGTTCAGATGCACACATAAAAATGCAGAGGGTTTACTCAAAAACCTAAACTAACTTTCCAAGGAGACAGGGTAAGAAGATGCATAAAATAAAACCTAAACTAACAAAGGTGATGCACCGAGGAATGAAGAACACCTATCTTGCCAATAAACACAAACCATTAAAATGCAATGCAAGATCATGCATAGATAACAAAATTTGCAGTGAAAGATCAAGAGGATGCAAATGAACATAGAGAGGGTTGAGAATCATCCACAGACATGCATTATTTTCTCCAAAAGTTGATACAATACACTACAAAAATTCCAAGAGGCAAAGTTGCATTACAGTTTTAGATGGGAGGTTTGAACTCCACAAATTCACCTGCCAAAGAGAAGAAGAGAGGGAAAAAACAAGAATGTCCAACCTTTAGAAAGAATCCCCTCCTTACAATTTATAGGAAGAATGAGAGAGGAAAAGAGAGAGGAATTCCAAATCTACCCCAACCACCTCCAGGTTGTATTTAATTCATCTCATTATGGTGGTAGGTGAGAACCCTAGCAAACCCAAAAAATGGCGAATTGTATTTTGCATTTTTGAAGAACTTTTTCTCACCCAATTAAATATATCCAGTCTTAGTTGGATAGAGGACCTTGTAAGATTTCCGAAAAGTCCAACCTTGCGTGAATCTGAGCTCCCTGTGAAAAGTTATCGCCATTTGAATATCTGGGTTAGGGTGTCAATGCTCAAAATGTTGTGCCTCCTAAAGATACGCCTCGACGCATCCATCCTCATGTCAACATACTCTTAAGTGCACCATAGTGTGCGCCTCTGAAAATGGGCGCGAATTTTTCCATGTCCACACTTTGTGCTTGTGCCTTCCAACCTGCGCCATGGGCACGAATTTTTGCATGTCGACATTTCTTGCTGTGCGCCTCTAACCTGCGCCATGGGCACGAATTTTTTCATGTTGACACCTTCATGCCCTAACGCCTCTAACCTACACCATGGGTGCGAATTTTTTCATGTCGACATTTCATGCTCTGCGCCTCTAACCTGTGCCATGGGCGTGAATTTTTTCATGTCGAACATTGTCATACCCTGTGCACCTCTAACCTGCGCCATGGGCATGAATTTTTTCATGTCGACATCCTTCGTGCTATGCACCTCCAACCTACGCCATGGGTGATATTTTTTCACATGTTGACACCTTTGATGTGTGTTAGAGGTTGGTGATGCAATAAATGTCAGGTTTTCGACCATGCAATGCACTTTCAAAACCCAAAATGAAGGATTTCAATTTTCCTTGATTTCCATATTCTTCTTCTCTTGTCTATATTTCTTTGTGCACAATGGCGGTTACATAACCGTTGCCCAACCCAGGCGGTAGTCCTGTAACCTTCACCTAGCTAGGGCGGTGGTTCTATGACCACCGGTTTGCACTAGGCGGTGGTCTTGACACTCTCAGACAGAAAATAAAATTTAAAATGAACAGTCCCATAATTGGAAAGGTTGTCTGTGTCTCTTCTTCTCCATAACCTTTCCCATCCTCTAGTGCACCGAAGGACATGAGAAAGGCTATAAATACATGTAGGAATGAGATTTTTTGATTATCGAAGCATGAAATCAAGTGAGAAAGGAATTCTTCATGCTGGAATTGTGTTTGTAGAAGAAAGGAGTGTTGAGGCAGAGAAAACAAGTAATTCGGAGGAAGTGTGAGATATTATCTACTTATCTTTCATACTTATTGTAAATTTTTTACTTCTTATTTGAATTAGGCAATAAAAAGTGGGAAGAAAGAGCATTTTCCCTTCCCAACTGGTTTTCATCCTCAGAAGGTTCACAATGTGAACAAGACATTCAGTGTCATTGGGACACATGGGATCACCTCTTAAGATGTGGGACTTGGGCTCGAGGTAAACCTACATAGAAGGATATATTCCTCTTTCTAAACTGAATGCTTAACTACTCTCAGTGTAATAAAATGACCATCTAATCCTACGCTAACATATTCATCAGTTTTAAAGGACAAAGATTTTGAAAAATTGAAACTATACTAAGGGTGGTGATGCACCAAATTAAGGGATGTTTAATATCTAGAAGGGTTATTATCGGAGGGATGCTTGCATCACTGACCACCTTCACCTATCGCCACATGAAAGGGTACAAAATACCACAAACTAGGGCATGTATGTTCTTTTGTTAAACTTGAGCATACATAAGGATAGATAAAATTAGAATCAACATACAATTAATTTATCATGAGGAAACCACAAATTCATATGTCAAATAACTATTTCTGTAACTACGGATAATGATGACATAACTTAATATAGAAGGAAAATAAGGTTTTCACAACTGGCATAAAAGATAGTCACATTATTCCTTCACAACATGAAATAGATAACTTGAAATAAAGGTAAGATAATAACTCACACTAAGGAATTGTAAATTCAAAAAGTAAACATTGATTAACCATTCAACACAATAAAATAGATTTCAAATAGCAAGGTGTAACTCTGAATATAATTAAAAGGTTTCTTAGAAATCTCTGAAGCACTCTTCCAAGCTTGAAGAGTGACTCCTCCAAAATATAATCTATATCTACTAACTTGAAGCATCTGACTATTTATAAGTTCTTAGGCTGAGACATTATGGCTGGGCCCTTAACTAATTTTTTTCTAAAAATAGAAATGTCATTAAATTAATGGAACATGCTCCCATGAAAATAGCTAATTTGTTACAAAGGCTTGACTCAGTCAACCTTGTCAACTTTGACTAATCCAGAGCTTGGATCCGACCCTTTCATGGTCGCTTAGCTTTGGCTTGGTTCAGCTACACCTTCTCCTTCTACAAGTTTATGTTATTGTCCTTCCCATACAGCCATTTAATGCTTATACTAAATGAAGTGCTTGATAATTCTCTGAATTTCTTCATCTCCAGGCCCACATGCATAGTGATTTACTACATCTGCCATCTCAATCTCCTTTACGATCATGGCTGGCACTCTTCAAAGTTTATTTGTAACTTTCTCTCAGTCTCCTTATGAAATTTTGGCATAAGACCAATCGGTCAATGGAGCCACTATTGAAAGTTTTGGTGACCGCATCATCCCACTTCACCAAATCCTTGAAATTTCCCTTAATTTGATCTTCAGGAAGAGCATCAATGTTTTCATTGAAGAATTTGCAATTAGCAATATCAAATTCTTCTGATATTTCATTCAGGGCATCCGTGATTTCCACTCATTTCTCCTCCAACTTCTTGATTAAATCTTGCAATACTTGGCATCAGAATTCCATGGCTTTTTGGTATTCAAATAATTTTGAGGCATCATCGATCACCTCTTCCTGAAGAATCAAGTTACGATCTTCTTCTCTGACCTCACTCCATGTTGCCAAATTTAAATTTAGATTATTATTATATTTAGAAAATGCCTCATCCATTTTGGAAATAGTGGTTTTCATAACTTGCAAATCACTGTATATCTCAACTGCTTCCTTGATTTAAGGATAGGATTTGTGTAAAATTCTCTCCATCCATCCACTCACCAATCTCCCTTTCTGGCCTAGCTTCTCAAGCTCATGATAAGAAATATCATCGATTGTAGATTAAATCATAGCTGTAGTAGTTGAGACTTTAGTAGATGGAGTGGGTTGGGTTACTTTGCGTAGTAGTGTAATGAGATGCTCGACCTTGGCTTTGAATTCATCTTTGGTGGCCTTATCTTTGTCATTTTTTTCCAAAAGAGCCCCAAGAGTAGTGTGCACATATTTCTTGTCTCCTTCATGAGTATCCTTCCCCAATGAGAATTTTGAGATCCAGTAATCTGTAGTTGTGATTGTTTGTTTAGTTTTCCCCTCAACGGGGGTGGAAAATTCTATCACCTGTTCTCTAGATGGGTTAACTGTCAGACTTGACACAAGTCTTCATCTCTTGGCCTATCTCTTATGCATATGCTCCAATATTATGAGATCTATAACATCTCCCATAGGCATGTTATTCTTTTGATTGGGAGTTTTCCTAAACAACCATTCAGGTATGGCTAAAGCTAATGAAGATGGAGCAGTGGATCCAATACCTAAAACATTGGTTAAAACAAGATCACTAGAAACACTGGATGGTATTTGAGCAGAAGTAGCATTGATGGATGACATGGATGTAAGGATAGCTATAAGAATTGATAGAACAATGATGAGGTTGTGATTGAATAAAATGTAAGTGTTAAGGGAAGTGAGGAGGAAATGGGTGACCCAATATTTTCCCTAGCTGATATAACTGGAAGTGATGAGAATACTTGGGCCATAAAAGGGGATGGGAAGGAAGAAATGATTGTGGAAGTGAAAGGAACTGATATTGGAAGTGAAAATGGGGGAGGAAGAAGATGTTATGGATCTTGGGAGATACTGAGGGGAGTCACTGACTTCAACCACTTCTATCACAGGCACTACACTAGAAGTGGTCTTTGAAGTAGGAGCCTTAGAGAGAGATGAGCCACCAACAACAAATGAAATCTTTCCTTGGGAGTCAATGGGTTTTTTTGGGTTGACCTTTTCCCTTTTGTGGGTGTTGATTGGCTCATAATTGGTGGGGCCTTAGTATTTATAGGTTGTTCTTACTCCTTTGGGTGAAATTCCCAAGGTAACCAACCAACTGTAAGCCTTCTCTGCAAGAATGGGCCCCACCCTCTCCTTTGTATTGAGCATTCCTCTACATACCAATCAATCCATGGCAATGGTTGATTGGACAATATTATCATTTTTGTATGCCTACATTAACCTCCTTCTTGTGCCCTATTGGGACATCAACCAAGTGTTGAACCTCATCCAAGGTCAACCTCTCATAATCTCTTTGTCGCACGATGTATTCATCCCGAAAATGGATATCTTCCAATTGGGGCATGTGGGCACTAGACCGACCTGTTTCACCAAACTTACCCCAATAATCAAAATTAGTTCGTGGATGAAAGGTTCGCAAAGTCACTTCAGAAATTCTTCATCCACATTTTTGGCCCTATGAATGTTCGGGCAGGTGTATCTACCAATTGAAATAGGGAAATGCATTCCTGATTTGTGGCACTTGTTTTGAATTCGTTGATAATCCAACAATTGTCAGACCAATTCTAGTATAACCCATTTATCAGTGGGGCACCTTGGCAATTTTTTCGGGGCACCTATAAAGCCTAGAACCTGAATGTAAGTGAAAGTAGGGAACTGTAAATAGATGGCTCACCACTCATGCACCTCCTTGAAGGCTTCATTAGAAATCCTTCGGTTTTATAACTCTTTGTCAAAACAGTAGAGGATGACAACAAAGAAAGCATAGACTGACTCTACGAAAATTTCTGCTTCCCTCATCCAAAGTAAGTTGGGGATAAAATTCATATATTTGGGAAGTGTTATGAACACCTCTGGTATTGAAACTAGTAAAATCTCCCATAGTAGCAACATCATACACTAGAAAGGATGTCATATAGAAAGTATTCAAAGCTCACACCCTTGCCCAATTGATAGCAAATGGAGCTACTAATATGCTCCCCCCATCGGATAAACTCATTGTTCTTCTTGATGGTAGCGATGTACAAAAACATCCATTCCTAGAATTCCTTTGCAGAAGGGAGACCTGAAACTCTGCTTAGTAGCACAATAAGATCACTGACCTCCTGAATAAAATTTGACCGATGCATAGTTTTGGGTAATTTGGCAAAGCTCTTGGCCAGATAATTTTTCATCATGATTTTTGAGCATACTTCCTCTTCCTTATCCCAATGTTCCACTGCTAACTATGGAAAAATTGTGGCATAATCTTGAATATCAGGAAGTTTGAGAAAATCTTCGAAGAAGTCTAGGTCCAAACGGATTACTACCTTATCATCATTATCTTTGACTGACATGGAGTCTTTGTCAAAGTGGGCTGCTGCGGCTAAAATGAACTCTAGGCAATGCATGGATGTGGGAAAACCGGCAGCAAGGGCAAGCCCACTGTTGTAGATGGCCTGCATCCATGATTTCTTGTTTGGAGCCTTTACTCTTTCCCAAAAATATGGAAAATAAATTTTCCCTAGGTTGGTGTCCCCTATATTCCCTAAGTCGGAAGATAGGCAAGAGTGAGGAGAAACCCCAAGAAATGATTACTTCATCTTCTCTTTTCCCTTTGAAGTGGAAGCAGACATCAAGCCCTATGTTTAAGAAGCTGAAGTTGGAGAAATTCTAAAAACCTAAAAGAAAAACTTCTGAAGTCCTAAACTGAAAAGTTCTGAAAAGAACCACCGAACTGAAATCTCTAAAAAATTCTCTCTAAAAAGAGATCAAATCCCAAAAAATTAGGGAAAAAATTTTTTGCCAAAGAATACTAATCTTGAGAAAATTTCCCAAGACCCTAAAACCCAAAAATGAGAATTATTGAGAAGAAGTATGGGAAACTCGAGAGGATCCTTCGAACAACTCTGAGTACCTGAAGAAACTTGAAATGTAAAACATGGTGAACAAGGGTATGAAATTTTGAAAAAAATAAACATAGGGAAACCAAAGAGAAAAAAAAAAGAGAAGGAAACAAAATAAAATACCTTAAACCAAAAATAAAATAAACAAATCACCATACCTTGAAAAATACATCGCAAAGTACAAGAAATAGAATGTCAAGTAAAAAATTTAGGTGAAAATGACATAAAAATGTGAGTTTAAATAGAAAACCCAATATTAATGGAAAAAACCCAATCTGTACTGAGAGGTAGGTGAAAAATTAATTACACGGAGGACTTTTGAAAGTCTGAAACCTGAAAGCCCAAAATTTAAATTTCAGGGTTTTAGAATTTCGGGAGACGAAAAATTGAATTGGGTTTCAAAACCTGACTTCAGAAGATTGGGAGACGAAAAAATGAATTAGCAATGGAAAATTCCGAAACCTGAAAGCCCGAAAGTCCAAAAATTTAGAATTTTAGACTTTCAGACTTCATAAGTTTTAAAGTAAAAATCCTAAAAAATGACTCAGAGAATTCTGAAACCCTGAAAGCCCGAAAGTCTAAATTTCAAACTTTCAGAATTTTGGACTTTGGAAGTCCAAAAGGGATTTTAAAAAAATGGGGCCAAAAACTTCTGAAACCTGAAAGCCTGAAAGTCCAAAATTTGGGAATTTTGGGGTTTCAAACTTTAGAGAGTTAAAAAATCAATTTGAAATCTGAGAAATAAAACTCCAAAAGAGAAAAATCTCTGAAGTCTGAAGATCAAAAATTTCAGATTTTGGGCCTTGGAGAATTTCATTGTACAAAGGATTTCTAAAATTTTTGTCTGACATATTTTCTTCAAGGTAGGTTAAATGGCTAACATTTTTGGTGACCTCTAGGGAATGCTTTCCTACTAAGCTTTCAGACCAGTAGCCTTAAGAAAAACATTGGGCAAAGGAGTCCTAAAAAAGAAAAAACTAAATCAGAAAATGCACAAGCAAAAGAAAAGAAAAGAAAATGATGTGCAAAGCACTTGGAGGAAAAGACAAAGAACACTATATAGGGTGGAATATCCTCAAAAGCAAGCTTTGAGGTGTATCCCATTCACATGAATGGGTAATTATTCTCCATTGAGTTTGGATAGGTGAAATGAATTCACCTCTTTATAACTTGTAATAACATAGGGCCCGCTCCAGAGAGCATCGAACTTGGCATGCCTGTTGGGTTTGGCTTGATCTTCATCCCTTTTTAGAACCAAATCTCCCTCCTTGAACTACCTATCAGAGGCTTTCTTGTCGAAGGATTTCTTAACTTGAGCCTGATGTTGTCCTAATGTATTCATGGTTGTGTTTCAAATTTCCTCCAGCTCCATGAGTTCAGAAAACCTCACTGTTAAGGCATCATCCTCCATAACTTCAAGTCGATAAGCCAAGTCTAGGGAAGGCATCTCCAAGGAAAGTGGAAGTTTTTCTTCCCTTCCATATACAAGCATGAAAGGAGAAACCCTGATGGATTTTTTAGGTGTTATCTGATCAGCCCATAGGGTGATCTTGAGCTGTGTATGTCAGGTTCTTTTATTGGCCTCCATCATGTGCTTGATGATTCTTATGAGATTATTGTTACTGAATTCAGCCAACCCATTCCCCTGTGGGTAATAATTAGATGAATTCTTGAGGTAGACTCCATTCTAGATGACCCATTCACTTATCTTCATCCTCAGGAAATCCATAACATTATCTGAGATAACTGTAAAAGGAACACCGAACCTTGTCATCAAATTTTCCAGAAAATCCAGAACAACCTTTTCATTACTTTCCTTTAGGGCCACTACCTCTGTCTAGTGAGTGAAATAATTTGTTGTAGTAAGGACCCATTTATGTCCCTCACTAGATGGAGGATTGATCATCCCGATGAAATCTAATCCCCACTGAACGAAGGGTTGATCCACTTGAACGGGATGTAATGGGAGAGTCATCAACCTCTGTTTTCCTACGAAAAGAGCACACTCCTTACATTTCCTCACCTAGATATGAGAGTCTTTGAAAAATTCTGGCTAGTAATAATCAGTTCACATGATCTTAGTAGTAGTTGTTCATGTAGAATAATGTCCTCTGAACAAGCCATTGTGAAATTCCTTTAATATCTTGTTCACCTGCTCTGGCTTGATGCAACATAGAAGAACACCATTTAAATCCTTTTAGAAGAGAACATTATCTATCATGGCATATGGAATATACTAGAGATGGAAAGTATGTCTTTGGACTTTATCCATGTTTGGAGGATATACCCCTGAGAGAAGGAAATTATACATCTTAGTTGACCAATCAATCTGATCATTTCCTTCATCAGCATTCAGAAGCATGACATCTTCCATATCTTTGGTCTCCATGTCCACAGCCAGCTACTGACATAACCCTTTTCCCCTGACAAGCTTAGTGACCTTGATGTGTACATCATACTCCATTACTTTCATAATCCACCCAGTGCATTTCTCATTCATCTCTTTATTCAACAAAAATTCTTTGACGCTAGGATGAGAAACCATTAAGTGGACTTTGTTGTTAGACAACATATGCCTAAAATTCTTTAGGGATCGAATGAATGTAAAGACCTTCTTTTCGATGAGGGAATATTTGAGTTTGTATTCCTTAAGATACTGACTAAAAAAGGCAATGGGTTACTCCATCAGATCATCATTATGTTGAGTGAGGATTCCTGAAATACTTTCCTGACCTGTAAAAGCATAGAGAATGAAATCCTTATCAAACTAGGGATTCACCAAGCATGGGAGCTTGGGAGATAGCTATTCTTGATGGATTCAAATATTACTCTTCCCTCCTTCATCCATGAAAATGGAAGATTCTTTTAATCATGGTCATTATCAGTTTTGCCAACGTTGCAAACTGAGGAATGAATCTCTGAACAAAATTTATAGTTCCCAAGAAACTCTAGAGACCTTTTTTATGACTTGGGAGGGATAAGGACATAATTGACTGAATCCTAGTTGGGTCGATAGACAACCCCTCTGCTGAAACAATATGCCCCAACAACTTTCCTTCCTACACTGTGAAAATGCACTTCTTAGGGTTCAGTGAGACACCAAACTCTCTACACCTTCGAAAAACTTTTCTTAGATGAGTGATATGATCCTCAACATGCTTGGAGTAGACAGTGATATCGTCAAGGTAAACCAAGATCATATCATTGATGAGTCCTCTAAATTCCATATCCATGGCTCTCTGAAAGGTAGCCCCTACATTAGATAACCCAAAGGGCATCTTGTTGTAAGCATATGTGCCCCATTTGGTGGTGAAATCCATTTTGAATTGATCAGATTCTTGAACCAGAATCTGATTATATCCTGAATATCCATCAAGAAAAGAAAATATTTGAGCCCCTGCCACTATTTGGAGGATTTTCTCCATTGACGGGAGAGGGTAGTGATCCTTCAATGAGGCACGGTTCAGATCCCTGAAATCTACGCACAACCAAATTTCACCATTATTTTTCCTTATGGGCACCAGATTGGCTACCCACAAAGAATGCTTGATGGGAAAAATTATGCAGGCCTTGATAATCTTGGTTAGCTCTTTCCTCATCAATGGCTCAATTTTGGGATTGATTGGCCTCTATTTTTGATGAACTGGCTTGGAGTTCGGATCTAGTTCAATAGTATGTTGAGCTAAGCTGGGATCAAAACCACACAATCTTTGTAGCTCCATGCAAAAATATCATGGTATTCTTGACATAATTTGATGAAAGATTTTTTTTCCTGAGCAGTGCATACCTTACCAATTTTTAAAACTTTTTCACCTGCCACCTCGACTTCTTCAAAATCCTCCTCCTTGACCACCATATTAGTGTTCTCATTTGGCTTGATCATCCGAATTGAAGATGGATTCCAATGTAACCAGGACCTTTTGGTAGCTTGTTTCCTTTCAGCTATATAATTTGATCACCGTAAGAATTTTGAAGTTTATCTTGATGTTTGGAAGTGAACTCTGCTTCCTATTATAGGAAGAGAACAATCTGTTGATCACTATCAAACACCTGCAAACTACTCACATTATCTGGTACTACAGGATGGACCACCATTTTGACTATCGGTTGCTCTTCTTTCATGATGTTTGTAGGTACATCTTACTGGGAGCCAATAGTAGCTAGCCTGTCAATATCTTGATTTTTATTCCTGGGAATTACATGAATTCCAAAATCCTCGAAATCTTCTATCAGATCCCAAACCTGATTTTTATATGACCACAGTAGATCATTTTTTGATGCACTACAGGTTGTAACTTGGTGCACAACCAATTCACTATCGCCAAAGATGGTCAAGGTTTGGATTCCTCTTCTTTGGGCCAACTGAATTCCTTGTATAAGAGCTTCATATTCAGCAACATTATTAGTGCAGCTGAACTACAACTGAAAGGAAGAGAAATATTTGTTTCCTTCTAGAGAAATTAACATAACCCCTGCACTAGATCCATTTTTACTTCGTGATCCATCAAATAACATTTTCCACAGTCCTTTTGTATCGCTTGATTCCTGAACAAGTTGAGGTACGATGGCATTTTCTTCATGAATGCAATATGTACCGAAGCCAGTCTCTTCCAAAAACAACAGACCAGATTCTTCATTTGCCAATAAATCAACATAAGGGTCATATTGATGATCTATACTCACCTCATCAAGAACTGTATCTAGAACCTCTTCTACGAGAGTAGTTGGCTCATGATCTGCATCCTCATCTTCGGGGTCACAAATGGCGTAATTACCATTTATGGGTTTGGCTGTGTAAGGTTCCACGTGATTGTGACAGATTGGTTCTACCCTTATAGTTACCTTAGTCCCATACCAGGTCCTCAGGATCATATGTGACTGAGTCTGATGAAAAATAACCACCCATTTTTGTGGTGAAATCCTCATGATAAGAAAATGGAAAAGAGGGGAGGAAGATCAATGATAGATATGTTCTAAGTGAATGTAAAGTTAGGACATGCGTGGATAGTAAGCTAAAGCCCCTTAATGACCCCCATAGTTTAGACTATAGTACCATCTAGTTGAACAACCCCTCTTAAAATTGGAGTATATGGAATTGTAGTACATCTGCGACCTGCTTGGGTATTACAAAACTACTGGCTCCAGAATCGATCATACAATTGTGTACCAAATGGTCACCAATAATCAGTGAGATATATAATGGTGGAGGTTTGTTGGGCTTAGCATATATTTTTGTTTTAGGTTGGCATAAGCTGGTTGCCACTGCTACTTCTTGACCTGATGATCTACTAGTAGTGCCAAATCTGTTCAAAGCCTCCCGTAACAAGTTCCTCTAAGAAGGAATTGAGAGTGCACCCCACATTGTGACATTCAAATTGGTCTTCTTCATTTGCTCCATGATGCTGAATGGAATCCTTCCAACTTTTTTAATGCCTCTTGGGGCATTGGGGTCCTCTTTTGGAAATTTTCTATTGGGCATTGTGATACTTAAAGTCCCATCCTTCTTTCTAGACTCATCTATGGATACTTCTGGTGATTTATTTCTCATGCCTTCATCTGGTATTTGTGTTTGGGGCTGAGAAGTATATGCCTGATTAGTATTGGAAGAATTTGGATCTATTTCCCTCTTCTTGGAATGTGTGTTGGATGTTATGGTGGAGGCATCAAGATTCAAGCCACAAATGTCTTCTTCTTGCCAATTTAGTAGTGTAGTTTCATCAGAAGGTTGGTCTTGAATTTCATGAGTGGATGGTCTGGTAGATGATTTAGGTACAGAAGATATGTTTTGGACCATAAGGGCCTGACTTAAAACTCCATTAGGGAAGAGGTTATGATTATGGAAATGAGAACAAGGATAGCACCATTCATAGTCTTGGATGAGGTTGTTCTGGAGCAGGACTATAGCTCTGGAAGAACTGGCAGCAAAAGGATTCTGAAATTTCAAAGGTTTTACATTCACAGCTTGGCTTGTGGCCTGATTTTGTGACTAACCATTTCCTTGGAATAGAGGATGGATCTTCTGATATTGGGGTTGAAAGGGGTGAGCATATTGGGACTGCTTGCCTCTTCATTACTATGAGTTCATTCCCAAAAGTTTGTAACAATGACTTTACCTCAGCCAGATCATTTGAGGTATTGGACACATGTGTAGCTGTCAGACTAAAAGCTACTGGAACTACGGTAATGACTAGTTGTTTGCCTACAAGCTCTGAAAACACAGGTATGGGAGGTCTAGGAGCAATTTTAGCTTGCTTGAATCGAGCAATTTTAAGCTCTTACGGCAGATTTCGTAAGCATCAGGGATAAAAATACCCCCTATAGATTCAATCATGATGGCTACATCACTATTCAATACCTGTAAGTAATATAGAAATGCACTCTTTATAGAAGGCCTTATGAGTGCTGCGATTTTCTTTCCAAGTCTTGTCAAACAAAGGTTGAAATCTCTCATATATTCTTGAGGGGGCCGCTTGATAGTATGGAATTGTTCTACAAGCGAGAGATGATCACTTTTATCCTCAAAGTTGCTTACAAAAATTTGTGCCTAACTTATTCCAGGTGGTAACAAATCCGAGTAGTTAAACTCTAGAACCATTGAAGTGCTCTACCTTTGAATGAAGTAGCAAGGAGTCAAACTTCCATGTTATCTTTTGTAATACTTTGTACTGCAAAAATGCTAGCTACATCTAGTATGTGCTCCTGAGGTGAAACACTAGTCTCCCTGGTGTAAAATGGTAAACTTTTTAAGGTTGCTACCGGTATGGCATCTCTTTTTGCTAACAATAATGGACTGCTGACATTGAAAGGAGGACAATCATTGGCTGCCATGGCATCCAAAATTTAGTTGTGTCTCAGTGGACTTGGAGGATGAGGATATTCAGAGGCGGGTCATGTTGTTGAACATGGACTTGGAGGATAAGGATATTCTGACTAAGTACTTGGGAGGACTTCACACTCACCTTCAAAGAAAATTCATCTCTACGAAGCCCAAATATCTCAACGAGGCATGTGTGTAAGCATACTACATAGATGATGAAAAGAAGCAAGGAGAAGTAGAGCCAAGGGGAAAGCAGTCAACAAATCAACAAAAGAAAGAACATGGAAAAACAAGTAACAAGGGTAAGTGGAAATGGAAAGGTAAACAAGTTTCCACTACTTTAAATACTTGTACAGATCCCAAGAATTTTTGAAAGAACTGTGATATCAATGGTCATACTAACGCTACATGTTGGAATTTACATCCGAAGAATCAAACCAATGACTCAAAGAACTCCATGACAGCTATAAAGACAGAAGGGGAGGTGGAAATTGGAGATGACTCTGATCTAGAAGAGAGGCTTGGATGCACGGCCACCAACATGGATAGCTAGGAAGAGGAGATGAGTAGACTATTCCATATCAAAATCCAGATCAAGAGAACTAAGGTAAATGCTTTGGTTGATGTTGGTTCTTAGTCTAACTTGATTTCTGAAGCATTTGTAAAGAATCTTGGTCTTGAGATTTACGAGCATCCACACCCTTATCCCTTGGGTTGGGTAAGGAAGGGTGTTGAAATTCAAGTAAAAAAAAGATGTAAGGTCAAGTTTGGGATAAATTTCGAGTATATTTATGTATTGGAAGCTGATGTTATTCCACTGTATGATTTTGATGTTGTTTTTTAGGATTCCTTACTTGTATATTAGGGATGTTATATTTAGGAGAAAGGAAAACTGATACAGATGGCTCAAGGATGGGATTAGCTACAGCATCTAAGAACACTAGTGTAAACACGGGTTACTGTGGTGAGTGCTAACCAAGCAAAATGACTTATTCGGGAAAATCATAACCAATTTTGTTTACTTTTGCTAAAGGATAAACAAGATGGGGTAGAAGTTTAAGATTTATTTCTAACCATAGGAAATAGGATTTGGATAGATATTCAGTCTGTCAGAA